>CM053792.1:461395113-461987613 GCA_028749045.1 Cupressus sempervirens
ACTTGTATCAGGAGAAGTTGTTGTAAACTGACGTCCTTACAATAACTTTTTAACATGATTCATTTTTGTGAAATTGTTTCATGTAAAGGCTTTATCTTATAAATCAACAACCATGCATTTGATATCATTAATTTGATTATCTACAAGTTGCTTGTATAGATATATTTTCAGTACTTGGTGAATATCTTGCCTTGATATTCTGATAGGCTATTACCACATTGAGTACTTGGCGAATATCATTTAGTTGATGTTCTGATAGGCCATTACTTAGAGTACTTGGTGAATATCATTTGATTGATGTTCTGATAGGCCAATGCTCATGGTACCTAATATGATATCAAATAGTAATTGGTGAATATCATGTGTTGATATTCTAATAAGTCAATACTTATATGATATCATATTGTACAAATCTTATGATCAAAGATTTCCTATATTACCTATGATGTAATATCTATGTGTTTTATCCTTCTTCATTAAGAGGGAGTGTTAATGTATGTGTGTGTGTGTGTGTGTGTGTGTGTGTGTGTGTGTGTATCTTATTATATAATCATAATAATATATTGAGGGTATATTACTTGTGTTATAACTATAACTAATGTAAGTTAATCTATTAAAGAGACATGTTTCTTGAAGAGACATGCTTCTTTATATCACATATATATTCATTCTTATAGTAATTTAAAAAACACATAAAATATTCACAAGTGCTATTACAAGTTACAGTTCCTATTTCATTAACACTAAATATTAGGGGGGGGGGGGGGAAGACCATTAATTAACCGATAAGCTTTATCCTTGAGGTTGCTTGCAACCAAAAATTGTCTCACATCTTAAAACAACTATCTGAATACCATTTACTGACTCAAAACAACAGTCAAAAAACTATTTGCCGATTATATATCAACATTAACTCTTCTTCCCAATGACGTGCCACCAATCAAATTAAACAATTTGCTATTGTCCTGGCAACATCTCAAATTATGTCCATTATTTACTGCGGTCAACATGCATACTTCCACAAAGTTGGGGAATGCATTTAATACAAAAAAGCATCCGCTTCAATTGGTACCAGCTCTTAGTGCAGGGCTGTCCCAATCTCAATTTTGATTGTTCATCCCACCTGACCCGATACCACCCGCTGCCTCGTGAGAAGGGGGAGATGGACATGATGTTATATCGAACCACCTATTTGTTCATTCATAAAATCATGAATAAGCTATACCAATTTTTCCCAAGGATTTGGTACCAGATGTCCTCCATTCTTAGTGGCTTAATGAACCAAGAGCCAGCGGATCGGGAGGCATCCGATAAAGAAATATATTCCATAATGTTGTGTGGGTTGTTACATGGCAATTTACCCTCTTTTGACAATGTCAAGTCTTTTAACCACCCTCATGAATAGTTGGGCCCAAGAAAATTGACGTATTTATGCAGCGGCCTACGTTTAAGTCATTTGCAATTATGATAACTATGTAATTTATGCCTTACATTTTCCACCGTCAGAGATGTTTTTGTTAACTTCTCCACTTTGCATTGTCAATCGCTGGTGCATAATTAAACTTGTCTTCTTTAATGCAGTGCAGTTGGGTTCAACTTTAACTCTGTTATCTGAGGTGTACATTTACACTACAGATGTCATGACAATGGTAGTCTACATTCAAATATCAAGGGATGTATAACATGTTGACAATGGAAGTTTGCAGAGCAGCAGAATAAAAAACCCTATCTTACTATGATATAGACGCATCATTTTGTTGATCACACTATCTAGATAAGAAGCTATTCATTGTATTTTCCCAAGTCATCTACATCCCCAGGTTCAATTAATTCTATTTTAACTTATTTTTCCTATAACTTCTACATTCAGATTAATATTTTCCCTTGGCTTCACACTTTATTTGTTTTAGACTTTAAGTATGTCTTACGGATGTTTGTACTATGCAATATGTATCAGACTCGTGGAGAGGAGATACCTGTGAGCAAGTGGCAATTTCTGAAGTAAACAGAGGGAGATTTCAGGGGTCGAGTGAAGCAGAAAGGTATGTTGCCCCTATATGCATCTTTTTTTTAACTTATTATTTTATATTTTACTGTGAAGGTTTTTTTTACTGCATGTTTTACACTTTTACTTATTATAAATAAAAAATGAGATTAAATTGAAGTCTACCATGTTAAATGAAAGTCTCAGCATTAAATAGTAGAGTTCCATACACTTTTCTCTGCACCCTGTTCAATTGTTTCATTCCCTTAAATGCACTATGGAGTGCTATGATCAAACTATCATTCCTCTTGCACCTTAAGATCCATTGGCAAATAATGCTACCCATGGCCAATAGTTACTGAAAAAATAAGGAAAGTTCTATGTATTAATTACGAAGGGACAAGGCTAAGCATTGAACTATTTTTCTAGCGAACAACTATACGAAATTCCATGCCATATCAAGTCTGGGCATAAGTTCTGAGTGATTGATAATTTGATACAACTGATTATGGTCTTGAACACGAGTCATCCTACAAGGTTTCTGTAGCATTTTAGCTATAGAGTAGGGTATCAAACGGTTCTTTAAAATGGTTGTTACAATCTCTACTAGAATACAATCATCTTTAGGTGCTCATACTATTCGAATCCTTTCTGATAGAGGGATAACTTTGCATAAGTTTGATGCATAGATGCATATATAAAACTTGTCATGAAGAATGCGTAATTTCACAAGAAACCAACATACGTCGAGATCTCTATTTAGGACAACCAAGGATATGACAAGTTAATTGATCATTGGATGTGCAGTCTCTAACATAAAGCTTACCTGTTGTAACTTACTTAACCATTGAAACATCATATTTATTCATATCACTTTATTTGATACATTTCATAAACATACTTCTTCATGCTAACTTTACAAAACATAGATATTAATAAAATAATACTATTTTGTTCATTTAATTTTTTATTATCTTAATTTAGTTTTAACTTACAACTTTAAATTTTCAATAGTTATATCATTTTTTAGTCCTTTCGATATATATACATATACATGTACATGTACACACACACACACACACACACACACACACACACACACACACACACATGTATATGTATATATATAACACATAATACTTGTAATCAATTTTCTTAATCTTTCTTGTTTTTAAGTGCACCTTTTAATTTTTAAATAAAGTTTATTATCTTAATACTCTTATTTAATTTTCCTAATCCTTCTTGTCTCTTAAGTTCACATGAATACTAAAATTAAAAATGATCCTTAAGAGAACCAATTATATAATAATAAAACTTATATTAAAATATTGTCATATATTTTAAATGAAAATCTATATACTGATATATTACTATTTAACTGCAAATATAACTATGATAAAAATTTAAATATTATTAATTCTTCAATTTAATATTTTTCAAAATTCCTTTTTCAATATTGTTAAATTTATAATTATTATAATAAAAATTGTATTTACTAAATAAGTTAACTATATTTATTTATGATCATTCATAAAAAAATATTTCATCTTTTTTTTCTTTATAACTTTATTTTGTGTAAGTATAAGAAATTTTTTTCTTTATAACTTTAATTTTGTAAGTATAAGAAAGATTAGGGTCTATATGATGGTTAGTATCATGATAGAGTTATGGTTTTGATTGGGGTTACATTTTGGGTTAGGACTAGGAGGATGATGAATTGTACGAGTATAGTTGTGATGAAGTTTCCCTATTTGTTGTCATGGTTAGAGTTCAGTTTATTTGAGAGTTTTGGAATATGATATTGTTTAGAATTTTCAGATTTAGGCTTTTTATCGTGATTATAATTATGGTTATGGTTAGGTTTGTGATTAATATTAATATTTAGGGTTAATGTTTGGAAAGGATTAACATTTTTTGTGACTTATTTATTCAAATCATATCACCTAATTATGTTATTTTATCAACTTACATGTGTTTGCTACTTATTCAAATGATATTACCCACTTATGTGTACATTTGTTTTTATTTGCAAAGTTTGAGCTTCAATTTACATTCACTTTTATTGACAAACACAAATGAAAATAATATCTAAACAAATATGACAATATCATTATGTTACTTTCTATATTTTTTTATGCTTCTTGAATTACACAAACTCTAACTTTTAAACTATCCAATTATGAATACTAATTCTTATATATTATCACCATTTAGATTTTACGTATAAGTGTTTGTTGGCTAGGTGCACCACAAATAGCATTCAAATTTTTATTTTAGTATTTATACATCTCAATCCAACATTTCATTTTACTGTGCATTCATGCATTTAAACTTATATTTCTTTATTAAAAAAAAAAAAATGCAATTTAGTTATAACATATGGATCAAATTATTGACCATTTAATAATTTAATCAAGTTGCTATTGATTATCTTTTTCAGCTATACCATTTGTTTCAATTTTCACAATAATGGCAAATCGTCTCCAACCTCATCATGTAATAGACATATCGAGCAGCACATCAGATGTCAATAGTCCACAATCATCTACGAGATCTAATGCATTTGTCAATTGGAATGGATATCCCTAAACTGAAATACAAAATCTTGCAAATTGTGCTTCTCTGAATTGTGCTGAACTATATGCACAAATGAAAGTGGAAAGCATGCATACATGTGATGTTCAAGATTATGAGATCATTAGAGTTGAGGAAGTTTTGCAAGAAATCTATCGACAACAAGTCAACTTTTATAGTTATAGCACTTATCTGAGGGAGATTTATGCCGACGAGTATTACCAACAAGGGAATGCACCCATTATCCATCGTGCATTTCAACGCTATCTTAATCGTCCATAGAAAAAACTTCAGTTGTGTTGTCATCTATTTCTGTTTATTTCTGTTCCTCTAACATAACTCTTTTAAAATGAGGGTTTTGAAATTTATTCTATTACTGGTTTTTACATTTCCACCTTATGTTCCTCCTCTATTATATCATATGTTGATTGAAGTTTAAGTTGTACAAACTTGGATATACTTTGAATACAACTATACCTTTCATATATCTCCAACTGTTATTCACTTTTCTTCTTCATTTACCTTTTCATATTTTAGATTTATCAAAGAGATCCCAACTTGTTCAATTACATTAAGTAAGCTATAATGTCTAATAGACAACTCATATACATAGAACTGCAATGATTTTTTCCCATGGTACAATGTTATATACCAAGTTATGTTTACCATATCTTTCTCCATCTTCCTACAATCTTTCCTATTTTTATGTTTGTCGTTATTATTTTTTGCAAAAACATCAAATTTTACCCTAACTCTGAAAGGATATTATTCGTCGTTGCATTCAACACATAGATGACACCTCCCTTAATACAATGATGTATATATATATCTAAGTTTCTCCAACTATGCTTCCTCTTACTATGAAGTCATACTAATGTTACCTTCTATTTTTTTTGTCTTATCTTTGTAGTAAGAGACCACTATAGGTACAATTTACTTTCCCTCCTACACTTCACCATAGATGTGCTTATAACCATGTCAAATAGATGTACAACTACTCTTTTTCTTCTTTGACACTACGTACCTCTGCAAAGTGATATCATTGTGCATTACTTAGATCCATCCCTAATAATGTAATGTGGGCTATTAAGATATTGACAAACACATATTCTTGTAAATTTACCTTCTTATTATTTTGCTAGGATGCATGTAATTATAAACAAGATAATGATATCCCTGTCTCAATTTATAGGGAAAATACTATCACTCCAAGTTATGTCTCAAACATTAACGAAAGATGCAATCAAACTTATCAACAATGACAACCTACAAATGCAACCACATTCCAAATATTTGGCATTGCAACATTTGGACAAGGAACTCAAGCAAAAAATAGGTACAAGTTAGAACTCTCTAATGGACTTCATCTACAAAAAGCAACCTTGCCAAGGAAGTTTAATGACTTGATAACTTTAAATAAGATCCAAAGAGGTTCTATAATACATGTTACACACTATTCAATTCTAACCATTTGTGAGTCAAAGTAAGTAAACGTCTACTGTGATTTTTTTAATGAAACCCTACCAGTTTTATGATGCAATTATGTAACTTTATTAATATTATTTCTTTACCTACTTTTTTAGGTGGATTTTAATCTCCAACTTAGAGGTTCTATGCATGAAACATGATATCATTGGTGTTCCCACCTTCTTATTCAAGGAACCAGAGAAAATAGTAAAACAGTCTTATGTTAGTCCATTGAAGACGGGGACAAATGTTGAACACTTTGGCACATCAACACACATGACTCCTACTAAATTGATGTTTGGCCTTGATGCATCTATACAAAAAAAATGTCACACTTTAATAATCACTCCATTAAAAAGTCTGAACCCATATCAAACATTGTGGACTATTAAAGGTCGTGTGACTATGAAAAAGGAAAAATACCACTTCAAATCAAAGAATGGTAATGGTCATATGTTCAATTTTGACATTATGGATACTAAAAAGATTGAAGTGTGGATAACTTGCTTCAATGTTGTTGCAGCCCTACACTTTGAGAATGTCCAAGTTGGGAGTGTTTACAAATTGTCTGGTGGTACCATCAAATTTGCAAACAAATTCTACAATAAGTTGAACAGTGATTTTGAAATTACTTTAAATGAAGATTCCCAACTTTCTCTATGTGAAGATGACATCTTAATTCCAACACTTTGATACACTTTTACACCCATTTCACAGATTCTGACTACAAATATTAATTCTACACTTGATCTTATTGGATTTTTCATTTCTGTAGATCTTGCCTCTACAATAAAAAGGCGTGATGGAACAGAGGTTGTCAAAAGGAGTTTGAAGATGATTGACATTTCTACATCCACTATCAATGTAACTTTGTGGAGAAATGCAGCAATGAAAGAAGGTGCCCAACTACAAGAAATGTATCATCTCCAAAAGTCAACTATTCTTGTTGTAAAAAATGGTCATGTGGCAGAATACAATGGTAGGGTTGTAAGCACACTTGCCACTTCACAATTACTTATAAACCCTAATATATAAGAAGCCAACCAACTAGAGTCTTGGTTTTTCGATTATGGCCACAACTGTATTACACCAATGCCCACTCTCTTAGATCCGCCTCAAATTTTAGCACGAAAAACTATTACTATGATTGAAGAGAAATGTCCAAGTTCCTCAAAACCTCTCCAATGCATTATCAAAGCAACCCTTGTTTTTGTCGTAAGGAAGAAATTTTGTTATCCGGCTTGTCCCCTTCTCATATCAGGGAAGCAGTGTAAAAAAAGGGTTGAACAAATTAGTGACAGCAAGTGGTCCTGCCCAAAGTGTCTCACAACATTTTCAGAATGTGATTATAGATATGTACTTCAAATCAAAATCGAAGACCATACTAGATCATTGTGGGCAACTGCTTTCGATGAAACCGCAACTAAACTCATTGGTATGCCTGCAAAAGAGCTCTATATGCTATAATTCAATGAAGATGAACCTGAGCGTGCAGAGTTTGTTATATGTGCTGCTTAATACAATCAGTTCTTATTCACAGTTACAAGCAAAATGGAAACATATAATGGCAAATTGCGTTTCAAATCAACAATTATAGAAGTTGCTAAGTTAGATTTCTTAAATGAATCCAACTTACTCTTCAATGAAATTATTCCTTCCATGTCAGCATCCACTGAATAGATCCTACATTACACATGAAGACACGTAAGTAACATTTTTTTAAAAAGTTCTAGCCATACGTGCAAATAACTCTTTTGCAAAAGTATATTGTATTTGCATTACAATATTTTGTCGCTCTTTACTATCCATTATCTATGCTTACCATCTTCTCTCTTTTTTATTGACTACTATCCCCATTCTATCTACACGTCAATAGGGTTTGAAGTCCCCTTCAAAACTTTCCTTTTCCTCTTCTTGTAAATTGAAGATATAGTTGTTGTTTGTTGCTCATATCTATAATGTTATGGTTTTTTACTGACATCTTTTTGTTTCCATAATTTTTTTTCATGTGAAATCTTATACATGTTCACTATGGTTGATTTATGGTTGCACACTAATATTATTATCTAATATATATTATGATTTATAATACTAGATACATTACAAAACAATAATCAACACTTTACTCTTGGAAATTATAGGAATGACAAAAATAATCAAACAAACTACTACTAATACTTTTCACTCTACTTAAATTTTTCACCTATACAACTTGCTAGGAAGTATTGATACTCTTCTTTTAATATTGTTTTTTATTTATATTTCTTTGCTTTTTATTTGGATAGTGGTAATAGAAATACATTGTTCTCATTAGTGTACAATTTAGGAAATGGCTCCTGCTGCTCCTGATTCAGAAGAACAACCTATCCATACTAATAGTGTTGCTATGCAATCACGGAAGAGAAGTTGCTTGTATTATGCACGACATAGAGAAGAAATTAGAGCACATCATTGCATTCAATGCTACCAACTTTTACAGTCAACACCAACCCAATCATTCCCCCACTACCGCCAAAGTTCACCAACTTCACTTACTCCACAACCTTTTATTAATATAGCACCAAATCTTGTTGAGCATAATGCTCATTGTCAACAAACAACAACCCACATGGATTTCCACTTATCATCTACATATATAGATGCATCACACAGATTTAGAACTAGGATAGATGCCCTCTCAAAACTGCAAACATGTACTATCTGTAAGGAGTGCTACCCTGGTATGAATGTATGTACATCGAATGGACTTGTAATTTGTAAGAGGTGTTTTTATGAGAGGGGTATACATCGCTTCTTAGAAGCCAACAACATGGACCCCTCTGAGCAGCCAATTGTGTTGAAGGTTCTCACCCAAGTAGAAGAGATGCTTATTGCACGTGTTACTCCCATCTTGCAAGTAACACATGCTCATGGTGGGCAATACAAATATAGTGGCCACACAATTAGTTTCCCCCAAGATATACAAACAATTACAATATATTTACCACGTACAATCGACCAACTAGATGTGTTAGTTGTTCAAAGACTTAATTCAATTGGCAAGTATTATGATTGCTATGTTAGTAGAAGTCATGTTCACAATGCACTCTTGTATAAGATCAAATTTGACCCTTATTACAAAGATGTAAAAATTGACAAATTGGCATTATCAATGCTCCCTAATTGCAACATAGATATTTCACCAATGCTAGATATGATTGATGATTGTAGTGAACCTTTATATTCTACAGATGCACCAGTAGAAAATGTACAATGTGATATGGAAGGTGACTCCCAAAATTCAACATCATTTATGATGAGCCTACCAAACAAATGTCGTCAACTCCAAATCATTAAAGATTCTTTACAAATAGAACAAGATACAGATGCAATGGAAGTTTGGCCACCCATAAATTCAACCCCTATTAATGAGTACAATACAGAGGGGTTGTTTGACATGGCCTTTCCCATGCTTTTCCCAAATGGTACTGCACTACCCATGCAACCTCAAGCTAGAGAAGTGGAAATGCATGAATATGCAGTGCATCTTATCCATTACCATGATAATAGGTTTGGCTAACATCCACGCTTTACATACTTCCTATTGAATCTTATGATGCGTCATCGTAGTCAGTCTACTGCATCTATTTTTATTAAACATAAAGTTGAAGACAATACACTAACCACAATTGAAGACCTTTGCTCTCACTTGACTAATTTGCCTAACAATCAATTGGCAGAAGAACTGATGCACTTTGGTTCTACCTTACAAGGGACGAGCATTCTGGAATGCACGTCGCACAGAGTTGACAAGTTTAATTACCCAAATAGGCTCCCCAACATTTTTCTTTACGTTGAGTGTAGCAGACACTAAATGGCCTGATTTGCATAGTGTTATTTCCCCAAATATTCCATCTTCATTGTTTACCAACAAACAACGCATTGATAATGTGATTAATAACCCTCATACAACATCATTATATCTACACCAATGCTTTACAATTTTTCGTGAAGAGATAATCGAGAAGCTCATGGACACAACTAATTATTGGTATCGCTCCGAATGGCAGGGTAGAGGGTTTGCGCACGTACACGGTGTCATTTGGGTAAAAAATGCTCCAAATATGGACACACTTGATTGGGAAGATCCTGATGCAATAGAACAAGCCAAATTTTTTTTCGAAAAATATGTCACTGCTATGAACCCTCGCTCAAAATATGAAATAGACAACATGCAAAATAGAGCTCCAACAGATGATCCATGCCTTCTAACTACAACTCAATTAACTTCTGTTGATCCATTCATCGATTACAAAGAACTAGTTAATCATGTTTAAAGGCACACTCGATGTATTGAGAGAACGTGTTTACGTAAGAAAGGTAAAGACATGCAATGTAGATATAAAGCTTCATGGAAAGAATGTGAACAATCATCATTACACCTTAATGAATCAGGACATGTATGCTTTGAACCAGCTAGAAATGATGAGAGGTTGAACATTCATAGCCTAGAAATATTATCAATATGGAGAGGGAATATAGATTGTCAACCTATTACATCTCGAGCATTAGTTCTAAGATACATTGCAAAGTATGCATCAAAAGCCGAAATTTTTTTTGAAAACTATGTTCAGATGTTGGGCAGAATTTGTTTAGATTCAAATCTTACCGACAATGCTAGCAAAGCATATCAGAAGTTTTTGGTTGAAATTGTTGCTGAAAGAGACATTAGTGCACAAGAAACTTGTCACATGCTTCAAAAATTAGCTCTTGTAAATTGCAATCGCAAATTTATGACTTTGAATGTGGGGAGAAAAGTGTTGCACCGCCTAAAATAAACAAATGATGGTAGCAAAATAGAATCTAGCTACATACAAGCCTACATGAAATGTCTAATTGACCTTGAACAACTTACACTAATTGAATCAGCCAGATCATATTCATATGCACCTTCTTGGAAAGGAACCAAATGGAGAATAAGAAAGGAAAAAGCAATAGTGCAAGTTTTTCCTAATTTTTTTTCAATTCCAAAAGAAGACTCTGAACATTTTGAAACATTTTGTTGGAGTGAATTGCTTTTGTACAAACACTTTCATGAGATACACGTAGATATAGGTTTGGACAAAGATGACATTATTGGAAATTGGAATCTATTACACAAAAACACGTATAAAGTTTGGCATGTCGATCGTACTAGTCTGGTTGAAGATGTCATGAAAGAGGATAATGAATCAGATTGCGATGTAGATATACATGCTTCATTACAAATGAATGAGTGGGAATTTTTGTCCCAATTGGGCCTTGCCAATAGTTCTAACTTAAATGACCTGGACATGTTGGGAAAACGTGACTTTGACAACAACCATCCATGGGAAAACCATAATGTTCCCTTGAATTTGCATGATCATGCCATTCAATTTATACATAGAAACAAGATGGCTGGTTTACTTCCCAACTCATCCACCTCTACCACTACCAACAGTTGCGATTTATCACGTCAACAACAACTTGCACTTTCAATCATTATAGACCACTCCACATCAAATCTCTCCATGCAACCTTTATACATGGTCATACAAGGAACTGTTGGAACTGGAAAATCATACCTTATTAGTTGCATAAGAAATGCACTACACAATTCAATGTTCAATGCAATAAACCCACTCTTTGTTCTTGCACCAACAGGTATTGCAACTTTCAATATCCATGCATCAACCATACACGTAGCCCTCAAAATTCCAATTCGAGAAATGAAATCACTGCAAGGACAAGCATTGACAAAATATCAAGAAGAGATGAAAAACACTCATTACATTTTAATAGATGAGATGAGCTTCATAGGCCCCAAACTACTACTAAAAATTGATTCTAGACTACGTGAAGCTATACCCCAAAAACAACACCTTTGCTTCGGTGGCATGTCCATGATTCTTGTAGGAGACCTAACCCAACTTCCACTTGTTATGGACAAACCAATCTATGCATCTCACACTAATGCAAAACACTTGTGGCAAAATTTTAATACAGTTGTAAGATTGAAAACGATATTTAGACAACAAGGTGATGATCCACTTCAAATACGATTTTGTCAAGCACTACAAAATATGCACAATGCAGAACCAAATTTACACGATTGGGAGTTGTTAACAACTCGCACAAATAAAAACCTCACTCCAATTGAACGTATTGACTTTGACCAAGCAACACATTTGTTTGCTACCAATGAACAAGTTTTGCTCCACAACAAAAAGATGTTAAAAGAACTAAATGTCCCTATTGCACTGCAATAAATTCACATCATAGGCTTGAGGAATTTGCAGATGACGACCAACTACCTAGAGAAGTTTTACTATGTAAATTTCAACGTGTTATGCTTACAAGCAATCTTTGGATCGATGCTGGTCTTGTTAATGGATCTCTTGGAGAGGTCAAGGATATAGTGTATCCAATAGGCTCTAAACCCCCTCTGTTGCCTTCATATGTTATTGTAGAGTTCAGTAGCTATATTGGTCCATCTTGGGATCCTAGAAACCCAAAAATTATTCCAATACAACCAATTTTTCAAGGCAGTCGTACCCAAATACCCCTCACCACAACTTGGTCTATAACTATACACAAATCACAAGGTCTTACCTTAGGTATGGCTACAATTGACATAGGTAAATTTGAAAGACAAGGCCTCACCTTCACAACAATCTTTAGAGTCAAATCCATCCATGGTCTTTGTGTAGAGCCTTCCTTCTCTTTTGAGCGCTTTTGTAAGATGCAAAAAAACCCATACAATATCATTAGAAAGAAAGAAGAAGCGCGTTTGCACACAATGTCGCATACAAACCACTTCTATGAAGCAACTTCTACATTGAATGGTAATGTTTGGCATTCTAAATCTTTTTGTTTTAATTTTATTAGTTTCTTTTTCTAACTTCCTAAGAAATCCATTACACTTTGTACAGGTTGACATTTGTTGGATTCTAACAAGGAGTTCACACATGTCAAATACTCAAGAAAATTTCAAGTTTGTCAACTTACTTTTGAATGATTTCAAATTTTCAATAATTCTGAATTTTTGATAATTTACTCATATATTTCTTATTTATTAATTCCATTTTCCTTTTATGTACAAGTCTTTCTCGCCTTGTCAAAAATAGGACTCCATTTTCTTCTATATTTAGAATTGAAAAGATATTTCAACAAATGTACATTACAATTGTATATTCTATGTGAACTCTCTAAAGATGTTACTCATGTATATATGCCTATGTTCTATATAAATTTACTCATATGTACTTTTCTTATTTATTAATTCCATTTTCCTTTTATGTATAGATCTTTTCTGCCCCGTCACAAATAGGACTCCAATTTCTTCTATATTTAGAATTGAAAAGATATTTCAATAAATGTACATTACAATTTTATATTCTATGTGAACCCTCTAAATATGTAACTCATGTATATATGCCTCTGTTTTATATAAAATATCAATACTTTGCCTTCAGTTTGAAATCTTTTCTTAATTAAAAATTTGTTCAATTTTTCTTTTCTACTAAAACCTATCAGCGTACCCCTTGCACCTCTTTTGGTGCAAGTGCTAGTATAATTAAATTTTAAAATCTAGGGCCGCAACACATGGAAGGTGTACTACACGATAGAAAAGATAGAAAAGGTAGGGTTTTACATGTTGCACTAGGGATCTTGTTTGTTTCGAATTGTAAGAGAGGTTTTAGACGCCTGTAAGAAGCATCTACGCGGTTAATCCTATAATGGCTTTGGGCGGAACTACTATCGAAAAGCTGAAGCAGACCTGGCATGCCCAAGTCAATGACGAAGAGAAATGGGCAGCCAACATGGTTAGTAATTTATTTTAACAACTCTTGATTTTCATGATGCTTCTGTTTGAATAATTACGAGGTTCGACATCAAACCCCGGCTCTCTTAATGAGTAGGAGATAAATATGTTACAGTTTATTGCGTAACGTTGGGACGGATTTCACTTTATGATTTTCTTAGCTCATTGGATCTCTGTTTGCTATTTCTGACTGCTTAACGGGGTCTGAGAGAGATTTACATGTCGTATTTGCTCCTAAATTGTTCTTTTCTGTCTAGGGTTGTATTAGAGGTGGTTACATTAAGATAAGCCTGCTACGATTTAGATAAATGGCTGTTCTTTTTCATGAATTGATATATAGAAGCAAACAAGGGTGCGGTTGAATTTTTCCCCGGGGAAGAACAAATTTTGGTGTTTTCATTTATTAGTTAGGCACCGTAATTCAAAGTACCCTAACTTGACTTTAGGCCGCAATTCTACATATAAGAACAATGTTCTAATTTATTAAAACACTACAAAGGAATACGCAACTCACTATCAGAGCATTCCTGCATTGCAACTGATTTACGAAAAATTACATGGTAAGCCGCAGTTGAAGATTTGTGATTCGAGTGGGGGGTGTTGGAAGTATTAGTCCTAGTATGCATATGGAAGATCTTACATGCATGGCCTACCTGTTCCATTGGAAATTACATGTTGTACAGTTTGACCATTTCTCTCTCCTGTGGGTTCCTTGACCTTTTCGGTTGTTTATTCTCTATTGGTTTAACCTGGAACTCATGCTCTACTTTGTCGGTTAGTTATCAATTTGCTTAGAAAGCTCAGAAACATAAAAATAAGAAATTCAAATAAAAAATAAAAGGTGACATACACTCTTCATTTGCATTTGCCTTCACATTGATGGTCTGATTTTCCACAATGCAATTTTTTTTCTCCAAAAAAGAGGTGTATATATATATATATATATATATATATATATATATATATATATATCTTTCAAATCAGGGTTTGGCCTTTTACAAGTTTATTAACCCTAGGTAGATCCCTATTAAACTGAAATTTGTGCCCTAAGTAGACCTGTTAGGTCATGTGCTTCTACTTTGAAAATATTCGTGGGCAAATCATTTTTGAAAATGGTATATTCTTTCAAGAGACCGTTTAAGTTCTTCCTTTTTAGTTTTTTTTTCCCGGATTCATTTCTACTGTCAGATCTCCCTTTAGATCTACGACGGTCGTCATGTCGCTATCATGAACTGCAAGATTTTTATCCTATGCGACATGGTGACCATCGTAAAACAGAAAGACGGTGAGGTGAAGTTCTGAAAGACGGGCTCCAGGTTTTTAATTGCTTTTGAGGTTTTCTGCGGTGTGATTGGATGTCAGATATCAAAAAAGGGTACTAGTTGGAGTATGCTCTGTTTCCGTCACCAATTTCTATGAAGTCATGGTGGTCGCTATGTTGCGATCGAAAAATGCAAGAATCTCGCTAATAGCGACATGGTGATCTCTTGCGAATTGAGAAGCACGACGGACAAAGGGGGGTTACGATGCTGGAAATATTGCTTGTCGTAATTAAGTCTTTCCAGTGTGGTGATTGTTAGATGTGTTAGGCGAAATGGAGGAACCAGAATAAGAACGTGTTGTTTTCATTTTCACGATGATGACTTTTCAAAAGATCACGATGGTTGCTATGTCGTGATCGAAAAACTCATGGTTTATGTTAGTAGCGACATAGCGCCTTCCCGAGAAAGTGAAAAGGGTGAAATCAACAAAAAAGATGGGTGCCGTAAAGTGTTTATGTCATTAGTGAGGTTGTGTGATTATTATGCATTGTTAGGAGCATTGAACATAGTGACAAAGGCAGGAACGTGTGGTATTTCTTGTCGTTGGGTTTTCTTAAGTTTTAAGGTAGTTGCTATGTTGCGACCGAAATGTGAAGTTTTGCCGGTAACGACATGGTGACTTATCGGGAAAATGGAACACGACATGGTATATATTGAAAAGCGAGTGCTGAAAAGTTCTCTTGCCATCAATAAGCCATATAATCATCATGACATGTCTGCAACAATTAATAGGGTACCAGTGATGAGAACGTGTATATTTTATGTTAATGAATTCTTTTAAAAAATGCGATGGTTGCTATGTCGTGACTGGAAAGCCCATGTTTATACCGGTAGCGACATAGTGTCTTCTTGGAAAAGACAAGACATGGTAGAACCTAATTTTAAGGAGTGTCGCAAAAGGGGTAAATATTATACGTGCTTTGCGACTGTGTCAAAACAATGTCGTGTCACGTGTTACGTGGAATTGCATTCAGAATGAAAGCACATGTAAATGGGAACTATTATATCAAAACACATTGACGGTAGGCGCTAAGTCGCTATAAGAAGTTGATCAATCTTTAGTGGTAGCAACATGGCAACCAAAGTAAAACAAGAGGGCCCACCATAGTTACATTAAAAAACTTGCGAAATACACATCATTAGATCAGGAATGAATCAACGATGGTCGCTATATTGCATAGGGAAGTTGCTCGCGGATTATGCATAGCGACATAGTGAGAAGGCGACACATGTTCGCGAGGGCCAGTGGGTCCAGATCGAGTTGCCAGTAGTTTTGAGAAAGGCTTACGGGGAGGGTTTTTATTGGGTTGACTGCCAAACTGGCAAGTGGAGGCTGAGTCATTCATAATTTTGTTCCTGGATCGTTGATTTTTTTGGAGTCAACAGCGTGTTTTGAAAATAGAAGGTGATGCCACCCTGTTCTCCTTACAGTTCATTTATGAAGATTGAAAGCTCCCGTGGGAACTAGAAACAAAGCACATTGCAAAGATTTCACCATTTCTTTCATACGCGAACAAATTTTTAGACTTCCAAAGAGCTTAGAGCTATTGAGAAATTGTGCTTTGTGTGATCAGAAAGCGAAAGAATTTCGAGTAATTCTAGTGTTACAGGATTGCAGTAATAAATTAGCGAAGAGCCAAGTAAGTTTCTCAGTTCACTATATATCAAAGTACTCTAGTATTCTACGATTTTTATCCATCATGCCTCCAAAGAAAGTATTCTCGGGTCAGGTAGATTATGCTAGCAAAAGGATACATGATGACCTTGAATTATTACCTGAGTCTACAAATGAGTCAGCCCAGATGAAAAAATTGATTTTTGTAAACCCTAGGCTCAAGATAGCAGATGGTTTATATGAGGAAATTGGCTTAGGGATGCTACTACTACCAAATCTGGGCTTTTCCTTTTCAAAAAGTGGTTTTTAGAAAGAAATTTGTTTGCCCCCCATGCAAACATTTGGAATTTTGATTTAAGGAAACTAGTGGTCCCTGGTGTATTTGTGGCTGTTGATACTCATGGCCATTCCCCAAAATTATGACTTTGCCGCCAAAATAGTAAGAAGATTGGATGGGGAGTGCTTGTTGAGTATTAATGCTGAGGAAATTTGAGAAGTCTTTGGCCTAGAACCACTTTCATATTATCATATACCTATTGACTTGCCAGAACAGGAAAAGGAATACTTATCTAAGGAAGGCAGGGTGCACTAAGGGCACACATAGGTTCAATTGGGAATTTGTCAATAGTCATAGCATCTACTAGGGAACCTTTTAAAAAGGAATTTTTCACTTCCTCGGGTTGTAGAGATATATATGACCATAGAGTTTTTGGCGAGGATGAGCAGCATTTTATGCCAATCAAATTTATGTATATGATGGCTTAGATTTCTTCTTTTGGTGTAGACATTATTTTTGATTTTGCATCCTATATAACAAAAGAGATTCATATAGGCCTAGTTGGAATTGCCAAGAGCAAGGTAGAAAAGACTTTTGGTCACTATTCATTGTTAATGCATATGTTTTTGTTTAAGGGTTGGGAAGGAGATGGTTTTAAACAAAGAACATGAAGGAGAGGCTCTACCAGTCCAGTTGTGGAGTGCTGATATGATTGGAGATGTAGAAAATGCCAGTTTTGTTAGGCTTGACCAATATTTCGCCTCTAAATTGAGAAACCTATTATTAAGGGACAATCTGTAGTGCCTCTCCCATTTGACTTTTGCAAGTCATCCTGATGGATGCAACTTTGTTGATCTTTTGTTGTGATGGGATCATGATTGTGACCTCGAGTGGTCTACACCGTCGAGGTGTTTGGATTTATGTTTCTGTATCAGTTGCTTTGTTTATGCTTTTGATTGATCTATGAGATTATGTTGTGATTTTTGGTTCACTGAGGTTTGTGCCAGTGGTTACCAAGATCGATGTGGTATCATGAGGTTGTTACATGATTACCCTGAGATGTGTGCAGAGATTGCACTATGTTCTATTACCATGCTACACTGGACCAGGTTCCTGTAGCAGTGGTTAGTCATGTTTATGACTGTGTTTGCTTATGTGTTTTAAGTGTCTTTTTGTTGATTCTGTAATCAATCATTATTAAATGCTTAAGTAATTAGAAATGGATTGTTCATGTAGGATTATTTGGTTATGTGTTGCGGACATTTACCTTGTTATATTTTGATCTGAGAGATATCTGTTCTTATGTGATGCTTTATATTTGAGAGGACCTGAGGGTCAGATGTTACACCTTGATTCCAGTATCATAGATTTTAGACTACTATGCTATTCAGTTAATCATATTGCATGATGATGCCATTTTGAGATGACAGTGTGTTTTATGATGATATCTGGTTATCTGGTTTTTGGACATACCTCTGATTATGTTATGTGATGGATTTAATGCTATGGTTATTTACTTCATTCCTGCGTTGTTATGCTTTATGTGAACGTGAGTGATGTAAATAGATTATTTTAATATAATTAATTAAATGGTTAAATTAGATGATTTAATGCATTTATTGCTTCGGCTATGTTATTATATGCAATTGCACTTGATCGTATTGTTTAGTGTGTAGGATTTATATCCCTGGCAGTGGCACATGGAGTTAGTGATTCAGCCATTCATATTTTACCAATGTCGTCCTTATATGGTCGACGTATCCTTTATTAAAATGTTTAAATTAAAGCTTTCGGTGATTATTAAATCCGAACTCATTTGCATTATGTGATTAGACCAGTAAGCGTGTTTGTGCATTAAGAGGTTCGCATTGTCGTTAAAGTTATTAAAGAGATTTATGTGTTTTTGGGTTTTCGGGCTTTTTAATTGATTTATTTTAATTTCTGGCAGCTTTGCCATAGATGAATTCCTATTTATAGGAATAGCCTATTTTCGTTTGGGTCGACTCGGGGTTTAACTAGATTGGCTGGTTAAATGCCCTAATCGATTATTCACCCGAAAAGTGAATAAGTATCCAAAAAAGAATTTAATTCCTCACTTCTCACTTTCGAATTGGAAAGTTGGAGAGTAACACCCAAAATCCTCTTCATGAGGATTTATTGTTTTGTTCGTTGTGGGAGTTACAGGCGTGGGATCGTCGTGAGGTTGAGCTCGTTGGATCTAGCTTGGGGAAACCTTGGATTGCCGCGATTTTCAGCTACTTCTGCGGAATATTTATTTTATGGTTCAGATTCCCGTTTTGCCCTTTTCGCTGTGAGGTAGGGCTTTCTTGTTTTATTGTTTCGGCTCCGTTTCTGCTTCTGTTTTTGGTAGCCGTTTGTTTGGAGGTTGAGAACTAGTGTTCCTCTTCGTTTTTGTATGCTAGTTCTACCCGGTTGGGCGGGTATGAACATTTCCCTATTTTTCGGGATGAGGGTTTGGGTTTTTGGGCCGTTATGTTGGCCGTTTTTGCATATGATGTTCGATTCCTTTTATTTTTGGATTTTTGGGGTTTTTGAACCCAAAGGCCAAATGGGTTTTAATTTTGGAATTTTTTTAAAATTTGGAATATTTACCTCGTTTTGCGTGCCACCCTATTTTCTCGGGTTTTCTTGGCACAATGTGGGTTGTGGACTTGGATGATCCGTTTGGATATCAGTTAGACCACTTTTGCACTTTTATGCTGCATTGGGATGCGTGTTGCATCCGTATTCCCGACGTTGTGTTCGGTTGAGTGATTTTATACCTGTTGTTATGGTTTCTTTTGGACCTTTGCTTTGTTTCATGAACACTAGGATTTGTGTAGAATCCATACTCTCGGATTGAGGCCGGTTGAGTAAGTTCATAACTTTTGGTCTTGTTACATCATTGGGATTTCTGTAGAATCCATACTCTCGGATTGAGGCTAGTTGAGTGATTTTATGATGTATGGTTTTATTGGCTTTGGGATTCGTGTAGAATCCATCTTTTTGAGTTGCTTTAGGTTGGGTGTTTTGTTTTGCATTGTGTTGTCATTCTTGTCTTTGTGTTATGATATTCGTGATGGTGGTGCGCCACACACGAGTACGTGTGCGTACATTTGTTGGGTGACTTGCAAGGCCCGATCTTCCGTGGATTTTTCGGAAGTTATGATCATTGGGGTTGGGATGGGAGTATGCATGCCCATAGGCACTTGTCGTAGGATGAGCATGGGTAGGGTAGGGTAGCATATGGAGGGGGCTTCTATCTCGCAGCCCGACGATCATGACGCTACGGGTATGGCTGAGAGGAGCTTGATTAAGTGATAACTAAAGAAAATGTGTGAATGGTAATAAAACTTAAGATAATAAAACTTCGTGTGATGGTTCCAAGGGAGTACCTCGAGAGGGAAGTACCTTGCGAGAGTTCCACACGTGATCCGAGCTTGGGCTTGTCGATGCCAAGCGACTCTCCATGATGTCAACCCCTACTTAGTAGCCTTTTGAGTGTCTGACCAGGACCTGTACTCCTTGCATTGTCTTAGGTTCTTGGTTGCAGCCATCATACTGTCTGGCGTGAGTGTTAGCCTTGGATGTTGTGCTTTATGTGTGTTTGTGGTTGGATCATTATCTCCATCAGCACGGCGGGTGTGGACCTATGGGGGCCACGTGGTTGGGAGGTGTAGCTACCTTCACCACTGCTAGGGATCAGTGTACAGAGATGATCTTTTGTCCTAGTGCAACCGTTGTTGGATGTCTTCACTTGATACTTCGGGTTCTGGAGTATGCTTTCTTGTGATTTGTGCTTTCATTGGGATGCTTGTATATCATGTTTAGATGATGTTAGTTTATTTGATGCATTCCCTTATCATGATGTTTAGCATATGATTAGATGATATTATTTGATTTAGTAGTATATCTGTTGCTTACTGTTGTATAGCATGTGATAGGTGATGTTATATATTGTAGGATTATCTTATGCATTATCACTAGCATGTTAGATTTCCTTATGCTGATATTGTGCATGTTTTTAGTAGTGACGTCCCTATTATGACAGTACCGACGATCTGGTCGGTGGCTTGGGATGTTATGCGTGGGGGATGGCTAGGACCCACGATGGTCTTATGATGCTATTGATGGATGGGAGGATCCGCGTACTTAGTTTGGTTGTTTTGTTCCTAAGATGTATTTCTGTACATTGCGATGTTGCTTTTGTTCTCTTCGATGTTTATTTCAGTATGTTCTTTGCTACTGTAGTTTAGATGGATAGATGCTCATTTTTTTGTGTTGTTCTTGCACTCGAGTGTTCATTCCTCAAGCCTTTGTGGATCCGGTACTTCCTGGTGTGGAGGTTCTTTGCTCTATTTTGGTCAGTTGTTGGTCTTTTGTGTTTCTTGAAGTGTTTTCGTTTTCTTTGGGCGACATTTGTTCAGCATGGTGCGACATTAAAAATGTATCGCACGCCCATGCAAACTGTGTCATACGATACTGTAAAGTATTGCACGCCTTCTTGAGAAATGTCGTACGACACTGGAAGAGTGTCGCACGCCTTCTTGAGAAATGTCGTACGACATTGATAAAGTGTCGCACGCCTTAAGGAGAAGTGTCGCCATCCCTTAGTAAGAAGTGTCGCCATCCCTTAGTAAGAAGTGTCGCACGATTTTTTGTAAAAACCTGCGCGGGCGGACAGCGGGCACTTTTCATCGTGTTCCAAACTTTTTGAGGGTTGATTTGGCTACCCTTTTGGGTGTTCTTCGACCCTATGCTGTTGCATTTTGAATTCTGTCGGTTTCTCTTGAAATCCAATTTTCGTGTTTCTGTTTTAGTTTCTTGGGGTTTAAAATATATCGTTTAAGTATTAAGTATAAGAAATTAATATAAGCTGACATATATTTAATTTCTTATACTTATACTTAAGATATATTTTAATATATGCGACGAATCTTTTGAGATAGGTTTCAGACCTCTCGGAGATAAGTTAAGGATTCTAGGAAATTTCAGGGCTTCAGAAATCCAGACTTAGCCAATTTTCAGGGCTTTAGGATTTCAGACTTAGCCAAATTTTAGGATTCTGCATTTTACCTTAGTTTGGTGTTTTGTTGATGAGTGGTCGTTTCTTGAGCCCTCATCATGTGTGTAACATCAGGATACTCTACAACTATAATTAGCTGAATTTAATATTCTAATTATTAGATGAGATAAAAGCTAATCGAAAATTTTGAATCTATTTTGATTACTGAATATCAAAATTTGTTCTAATAGTTGAGAATACTGAATTTTAACTCTAGTCTAAATTATTGCAAGAAAACCTCAGCTAATATACTTAAAAGAATCATTTTATGTTACTTCTAATTTACAAGAAAGTATCTTTCAGATTATACAAAGAAACTTAAATAAACAAAGATACATACTGATTTTCTTGAGAGACTCTTCTAATTAATTGACCAAGCTTTGACTTTGGTGAGGGGAGAAGCATTAACATTGGCTTAACCTCCCAACCGTGGACCTTTTTACTTATCCCCACAAGTTCTAATTTAATAGAACGGCTCTCAGGCTTGGGATGTTTATCGATCCAGTCATCGGAGTACTCAGGTGGGTTGAGGTCCCAACGGCTATTTGATTGAATAGCTGAAGTATCAGGACAACAACGCGATCATTTTGTTGTGGCATGAATGCCCTTCTATCACCCTGGTCAGGGATTTCAGAGGTGGGTTTTTGTAACCCGATCTCCACCGCTCAGCTTGACAATCAAAGTGGATTTACATGAGCTAATCAGATTATTTTGAATTAAATAATTATTGATATCCTTCTTGTTTTTCTTGTGTCAGGTTCATCTACACATCTCACCATTAACAGATCTACAAATCGGTGATTAATTAGTGCTTGAACCTTTTACATCTTATTCATAAGATTATGGTTTTGCTTTCTCAGATTTTCCTTGGTTTTTTCAGAGTTGATCTTCATTAATGATTTTGGTTAGATGAAACAGAGCAGTTTATGACACCATTCTACGGATTTGTGACACAGGTTGATAATGATGCAGTTCTATATTCAAGTATTGTTGATTGGAAATGGTGTATAACAAAAGAATGAGATCAGAAATCTTAACATATCAGAAGCATCATATACTACATTGCTAGACAATGTTTGCAACTCTATTGTTTCCTACAGTTATGATGAGCTTCAAGATTAATATTATGACTGAATCTTTTCACTTAACTCTTCCTCACTGTTACAACTCGACTTAGAAAGAAAGAAGTCATAGAAGATGAAGAAACAAAACGTGAGTAAGGGAATGAAGTACGTTTTAACACACTCTTACTTGTCCACAGTCTGCTGAACGATTTGCTTGTGAGTCTTCAACGCAATTGACTCTCGGCTCTCAGAATGTGCAAGATCTTCTTCACGTATGTTGTGATGAAAGGTTTCGTGGTTAGACAAATCGGGATTGCAGGCGTGAATGTTTGGCAAGAAATTCGGGTATCAAAAGAACAGTCTAAAATGGATAACCCACGGCAGAGAAAGAAGGAGGCTTTTCCTCATCACCAATTTCAGATCATTGATAGACAATTTCTCAGACCATGGCAAGAGTATCAGTAGGCGGAAGACATTGGTTACTGTCATTTGAAAACGACAAAGGCAGAATTTAAAAGATATGAATCGACTTTTCATCTCCTGCCGTTACAAGATTGAAATACGATTGGAATTCCCATCGATTGGAAATATAAAACGTTGGAACAATGGGTGAAAAGTTTTATTAATATAATTTAATGTTATATTGTTATTTTGGTTAGATTATAGTTAAGTATATTCAAAGTGACATTATTGTATTATAGGTCCTTTTATAATAGTGCCACTTTGCAAATATTTAATTGCGATTCTAATCAAAATAATGATATAATATTAAATGATATTACTTATTTTTTTTAAAGGTAAGAATTTTATTATTTAATTTAATAATCCTGTATTATTATTTTTTTTGAGCTCATGTAACTTTCCACTTTGAACTTTTATTGTCAAGCTTTAACAACCTTGCCATGGCGTCTTTTTGATCAAACTTGATATTCCTGATAACTAGGTCACATGATCGTCCCATTTCCGGATGACCTCATTTCGTAATGCTTCCCCTCCTTCTCGAGTCTTTATCCTGCAACCTTCAAAACAATCATTCTCGCCAAAAATATCAATTTCATAATTCATAATTTGCTTAAATAATACTGTTAGGAATTTCATCATACATAATAACTGATTAAACAATGGTTAAAGAGAAATTATAATCTTTTCACATGAACACAACGGCTATAAACTATATTCATTTCATATGAACACAACGGCTATAAACTATATTCATTTCACATGAACACAACAGCTATAAACTATATTCATTTCACATGAACACAACGGCTATAAACAATATTCATTTCACCTGAACACAATGGCTATAAACTATATTCATTTCACATGATCACAACGGCTATCTTTTAACTAAAGAGAAATTAGGGCAAAAATTGGGATGTAACAATGTGCGTTTGTCGTTGTTGGCTTTGTTTGTGTGTGTCAGTTTGGTAGTGGCGTTTGGAGATTTGTTGGTCGCCGGGATTGTGGTGAGGGATTGTGGTGAAGTCTTCCGTTGCGATCTTTGTGATCCCTGTATGATGTTGTCATGTGCATTCATACTTGTAAAAAAAAAAAAAATTCTTGCCTTGTATTTCATCCTTGTTTCCAAGGATCTCCGGGCGGGGCATTACACAATCCCAAAATCCCTAGGGCATTATTGAATTTTGTCAGACCAATGGATAATCCCTCTGATTTAAAAGTGTCACATAATTGGGCTGATATCATACCATACCCTGTTTCAACAGTTTTTCGGGTTTATGGCTTTCAAGGGACTCCCCATGTACTGCCTTACCAGGTACCTTTGAAAGTAGGGATAGCTGAGATATTGTGGCAGCTAGGAGGAAGCATATTTGGTAAGAAGAAACAGAGGCTCAATTTTCCCCACTTGTACTGTAGCCCACCATTTCATAATCACAAAAGGTGGATGGTTGTTTTCCTATAAATTCTTGGATCAGTATAAGATGGCTGTTTCTCATCCCCGTTTTTGTCACTCTGAGGGATTTTTTAATAGTCTTTTTAGATTAAGGGATAAAGTTGGTTCCCGCAAACATGAACCTTATTTCCCTGAGGATATAATAAGGAATGAGTTTTCTTTACAAGAGCAGGAGATTAAGAAAGAGAAATGGAGAGTTTTCTCCAGAGTTCTGGTATTTATTCATTGTTTTGATAAATATTACAAGCCTCTGGATAATGCAAAAATAAAGGCAGAGAAAATAAATAAACTCATGATTACTTTTCTTGAAATCATGGAGGCAATGAATGAGAAGAAGCAATTTTTTATCAATTCTTTTCTAGATAGAGTCAAAGAGGTCATGAGGAGATTGGCATTCACTCCTACAGTTGGAATAGGGCAGTTGATTGTCCAAAAAAGACCCGACTACAATGTGATTCAGAATAAGACGACCACTGTGGACAAAGGAAAACAAATAGTAGGGTCAACTAGTGTTGTCTTGTAAGAGAGACTTGATGAACCCTCGCCCAAGAGGCAAAGAATAATAAAGGAACAAACTCCTCACATTGAGGAATATTCACCCACTCAGTCCCCATTGCAAATTGGAGAAGAGCAGCTCACCAAGGAGCAGATGGAGCAGTTAGGATCCCAAAGGGGAGTATTCATCACCTAGGTAGAGCTAGATGAGGGAAATCCTCAAGAGCCTCCAATGCCAATCCTTGAACTGACTGTGGCAGATTATAGAGGAAGGCCCTGTAATGGAGCAGGCTTGCCATGAATTCATGTTAGATGATGATTTTGTTAAATCAAGAGCCTTCCATCAA
Source organism: Cupressus sempervirens (assembly GCA_028749045.1). Taxonomy (NCBI): domain Eukaryota; kingdom Viridiplantae; phylum Streptophyta; class Pinopsida; order Cupressales; family Cupressaceae; genus Cupressus; species Cupressus sempervirens. The sequence goes on from CM053792.1 coordinate 461,421,064, forward strand.
TTTGCCCAGAGAGCAAACATGGGAATGTTTGAGGAAAGATGCAGCAAGTTGAGAGCAGAGCATCCAGAGATGGAAGAGGCAGATGCACAAAATCAGATTAAAGAGGAAATGACACAAGAGTTCAAGAACTTGACCCCTGAAGAGGTGAGACAAATGGTAAGAGCATCTGGTGTTTTGCTGCTATCCAATTGGGATATTGCATATGCCTTGATTTTTAATTCTATTTCAAGAATATTAAATCTAGAAGATCAGGGAAATAAAGAAATAAAAGGTGCTAGATTTAATGAAGACCAGGTGGCATTGATCATTTGGTCAATAAGGAAAGGGTCTAGAGCTGGTTCCGCACAGCCTGATAACATTGGATTAATAGGTAGCCTGATTGTGAAGAGAGTGAAAGAGACTACTAATGTAGAAGTTGCACATTTGGGTGTTGGAGTATCTGGCTTGACTTTAGCCATTACTCAAAGAGATGAGAAGGCTAGGTTGGAATTATAGGATAAATATGAAAGGGTTTTGGAGGCATATAATAAAGAAGTTCAAAAAAGAATTGAACTTGAAAATAAATTGATGGGACGGTCCACTAGGCCAAGGATCACATACCCTCGCCCACCAGTGGAGCCTTTTAAATCCATTCCCCTTGTTGAGATTCCTGATACACCACAAAGGCCACAATATTATACAATTGAGGATTTTGAAGAGGAGAAGAGCAAACTATGGGCACTACATGTAGAGTTAAATGTGCAATATGAGGATAAATTGAGAAAGGCTCTCATGTATTTGGTTGATAAAATTGAATGACCCTTATTTTATGAACAACTAGAAAGATAGTGAGCATATGAGAGGAAATAAAGGCAAGTGATGAAGCCTTGAAGCCAATTGTTAACAAGTGGAGTAAGAGGAGAAAAGAGGTCACCTTTTTATGTTTTTCTGTTATTAATTGTCACATGATCATATAGAAACAACTTATGATGTTGCTAATGACCTCTCAGAGTTTGATGATAAAAGAGTTGAGTTACAGAGGAGAATTGCCAGCTACTTGGACAAATACAAGAGTGTTGAATTTTATTTATTCCCACATGCTTTGGATAAGAAGAATAAATTGAAAAGTGAGGAAGAATGGGCCAAAGAGTTAGATGACTTATTTTGTCTAAGGATGAATAGAGTCACAAATGAAAGGGGAATGCATGTTGGGCAGTTACTATTGAGGAAATTGTAAAAGCCCAATTATTCTTTGATTCTTTAAAGCAAGATTTTATTAAAATTGACAAAATAGCCGAATATGTGATTAAGAAGCAACATGATATTCTGTAGTTCAATTGGCCAGATAACACACTTTTTGACAAGTGGATGGTAGATATTGCTCCTGGTGAGCAGTTAGAGGATGTTGAAACTAATGATGATGAGGAGATGGAACAAGACGAGATACAAATAATTGATACATCATCAAAAGATCAAAAAGAAGAAGAGAATAAAGGTGAGCAACCAATTGCAGTTGCAAGCACAGAAGCCCAAACTGATGACATGGCAACAAAGGAAGTGAAAATAAATGTTATTTTATCAGTTGATGATGATATTTATGGGAACCCTCGAGTTGAAGTGAGCCTGCTCAAATCAAACCCAGAAACATCACTTTAAGTTCCATCAGCCACATCCTCCGAGGGCCCACAACAACAGTAAAGCCAATCATCAGCTCTTTTCAGGAAAAGAAAGCATATCAATAGGTGGAACAGAAAAGTGGTCCCACAAGGGAATATTATGATGTAAAATCTTTTCTGTTACATGAAAAATTTGTCTTGTATCATAGTAGCAATATGTAAATATCTTTTGTCTTGGGGACAGCTGTCATTTCTCTGTACCTGAAGCTTGTTGCAGATCCCAAGGTCAGAGAGAGGGCCCGTGAATTTTGTAATTTTGCCTTGTTTAAAAGTACATTCGATCCAATCTTATGTGCAATCTTTCGAGTTTATTTTCGAGCTTTGTAATTTTCTGATGTTTTGATATCAATGACAGAACTTGTAATATATTCTGAGTTTCATTGAGTTTCTATCCATTATTGTATTAGTCTTTTAAAAGGATAATACAAAAGGGCATTTGCACTACATCTGTGTTGTCAATCTCTGTCTCCATTTTATGAATTTGCTTACTTTGAGATCAGTTAAATAAGGTTTAATTGATTGAATGCAATCTGGATAGGTTGTATACAGATTCTATTATTGCTTTTAATTCAAGGAATTAAGGAAGTGCTTCAATGAATCAGTAGGGCCTATAAGTTTGTAAGAAGGATATTTCATAAGAATGGGAATTGGTGATCATAGCTGATATAATTCATTTACAAGTTATTTGAATTAGATCCCCTGCTGATAGTGGACTCTGTACAACAATGGATAAGGCACTAGTCATATAAACCAGAAACAAATTGGAATAAACTCTGCTGCATGTATCCAATTTATATTCAATTTTTAATCAATCAAATATTGTATCAAGTGCATAAAGGTGGTCATCATCTAATCTGTGGGAATTTATGAGTTATTGTTAGCTGCTATAGCTCATCTTTGTTCTACATTTTTATTAGAGAAATTGGACCATATCTGCTGTTTCTAGGGATTAAGGGTAAGAGTTAAGTAATTATTTGAGTCCTTAAGGTATTCCCACCTTGGTCTTGCAAAGCCAGAAGTGTAGGAAGCATTTGTGCTTTGTGAAGTTGGGCCAAAGACACAGTTTATTATGCTAAATATGAGCATTAGCTACCTCTAGGTATAATAAATTTTGTTGTCTATTGGTAATAATAATCACTGTTAAATCAGGAGCCAACACACATAATCCTCAATCAAATCTAGCTCCTCCCTAGAATCTGGATTCTCTCCCTAATCTACATTCACACTTGTACATTCCTTTCAAATCAGTTCATTGTTTATTATAACCCTCCAATCCTTCAATCAGTTTCTCATATGCTTATTAGCTTAGCCTGCTCCTAGGATTTCATACTTAAGGATCAATATCCTGCACACATGAGATCAATGTTGCACTCTACTGTATCATGGTAACAAACCTTTGATATTGCTAAGTTGAGGTTAGAAAATATCATCTAGGGGTAGGGGTCTACAGCCATCCTGTTTCTTGAGTTTAGATTGTTGGCCAAACTAGTTGCAGGATATTTTACAGAAGATTCAAATTCAGAGCATGTGGATTACCTGCATTAGGAATTTGACCTAGATTGAGAGATTGCCGGCAAGAGTGTTTGCATGCATGTCCTACTGTTTGACATATCGAAGTGTCCATCATCAGCACTAGTGTTCTGTTTGAGCATCAGAGAAGGGGAGGGCCACTCTCTGCCTGTCCCTGTGTCCTGATTTTGTGTCCAAGTAAGGGCTGGAGTGCCCAGATACAGTGCTGGAGGCCTAATTTGGTGACCCTGAATTACAGGAATGCCATCTGCCAGTGGTCACTTCCTGTCAGGGTGTCTATGACCAATTCTGGTGCCCCAAAGTTATTCTTGTTAATGGATGTTTCTAAATGAAGCATAGTGAGCTAAAGATAGAAAAGGAAACTTCTTAAAGCAACTAAGCTGACCATTAAAGAGACATTATAATATTTAAATACCCTTCTTAATTGGTCATCGCTCTACCAATCCTATATAAGACAATCTATAGGTCTTATGGTCACAAATGCATAGAGAAGGCTGCCCCCTTCTCGTTAGAACACTTTGCTAAGTGAGCCTGCTGCTGAGGCCCTTCCCTGATTCTGCAAAACTTGTGAAAATGACCAAGATAACCAAAATCCATCGAACATGATTTTGAAAGAACAAAACTGCCCCTCCCCATGGCCAGAAACTGTCATGACCCCTTTCTGAATAAAGCCTAGCAATGATAATTAAGTTTAAAATAATTATAATAGAAAAATAAATAAGTAAATTAACTAAATAAATAAAAATGATACAACGAGATTAATAATAACTTAAAATTTAATAAATGAACTAATAATAGTTAATCTATTATTGATATAATAATAAAATCTATTACTATAATTGTTTTTTTTTTTTTTGATCAATAAACGGCCGTGGCCATGATTAATTTTTATTAATTAAATAAAAGGTACAAGCTGTCCACCGTTTTGACGGTCATTGGTAGGAAAGAACGGAGAAAGAAAACCTCCAGTCTTGCTCGGGACCGAAGTCCTATATTATACATAAGTAAAAGGGGCATACCGCAATTAATTACAATATTAAAATTCAAAAATAATATCTGTATCTTTCAAAAGGACTCGAAAATTCAGACGGAAATGGTAATCAAGTCTTTGTATACATATCACCACAACCAACAAAGCATTAGGGGTTAGAGGAATAAAGAAATCCATCAACTCCTTAAAACAAGGCTAGGAGGACCCAATCCGTGATATGTTAAAAGGAATTAAATATTTCAAAATTTATGTATTTAATTATAATTAGAATTCGAAAATAATTTAATTATTATTTTTATTGTTGCTTTTTTCTTTTTGTAAAAAATTGTTATTTTAAAAGATAGTGAAAAAGTCTGATTATTTAAAAATTTGTGAATCGTAACTATTAATCATAATTAATGCATAATGTCAAAATTAAAATGATGAGTGTCAATTAAGAATAATTATACGAATTAAAATGCTTACAGGGGGAGCAAATCGATATAGAACTTATGAGAAGGAGACAATCTGAAAATATTGCCATGGTGGAAGGAGGGATAATCTGAAAATGCGTTTCATATATACTATTTTAATTGAATGCACTAAAATTGAAAACTGACTAACGCAAAACCGGGAGAAAAGAAACCAATAGGAATTAACCCTAATTAAAACTTCCAATGTAACAAGTGAAACAAATCTAGAGACTGCAACCGAAACCAGAGAATGAGGCAAGATTGTAGCTACATAACATTTATCTTTATTATAAGGTTCGATATATTCAATATCAAAATGTCACTGATAAAGTAGAAGAGGACACCATAATAGATTGCCCTACACGAACTATTTAACCTTTAATGTAGTTGATGGAGTTATCTATAGTAGGAAACCATACTACTAATAGAGCGCAATAACCAAAATTTTGGGTCGATGTAACATACAAAATGACCCACATTACATATGATTATCATGTTTTCTTAAAAACTAGTATAATTTCCACAGCTTCATACAGAGAGGAGGCCTTTGATCCTGGAGGGAATTTGTATGTCGTTCTTCCCCTACTGGTTTTGTCATAATTGGGCAAACAGAATTCCACTTCCTTTAAGTCAGTAAAGTCTACATCCAGATGAATTTAGGCATCATATGCCCTTAGATAGTTGATTAACCAGTCCCTGCCAAGGTCTTCGACAATTCCCCTCCACCTTAATAGGAAGTTGATGCTCAACTCCATTCATAGAAGAACTTGACATTATCCCTAATTACCAAGCATGGATGCCTTGGACTCCTACCCATTTCCAGAGTATCTACCTCAAATTCCATGTAGTACTCAGGGAGGGGGGTCAGAGCCTAGCATCTATGTTGGCAACTGCAATTTCCAGCCCAACTAACCAGCAGGGATCAAAAATATTATGGGTAAGTCTGATAATGTCCCATTTTTCCACTCCCTATTACTATAATTGTTAACTATAATTGTTAATAATATGATATTATATTATTAAAATAGTAATATAAAATATAATATAACTATAATATAAATAATAATGTAAGTTATAATGTAATATTAAATAAAATAACATAATAATATCATAATATAAATCTTAATATAATAATACAATAAAAAACTATAAATAAATAATACTTAATATTAACTTGTCGACTTAATAGTCAATGACTAGGACAATGGAACCGATAGCATTACTGCTGATGTAGGCATGAAGGCAGCAAGTCTTCTACCAGTTTGAACAAATTAGAAGCACGAAAGACAAATCAAGGGGGGCTGTAGGAATACAAGTCAGCAAAGCCCTGGGACACTGTAAAAACTCCCAACATCCACCTAATCACTCCCTATCCGCAAAGGGACTGATGAGAGCTGGGTAAATATGCATCAATTATGAAGAGTTAAAGCCTAATGAGAAATTACAGATTGGAGAAATAACAATGATTACACACATAGAAAGTATAATAAGTAACAACATCAAGCTTGGAAGTTACAATCATATTAGTGAGATCTGAAATAACAGCATATTTACCTAAAGCCATATTATTGATATTGCTTGCATACATACATTATCCATATCAGAAATAACATCACTATAAAAGATAGGAACAACACACTTCATAGCATATTCCATGTCGATATACTAGAAATTGCTAATAGACATATTGATATCTATATCATATTGTATTTATAAATTGTTGATTGAACCTAAAATAGAAATTAATATTGAGGCCAATGACCACGACTTAGATCAAGTACACGATTTAGGTATAGTACTTGTGAGAAGTTGAAGTTTTGTCCCAATATTCTGAGGCTTTTAACTAGGTGACATTCCAAAAACATTAAGAGCAGCTTCCTAAATTGAAACAATGATTTTGGGGAGAAAAAATGTCAAACCATCCATTAATTCTGAAAAATGTGAAACTTTTAAAAGATAGAATTGATTTTATTAACAATACACACCCTTAAATAGAGTTTACTGATGTTATAGAAAGTATAAACTAAAAAGAAAAGTTGTCTAAATAAAGACAATGTCCAAAAACATAACTGATTAAGAGAATTCTTAAATAGAGACTAAATGACTATTAACTTCCATTCTAGTACAACTAGCTAAATATGGCAAGAACCTAGGATACTAAAAATATTCTAATACCCTCCCTTAATGGTCATTCTATCAAGTATAAACTACCTTGCAAAAGACAATACATGTTATGTATACGAATCCTTTAGAACATTCTGCTAGTGCTTAGACCAGTGAAACACAGGGATTTGCACCCCTCGCAAATGTCAAAGTACCTGTCCCCGAAATGTCCATGTATTGGGTACTTGGAGTACCCCCACCTTTGGCATTTTGTTACCATGTCGTTGTTGGGATGGTACTTGAATTTCTATTTGAATTTTGATTTTTGAATGTTACTATTGTTAAGTTTTATAAGATTGTTTTTTGCAAATGTAATAACACTGCCATTATATCAGAGTGTTCCAATTGAAGATTTGAATGATATATAAATATCATGTCTCTTGAAGACTTATAATTAACTAGTAATTAAACAATATTAATATAACAGATATATATATTAGTGCTTGTCTAATTTATGATTAACTAATGACCATAGAGGGATTATCTCTAGGTCAATTCAATCCAAAAGAAGTTACACCCTTAATACTCTCTCTTAGTTAGGGAGGTGTAATGACCCTTTCCAACAGGCCACTAAAAAAAACCCTAAATTTAATACACTACTGAAAGTATATTGCTGAATTAAGAAATTGTTCTACTTAAATAACTGATGTAAAATAGTGCCAATGTATTCATTCAATAATCACCAAAATGTTTTTACATATGATATGCAATTTTCAGCATTGAAACATTACAACATGGCACATTACAGACAAACCCTAACTGTCTAAATCCAACTGAGAACTTGTTACAACTATAGACTGAAATGAAGAACTTGGATTGATCAAATACTGGAGGCTGAATGCTGAAGATGATATGATGAAAGTGCAACTCCACTTGAAACTCCAAACCAGCAATTAAGCTCAAGTGAAAGGACTGAAATATCCTTCCCACAGCGGCAATAATTCAGGTGATTTTTCATACCCTCAAAATTGCGTACCAATTGAGAGTTTTCGTTCTCAATGGCCACTTGTGACTACTTGCAGAAATCCTAGGCTCCACAATGCACATTAGCAAAAATCAATAATAAATCTCAATGATAGGCAATGAGCCCTCAATGCCTATTTATTCTTTTTTTCTTGATAGGTCGGCCTTCTTTTTAATTTTTTCTCCGCTTCTTCCAGCAACCTCTAGAAGATTGTTTTATTTAATGACTTAATAAAATATATCACTTTATTAAGTTAATTAAATATAAAGTTACTTTGTAATATATATATTTTTTATTGATAACTTTATAAATAATTAACTCCTCCAAAAATGGGACATTACAGGTCCGCCCCTCCTAAAATTGCTTGGCCTCAAGCAATCTTAATACTAGATGCTGCAAAATCACTTCTCCCTCCCAAGTAGCATCTTCAACAGGTAAATCTTTCCACTTAACTAGATAGTCTTTGATTACTCTCCTGCGAAGCTGCTTTTCTCTACTATCCAGAATGGATTCTGGCACTAAGATCAATTTCCCCTCATCATCCAAGGGAGGTAATACTGCAGAAGGCATCACATTCTGACCTAACGCCTTTTTGAGGCGTGATACATGAAACACATTGTGCACTCTACTATCTGTGGGAAGCTCCAACTCATAAGCCACCTCACCAACTCGCTTGATGATCCTGAATGGTCCATAATAGCGTGGCTTGAGTTTCTCTGAGAGTGGATTGCTTATATGGTTGCAACATGAGGTAAACCATATCATTTACCTCAAAACTACGTTCAGTCCTCTACTTGTCTGCATACTGCTTTTGTTGGTTCTGAGCTCTAGCAATGTTGTCTCTGAGAGTAGCAACTATATCCTTACTTTCCTGTAATAGTTCACCTGCACGAGGTACTCGACTGTCTCCCAACAACAAATCTAAGAAACTAGGTGCTTCATAACCGTAAAGTGCCATGAAGGGTGTCATTTGTATAGTCATATGATATGTAGTATTGTAACAATACTCACAAAGATATATCCATCTGACCCAAGATCGTTGTTGCTCTGCCACATAATTCCTCAAATACCCTTCCACCCATTTGTTTACAATCTCCGTTTGACCATCAGTTTGTGGGTGATAATTGGTGCTAGGTGTAAGTTTAGTGCCACACAACTGAAATATCTTTTGTCAAAGTGACTCATGAAGCGGCTGTCCTTGTCACTCACAATGCTCTGAGGCAAACCATGTAATCTAAAAACCTCCCTGAAAAAGACCTCTGCTACCCGAGTTGTTGAGTATGTAATAGCGATAGGGAAGAAGTGAGCATATTTTGTCAGCCTATTCACCACCACATAAATACAATCGCGCCCTTGGGCCCTGGGCAAGCCCGTGATAAAATCCATAGAGATGCACTCCCACTTCTTGTCAGGAATAGGAAGTGGTTGTAGGAGTCCTGCTGGATGAGTGTGCTCTTGTTTGTTCTGCTAGCAAACTTGACATTCACGCACATATTGCAAAACATCAACCTTAAGTTCCTTCCAAGTGAACTGCTCTCGTACTAACCTATAAGTCTTGAAATACCCAGGATGGCCTGCTGTAGGTGAATTATGGAATGCTCTCAAAAATCAACTGCTTCACTTTCAATCCTGGGACTAAGTAAATCCTGTTCTTGTAAATGGTCAAATCATCTACGAGAGTGTACCTAGTGTCAATTGCTTTTCGCTCCACTATATCAGAGGCCCATGTGTCTCTGGCATATTCTGCTACAATCAAGTGTCGCTAGTCCTCTGATATCTGAATCATAGAAGTGAGGTGTGGCCTACTGGATAAAGCATTTGCAACAATATTCTGTGTCTCCTTAACATAGGTGATATCAAAATCATAGGCCTGTAACTTACCCACTTTTGCTGACGATCATTTAGGTCCCGCTGTCCCAAAAAGTGCCTCAAACTATTATGATCAGTTTTAATACAAAATTTGCTGCCCACAAGATACTGTCTGAATTGGGCCAAGGCATGCATGATGGCCAACATCTCCTTATCATATATGCTGAATGATCTCTCAGGCCCTTTGAGTTTCTTGCTCTCATAAGCTATAGGATGCTTGTCCTGCATGAGTACAACACCAACTTCGTCTCCAGAAGCATCACATTGAAGCTCAAATGGCTTCGTGAAATCAGACAATGCTAATATTGGGCATGTAGTCATTATTTCCTTGAACCGCATAAAATAGTCTTGTGCCTCTCGAGTCCACACAAATCCCCCTTTCTTTAGGAAATCTGTCATGGGTGCTGCATGTCGTGAGTAGTCACTGACAAACCTGCGATAGAATCCACATAGACCAAGGAACCCCCTTAACTGTGTAAGGTTCTCCGGTGGTGGCCAATCAACAATAGCGCGGATCTTTTCAGGATCCATTCGCACTCCTTCTGCACTAATGATGTGTCCAAGATACAACAGTTCTGTCATCCCCAAATCACATTTGGACTCCTTGGCATACAAGGACTCCCTCTGTAAAATGCTCAATACTGTCTTCAAGTGCTCTAAATGTCCCTGCCATGTCCTGCTATAGATCAAAATATCATCAAAGAACACTAGCACAAATTTCCTCGATTGATGGTGGAAGACCTTGTTCATAGTGGACTGAAAAGTGGCAGGTGCATTAGTCAAACCAAAAGGCATGACTACAAACTCGAAATGCCCACAATGACATCTGAAAGCAGTTTTTTCAATATCCTGCTCTCGAACTCTGATCTGGTGATAGCCTGATCTCAAATCAATTTTTGTGAAATAACAAGCCTCATGCAATTCGTCTATCAGCTCATCGATGCGTGGGATGGGATACTTGTTCTTTATAGTTCTCTTATTCAACACCCTGTAATGAATACACATTCGTAGAGTTCCATACTTCTTTTTTACCAAAACAACAAAAGATGCAAAAGGTGACTTACTCGGTCTGATGTGTCCCATTGCTAGCAACTCCTTGATGGTCCTCTCGATCTCATCTTTGAGTTGTTTTGGGTGCCGATATGGTGTGATCATGACAGGCTTAGTGCCTTCCGCTAGCTCGATAATGTGCTCTATACCTCTATCTGGTGGCCTGCCTGGTGGAATCTCACTGAATACCTTCTCATACTTGATTCTCAATTTCTGAATATCTGGATGATATTCAGTCTTATGTTGCTCCTCCTGGGTAGGCATCAAGGTGCATATTGTTGCCCACTCTATATTATTATGCCTGGCTAATCTCTCCAACCGCCTAAATGAGAGTCCTAACATCACCATTACAGATAGCCTTCAACACATGAGTCTTGCCATCCACCATGAATCGTATCTCCATATCCTCCAATCTCAGGGTGACCTCCTTCAAAGAATGTAGCCACTGCATCCCAAGTACTATGTCCATGTCACCCATGTTGACTACATGATAGTCCGCCTTAAACTCATAGTTGTTCAGGCGCAAAGGTAGATCTCGCACCATCTTGTCACAATGAAGAGTATATCCATCGACTACCTTGACTCTCAGTCCCTCAAACTCCTTAGTAATGAGTCCACGCCTCTCCACAAATCGCGCATTAATGAAATTATGCGTGGCACCTGTATCCAACAGAGTAATAACCTTCTGTCTGGCCAAGACTCCTCGAAATCTGAAAGATCCCTCTCTTTGAATACTAGACAGACTTGCCTCCTGTAAATGTAGCTCTGGAGCCTCTTTTTCTTAGCACTATCTACCTCTTGTTCACCCTTTGCCTCATTAGGATCCTCATCATGGTGCTTTGAAATGTCTGAATCTGAACCTTGTTAATAAGCCCACATCGCCCGGTTAGCCTTCCCCTTAGGCCTCATTGGACAATCATGACCAAACTCATAGGGACCTTTGCAAAAGAAGCATAGCTTCTTTCTACGCAGGTCATTAAGCGTTTCCTTATCTCAAGGTGCAGCTAGCTTGCCTTTTGAGTCACTAACCTTCTCTTTACCCTTGTTGAATTCCCCTTTGTTATCTCTAAATGATGAAGAACCCTTTGAACTAAACCGGTTTGTTGGAGCTACAAGTTGCATACTGCGAGCTTTCTTCATGGCTTCCTGTAATGTAGGAGGATCAAAAGCCTTTACCCACCCCTTCAGTGGTTCAATTAATCCCTCTGTGAATAAAATGACTAGCCTCTGTTCTGAAATGTCAGGCACCATCACTGCAAGATTCTGGAAGTCATTGATAAATTGTTCCAAGCTTCCTGACTGTTTCAACTGGGCTAACTCTTGGAAATAAACTTCAGGATTTTTTTTATCAAACCTTTCTATCAATCTATCCACAAACTCCTGATAAGTGGTCACCTGATTGTGTTGCAATGTGATCATGCCATGTGTCCACCAATCATGTGCTGCCCCATCTAAGTGTAAAGTGGCATACTTGAGCGTTTCAAATTCTATCATAGTCTTAAGAGATAGGAAATTATCCACCTTATGAATCCAAGCACGAGCAGTCATTTTCCATTGACATCAAATGTGGGTAATGCCAACTTGTTGGTGACCTGTTGCAACTCATTGTGTTTATTTGCCTGCTTCTGCCTGGCAGCTCTATAGTTCAGGTACCTGTCAAATGTCCATCCATCTTGTACATATCTTGGTAATGAATCCCACTCATTCCTTGCTTGTCGGAGTTCATCTATAATATCTGTTACCATAGCATCAGGTGTGCGTGTTGGAGTTTCTTCCTTGAATGTAGGACCGTTCCTGACTGTGTCCTATGTTGTGATCCTGTTATGCTCCTGTCATCCTGGTTAGTATCATGATTATTTCTCTTGTTTTCCCCAATCAAATGTTGCATCATAACCATCATTGCCTATGTACTTGCCTCTATTGATTGTAGAAGCCTCTCCTGATGCTGTAAAGTCTCATCATCTTGCACACTTCTGGATGGACTTTGAGAACGTCTCTCAGCCATATTCTTAGTTATGCTGGTTCCTTGTGTAAATTGGCTGGATAAACCCTATCAGGGTGGCAGGCAACTTGCTCTAATACCACTGTAATGACCCTTTCCAACAGGCCACTAAAAAAAACCCTAAATTTAATACACTACTGAAAGTATATTGCTGAATTAAGAAATTGTTCTACTTAAATAACTGATGTAAAATAGTGCCAATGTATTCATTCAATAATCACCAAAATGTTTTTACATATGATATGCAATTTTCAGCATTGAAACATTACAACATGGCACATTACAGACAAACCCTAACTGTCTAAATCCAACAGAACTTGTTACAACAACAAACTGAAATGAAGAACTTGGATTGATCAAATATTGGACGCTGAATGCTGAAGATGATATGATGAAAGTGCAACTCCACTTGAAACTCCAAACCAGCAATTAAGCTCAAGTGAAAGGACTGAAATATCCTTCTCACAGCTGCAATAATTCAGGTGATATTTCACACCCTCAAAATTGCGTATCAATTGAGAGTTTTTGTTCTCAATGGCCACTTGTGACTACTTGCAGAAACCCTAGGCTCCACAATGCACATTAGCAAAAATCAATAATAAATCTCGATGATAGGCAATGAGCCCTCAATGCCTATTTATTCTTTTTTCTCGATAGGTCGGCCTCCTTTTTAATTTTTTCTCCACTTCTTCTAGCAACCTCTAGAAGATTGTTTTATTTAATGACTTAATAAAATATATCACTTTATTAAGTTAATTAAATATAAAGTTACCTTGTAATATATATATTTTTTATTGATAACTTTATAAATAATTAACTCCTCCAAAAATGGGACATTATAGGAGGATTGTTATAGAACACATTATGCTCTCAAGCATATAAAAAGGTATCATCTCAATATGATATTCTTGGAATGGCATATTTAAGGATATCAACATATACCCATCAACTTAGATGTTATCTTTCGATATCATCCGACGTATGATTCAACAAGAAATATCAATCATATGATATTCATCATACTTATATTCTCTTGGTATATGCACTGGTGTCATGATCATGATGCCTACCAAAAAAAAAGTCATATCCTAGAAGAATATGGGTTATGTGATCTCCGACACAATCTTGGACAACAACTAAATGTAGTCAATTAGATAAAAAACATGATCTTAGGGACATCAACTTAATGTAGTCTCTATCATGACAAGTATCATGACCTCTGGCACACTCTGGGACATCAATTTAATGTAGTCTATTATGATAATAGAACAAGAACACAAGAAAAACCAATATATTATCATGATCTCTGACACATTTCGGGACAACAACTTAATGTAGTTTATCATGATACATTTGTTATCATGATACCCGACACTCTGGGACAATAACTTAATGTAGTCAATCATGATAACAGGTCAAGAACACAAGAACAACACATATAGTATCATGATCTCTGGCACATACCGAGACAACAACTTAATGTAGTCTATCATGATACGTTTGTCATCATGATATTCGATACTCCGGGACGACAACTTAATGTAGTCAATCACGATAACAGGTCAAGAACACAAGAACAACACATATTGTATCATGATCTCCGACACATTCTAAGAAAACAACTTAATGTAGTCTTATCATGATACGTTCATTATCATGATATCCGACACTTTGGGATAGTAACTTAATGTAGTAAATCATGATAATAGGTCAAGCTATTGTTAAAATCGTCACCTCACAATAGTGATCTCACAAATACATCAATGAAAGATCATCATTTCATGAGAATAATCCACATATGCAAAAATAATAACCACCACGAACCAAGCTAGAGGGTGGAACAAGGGCTTTCACCTCAACTTCTCTCTCACAAAGAAGAATGCATTACAAGGAATTTTACATCGAACTTTTCTTTTATAGAGAATAACTCATTAACAAGGAATTGCACCTCGAAATTCTCCTTCTGAACAAATATCCTGGGAAGTCAAATCCTCTAGCTACTCCTTTAGAGGTTCTCTTTGTCCAAGGATGCCTGTGATAAATTGTCAGACTCTTTCTAAATCTGATATCAATCTTTTGACTTTCTGGTGACAAGTCGTTACTTCCTCATGATGTACATAGGGGTAGGCCCATCAAATTCATGCAGTCACACGCATGTATTTTTAGACACCTTCTGAATATCAATCTTCTGAGCTCTTATGTTGCCTTTGAAGAAGTGTCAGACTCCCTCTTAGTGGAAGAGCCCCTTATCTAGTCTTTATTTCATAGCCTTGGATGTTATCATCCACAAAGATCCTTGGAGGAATATCCCTTGCACATCAACATCCTTGATACAAGTTTCTCCAATGAAGGTCCATATGTATCAAATCAGAAAATGCTTCCATATAAGAATAATGGGAACGGAACATTGGTTATTATTCCCCACCCACAATGTAAAAAATCCCATTCTTATATTGTTGAACAATTTTGCATCAAACTTCATTCTGCTTAATAGATCTTCGAACCTTAGCCTATTTGTACTATGAGAGGGACTCGATAGGAGCAACCAAAGTCATTTCCATGTCAATCCCTATGCCAACTTTTTTAAGGGTTCACAAGATTATTATTTGGACTTAAAATTACATTTTTTGTGGAAAATATGCTATAGTTCAAACTCCACATAAATTGAGTCTCCTCAAATCGACTTCATGATTATCAATTTGTAACATTCTATGAATTTGTGATGTCGCCCATATTTAATTTGGGGACCCACAAGCACAAATAATTAATATCAATTCTTGTAAGAAAACACCCAGATTCTTCACAATCTTCTTTGCTATAAAGGTGAACCCATTCTCAATATTGTGTCCATGATGCATGCTAGAGCTTTTGAGATCAAATATTATTTCTTTGCTTATAAGAGTTCACAGATGTAAGGTGGACTCGCAATCAGCAAGTCAACATTCTAGAAATAATAACAGGAGGCATTATTATTTAATCAAATCCTTGTAATATTTGAAATTCTTAAAGCTTTATAATTAGGGCCTTTTTTTTTATTATCTCGATCATATTATGTTGAGCAATAAAAACTTCGTCTATAACCACATATATCACATAGCACTTTGCTTCAAATTTTATATCAAAAATTTATAATTTTATTTTTCTTGCGTGTAGTTGGGTCCCAAAATTTTACATGTTACTTGGTAGGCAAAGATGGTTGGCAACAATTGTGAGTTCTACATCAAGTCTCGAATGGCAAGAAAATAAAAGATGTGTTCATGTGCTCCTAAATGGGTTTGGGCCACTTTCTTTAGAAGTTGGGCAAGAAATTGTTAGTTGTAATGTGCTTGTCTCGGTGTATGGTAATTTCGCAGAATATTTTCCAACAACACACTAATAGATGTATATAAAAAAGACAAAGTATTGCTTCCAACCCTTTTTAGTTTATGTAAGTCTTCAAGGGAACAAGCTTCTAACAAATTATCAAGGACTTACTATTCGGGAGTTTCCATAATCAATTATCCTCTTTGCTCCAATTGTGATAGTGCTCCTGTTTGTCTATCTTCATAAAAATACAAGTATCTGTAAATGTGGAGCTAGTACACCTTCATTGCCATGGTGAATGTAATCAGACTGAACTCGCTATCCTCAAAGTGTAATCCATTTCTCAACTCTAGTTGAAGTGATGAGATTTGATTGGTATATGGTTCTATCTGTTGAGGTGATGTGTTTCTCCAACGTCAAAACTTCAACCTAATATTTACCACGGGTCTTTAGCTTGTATTCATAGTCTTCATGGATACTCATCCTAGAAATGACAATTGTAAGCCTTGTAGTTACCACATATTGTAATCTACAATATATCAACCTTAAGACTTTATAGACGCTTGATTTAGACGACTTCTCGACATTCAGTGGTTCACACTAAAGTCTCGGTGAACAATATTTGACACAATAGTTCTTTTCCAATATAAACACGAGATAATTGTGATGTCAAATCAATGTCCGAGCATACGATAGATATTGATCCATCAAATAGTTAGATGTAATGATCTCCTAAACCGGTGAATCCAATCCCTATCCTTGCTGAGTTTCAGAGTTAAAAGTTGTGATCAAAACTATATTTTAGTGGGTGACAATGGTGATTCCTTGGAAGCACAACAATGGTGGTTCCTTTCAATCTGCCAAACTCTCTCGGAAGCAACGGTAGAACCCCAGACCCAGCGACGACATAGATCCAGCAATGACATCAGTATTGACACAGACCCAACAATGGCATTAGCACGGACAAGGGCATGTTCTCGACCAAACACCCACGAGTTTCAACCAGACAGGCTCAGGCCTCAACCAGACCACTAAACTGCAAATACAGGATATTTGTTTTTTTTCTACGGTGGGCCATGTTCTTTTATGTCCTTTGCCATTTCCTATTGTTTTGTCTCTGCAGTTTTCACTGTTGTCTCAGCTGCAAAAACCTCAAATCTTTTATATATCTTCATTCACAAGCAAAAGCATGGAAAACAACAAAACACCTTTCATCACTTTAGAAAAAACCATGGAAAACAGCAAAACATATTTTAATACCCTAGACAAAGTGCAGTTAATAGATTTGAGTGAGATTGGGTAACTATCATACCCTATTAATCTTGCCAACAACATGAGAGTGGGGAAAATTTGTCAGGATGATGGGACAGGTGCACTGAAGCAAACAACAGTTGTTGAAGTGAAGGGGATAAAGTTAAGCAGTATCATAATGAGCAGGGCTCAAACTTTCGATGGGTCTCAAAGAAACAAATCAGAAGAGAGGCCTATGTTTGGAATGTTAACTGAAAATGGTTTTTTGATCCCTTTCAACTTTTTTGGGATGCCTTCGGCAATAGCTCAAACTTTCAGACTGGGGATACAAGTATGCAGTGCTCTGGCAAGCAAGGCCAGATCCAGGACAATAAATTGATCTCAAACGAGAAATGTGTGTATGTCAACGCAAAACAATACACACAAATCCTAAGGCGTAGGAAGATCTGTCAATCTAAATATGTAAGGAGGGGGAACTAACAGCGATACATCCAAGGACTATGTTGAAAGTTTTAGAAATGGTTGAGCAAATCAAGCAGAAGCAAAGTAAGGGAGAGGAAATTAAAAATACTGAATCCCTCTCCATGGATTTTGAGGTGAAACCTCATACAACAAACACATTTGAAATAGGAGAAAACGGTGACACGGGCACATACAATCCGGCTTCTACACCCCTAACATGGTGTCCGGATTTGTTTGTTAGTGGAGTTGATGTTCATGAAAGAGAGGATCCATGATTTAGAAACAAGAAGTCAGGCAGAGGATAGTAAGATAAAAGCAGTCATCAAGGACAATATGAAGTTAACACATGAAAACAAATCACTTAGAGAACAGGTTCAAAAACTGCAGTTCAACATTGAAAAGGGGGAATATGAATTGATTCTATTAAGACAAGAAATGGAGGAAATAAAAACAGCAGCAAGATGCAAAGTAACAGAGGGTGGAAGTGATGACCCGCAAATTAAAGAAATACAATCTGCAATGGCAAACATGGAGTTGGGTAAACCATCTTAGAGGACAGATAGAAGAGGTCAAATCATGGGCCCAAGTAGTGAAAGGACTGTCAAATGCACCAATTGATGTCATTGAAAAACAAGTAAAGAGGCAGATTCGAGAGGAAAAAGATAGAAACAATAAAGCAGCAAATATCATCATCAAAGGGTTAAAGGACTATGGTGAAAAGGAGAACACAAAAGATTTGATAAGAGATTTCCTTATGGACTATTTAGAGTGGCGTGAAATAATCCAACAAACACAAAGAATTGGGAAATGGACAAAAGATAGCAGAAACATACATGTAAGGGTATTTTTGAAGAGCACCGAAGATAAGAATATGATATTGAGGAGTAGGGGACTCCTCAAAGGCGCATGATATATGTTGATGAAGATCTTACCATTTTTCAGCAAGAAGAAAGAAGAAAAGAATGGGAAAAGGTAAAGGCATCAAGGGAGGATGGAAAGTGGGAATGGTTGAAAAACGGTAAAGCCCAAATCGGAGAAAGAACGAAAAATAAGAAATAGGAACTCAGGCCCACCAGGATTACCTAGATATAATTAGTTGGAACTGTAGAGGTTACCCATGGAGAAGAGGACCTGGTTTAGGGCCCATAGCTAGAGGTAAAGACATTATCTTGCTCATGGAAACCAATGAACATGATGGGTGTAGAGTGCCGGAGTTCGAAGGTTATAATTTTGTTTTAGTCTAGAACAAAAGAACTGAGAGTGACAAAGGGCACAGTGGTATCACCATTTTGTTTAAAGAGGCTTGGGACAGATGCATCAGCATAGAGAAAGAAGACCCACACAAACAATACATATGGCTAAAAATCATAGAGAGGCAGAATGAGATGAGGGTGGCAGCTTGCTACTTTGCACCGAGGGGGTCAAAAACATACAAGAAGAAGAACCTAGATCGAGATGACCTGTATGCATCGCTGAAAAAGGATATCTCAAATTTTAACGATCTTGGGGAAGTTTTGATTATCAAAGACTTCAATGCTAGAACAGAAAATAATCAATCCCTCAAGCTGAAAAGAAGTGACAAGGAAGGAAGTGATCCTCTATGGTTAGAAGAGGAACGTGATCAGTTTTGGAATAGAGCTTCAAGGGACAGCGAAGGCAAAGTCAATCATTATGGGACAAAACTACTGAGCTTATGCAGCCTACAGTTACTTCTTCGGTTGAATGTCCTTCAAGTGTTTCAAACTGATCTCTAAATCTGGTGATATGCCTAGAGGCTCTACTGTCCACAATCCAAGTGTTTCTATTAGTGTTCAACTCACTTGATAAGGCAAGGAAGAATAATGAGTTTTCCCCTTTGACTTCGAACATATTGATCAGATTTTTCTTTCTTTCCAGACAATACATGTGAGAATGTCTAAATATGTCACAATAATAACATTGGGCTTTCGACAGATCTCTTTTCTTAAAGGTTTTCTTTCCTCTCTTCCGTTTGAATTTTCCCTTCTTATTGCTTGATTTTTTATGTAATCCTTGAATCTCTTCCTCATTGTTAGAGATGATACCTCTTGAGATTAGTCAAGACTCTTGTTGAGTGTAGTCATTTTTTAGCTGATCAAATTTGGGTATAGAGATAATTCAACATCTTCAACATTGTTTCCAATTGTAGCGAGTTGATCCCTTAATTCAGAGATTTTTGAGAAGTAGGATGAGATTTTATCTCCTTTGTCCATCTCGATGTTTAGGAGTTGTTTTAATGTAAGCAATCTGCTTGCATTGTTTATTTCAAATGCATCTTGAATAGCTTTGAACACCTCATAAGCAGTTGTTAGTTTTGCTATTGATGGAAGAATATGATCTTTAACTCCATCAATGACTGATTTCTTAGCTTTATTCTTTTGTCTTTTCCATGTTATCATTTCTGTTTCATCTTTTGGTATTTCCTTGTTTTCCTCTATAAATGACTCTAATTCAAGTTCTTGAAGTATTACTTTGATTCAAATTTTCCATGAAACAAAGTTAGAGGCACCTTCCAGTCTATCCTCTACTGTGATGTTGTTTACCATGGTCGATATGGTGAATAAGAAAATTTCAGTGATCTTGAGTCCGTCACAGTCGATTTAATGCTCATTCTACCAGCCAAGCTCTGATACCATGTTAAGGAAAATGAGATCAGAGGTAGAAGTTTACCTTATAAGTAATTGCCAGACAATGACAGATCAGATTGCTTTAACTCTGATATCAATCACAGCAGAGGCATAGATTAAATGCTTTGTATGAATTCTTGATGCCTTACTTGTCTTTTGCTCTTTCAATGCATATTACTGATGCTTCCTCAATATTTGCAGGTTAACATATATATATATATATATATATATATGTGCAATTCGCTGGTAGTAACATGTATTGCGCAATGTGTTTCCAACCGATCAAGGCACTCAATATATATAATCATGGGAATGGTCATGTCTCATACAGAGACAAGACACTATGTGCAAATCGCTGGTAGTAACATGTATTGTGTGATGTGTTTCCAACTGATCAAGGCACTCAATATATATAATCATGGGAATGGTCGTGTCTCATGTAGAGACAAGACTCTACGTGCCCTTTGGGCCCTTAGGGTCATGTCTCTACATGAGACAACCTTAATTATATTAGTTATGATTTAATCACAATGTGCTCTAAATAATCTTAATCATGATCGGCATCTTTATGTCTTATAATACTTGATCTTAGTCGTTAATATAGACTGATGATAACATGATAATGTAACTCACAGTTAATGGAAAATAGTGAGTAATAGAACCATCTCCATGACTTACATAGATAGCACAATCATTACATTTTGACAAGACTGAACCAGATCGAATCATTTTGCAAAATCAGTTTTGATACTCTCTTCATAAATACATATATGTGTGTCTGTCTATATATATATATATACATATGAGTATCTCATGTTCCTTCTGAGCAATAACCATATATATATATATATATATATATACATGTATATGTATATGAGTATCTCATGTTCCTTCTGAGCAATAACCAGATATTGAATATCCGACAGATTCTACAAATTCAACAAAATATTGTGCAGAGAATGTCTCCATCATTTCTTGTGTTTCCCTAGGAAGTCTTTAACAGTTGTGAAGATTCTCCCTTGCAACATTTCTTGCTATGATTGTAACATGAAATTGGTGAATGTAAAACATCCCAAATATTGAAAGCTCTGTAATGGCCTTTTGCATGTCTCAAATTGATGTATGCAGTTTAATGTGGATTACTAAGTATGCTCTCTGTGTGTTAAAAGTGATAGCATCGGTCAGCCTGGAAACCATGAGGAACTGATAATCATGTATGCATACATGTATGCCAGTTCACTTAGTGAACTGTTATACATGGATGCATACATAGCTATATTCATGGTCAAATTTGACAATCCCTCCATCGGTGATCTGACTGATCACTTGTTAAACAAGTATGCTACAATCAGTTATCTCTTGCACATGGATCTAGTATTGATTATATTCATGATCGATCTGATTTTGTTAATTCAAACTAAACACTAATGAGACCTGTGTTATAGTTAACAACTGATTATAAAGATGACACTTGGAAACAAATGTGATAGAACCATCATGACTCATCATTGGAATAGACATGTCTATTCGCCCTTAGTATTATATATATCCAATGGAGAATGCAAGAGATAGCACCAATGAAAACTACAAATCATTATATATCTGCATTCAATATCAGTCAGTGGTCAAATACGATATTCAGAAATTCTTGATCAAGTTCGAATATAATCATAGCATTGATACCGCTGATCTATACCTGTCATAAAAGAAAGATATCAGAAGTCTGAAATTAAAATAACAGTCTGCTAATAAGTTTATCTGAGCATTTACATGGTATCAGAGCCAAGTTAGCAAGATCAAAGGTAAACTTGAGAAATCAGACTACCTACATTGATAAAGGTCTGTCACACTTCCACCATTCAAAATGACAAATCCAGTCAGATTTGAGGATTGCCTCACCAACTTCATAGCATGGAAATTAAGAATCATGATGATATTAGATGAACACAAAGTAGATTCATATGTGAAAGATAAAATGACAGAACCATAGGATGAGCCAGAAAAATCACAATGGATTGAAAATAACAAGAAAGCTATGAAAGTAATAGTGGATTCTGTGAGAGACCACATAGTACCAATACTGGCAAAGCAGATGACAACATACCTCATGTTAAAATCTCTAGAGAGCACCTTTGAGATAAATAATATAGGCAAAACTCTTGCACTCAAAACACAACTGAATCACATAGTATGAATAAAACAGAATTTGTGATTCTCTACTTTATGAGAATAATAGAATTGAGGGATCAACTATCAAACATTGGGCATGAGATAGAAAGCAAGAATTATCCCTTATAGCTCTAAGTGGATTACCAAGCTCATGGGAATCATTTAAACATGGCATAAGTGCAAGGTCAAAACTCCCTGAATTAGGTTGCCTAAGGTCTGTCTGTCTACAAGAAGAAGCGAGGCAGTTAGCAAAAGGAATCAAACAAAGATCCATAAATGAAGACCTTGATGTTTTGAATGCCTAACATCATAAAAAAGGGAAGAAGAAGAACTTCAAAAGGAAGAAAAATTTTCATGGAAAGGGCAAGGAAAGGAGAGATGCTTCACAAGTTCAATGTTTTAGATGTGATGAATATGGACATTATGCCGCCAAATGCCCTAACAAACTTAAGAAACAAGCATCCTATGCTAAAGTGAGGAAAACAAATACAAAAGAAGATTTTGAGAAGTTTCTATTCTATTCAGCACTATCAAATCATGTATCAAATAAAGTCAATATTTGGGTGATTGATAGTGGGTCCTCTAGACATATCACTAGATTTTGAGAACATCTAGATACTATGATTGAAGAAATTGAGGAAGAGGTAACCATCAGAGGTGACATTGAACATCCTGTAAAAGTAGGGACTTGTAACGTCAAATTAGATTCTGACAGCACCATCCAACTACAAGATGTATTTCTTGTACCAGGATTTAAAAGAAACCTATTATCTATATCTGCTTTGGAAGATATTGGATATAGAGTCACTTTCATGAATGGAAAAGTCTTGGCATTGCCAAAGAATGCTACTTTTAAGAAGGCTAAAACAATAGGTGTACGACATGGATACCTATACAAAATCTGCATTGAATCAAAACAAACACTCATTCATGAAACCCATGACTTGAATGAAATCTAACATAGAAGATTAAGGCATATACATCATAGTTACATCGGCCTGTGGGACGGTGGGCCATTGGGACAAATTTCTGAGATGGGGGGATAGAGGGGCCTTGATTTGGGGATGGCAGGGGGGGAGCAGGTACTTAAAATACTAGATATGAAAAAATGTACTACAATTATACAATATAAGATATAAAGATGTAAAAAACTTAAACATTGAATATTGCATTGAAGTTTTCAACTAGAACATCATGATTCATGATCAAATGACAAACAATGAACATTGAACATTGAACATTAGAAAATGAAAGAGTGTCAAATTATATAATTTTAAATTTATAATATATATCAGATCAATAGTATGAGTATCTACTATCTAATAGTAATCAATGATCATATGAGTCATGACATAAAGATGATTATAATAAGTATCATGTGTCATGAATGATGATATCAAAATAAGTATATAATGCAGACAAAAACTACAAGTCTCCAAGAGTCCAAATCAAAATGCCAAATGAATGATCAATGAGCATCCCTTGGAGGTTGGAAGTTGAAACTCATTGCTACTGGAACCATTAGTCTCTCCAAGATCAAGAGCTGAAAAGGGAACACCAACTAGCCTTGTGGCTGGATCTAAAGCATCCTCATCAATTCGCGATGGCTACTCAGGCTCTACATCCCATTGTGATGCTGGGCACTCCTTGTACACGTGTCTTGCGGTCATCGGTATGCAACACACTGTGTACAAACAATAGCTTCTCCGGTCTTTGAGAGGTAGGTCTATTCCTCTTAAGAGAGTGGATGAAGCTGTATGTAGACCAATTCCTCTTAGAAGCCGAGGAACTAGAAACCTGTGATGAAAATAATTGGCCAATGTGAGACTCAGGAATTAGAAGTTGAACACTGATCATTGAAAACTTAAATAGGTTCAAGTTGAGGAACTAAGTACCTAGGACAGCAAACGAATAGCTAGTGTGGTGGTTGTAGATTTTGCCCCATAAACTAAACACCACAAAATGGGATCCTCTTGTGCCATAGTCTTGATATCCGCCTTTGCTGCTCGATTGTAACCCCTAAGAGTAGCAAATTTGGTCCACTCAGTGTGAACCTTAGCTGCTGTCTCAAGGTCATACATCCTATCTATACACTTGAAGAACCCTTCCTTCACCTAAAAAAAAAAAAAATACAAATTATTAGCAAGTCGAAGAATCAAGATGCTAGTAATGTAAATGATTTTAATTTATAAAATGATAAGAGTCTAAGACATAAAGTCTTAAAGATGATTAGAATGAGTAGTGTTATATAAAAAATTAATAATATAAAGCACCTCATCATTGTGAAGTGGTGTAACTCTACCAAGCCTAGTCATGTACCACTTCGAATTCAATGCATATGCAGCCATGTGTAAGGGTGTGTTAAGGCTATCCCATCTACGTTGAATAATAGGCCGAATGTGATCATTGTAGAAGGCTAATGTGGGGTCCTCTCGCACAACTGCCCTCATTTGCCCAAGCATAGAATCAATGCACTCGTACACCTCTCCAAGTGTAGACACATCCCCATCTCCATACCTGATCACCTCAAAGACTAACCTAATGATAGAGAATGTATTTTGCATCGTTCCAAAATACATCACTTTTAACTATTTCCTTTACCCTCATCCCCTGCTCTGACTTGGAACCATCCCACCTATTCCATTCATTCGTCATAACCATTAGTTGTAGTGGCTCCTACAATTCAAGCATTCTCTCCAAGAGAATGAAATAGGATGCATACTGTCTCAACTGGCTTTAGGAATTCCTTCTTGACAAAGCTCCTAAATAGTGCATGTGAGGTGTGGTGGTTGTAGATATACATCTGCACATCTCTAGCATCATTCACCACTCCCTTTATCCATCTAATCTTCCCCATGTCCTTTAGAGCATTGTTCATAGCATGCACACAACAAGGAGTCCACCAAATATGCCGATAGGTGGCCTCAACAAGCCTCCCAGTAGCTCTGCACACGAGCTACATCTGTTACTACTTGGACCACATATTGTGGCCTAATCTCTTCAATGGCTTTTTGAAGAATTTGAAACTGAAAATCAACATTTTTTCGATGCCCTGAACAATCAACCTCCCCAAGAAAGAATGGGCCCTCTGTGCATGTGACTATGACATTGATGAGTGGACAGTGTCTAATGTCCGTCCTCCCATCCATGATAATGCTGTACCTTGAATCCTCCCAAACAACCCTCATGCTCTCCATGGACTCACTAATCTTGGAATACTTATCATCCAAGATTTTAGTCCTCAATTTGTGCTCACTTGGTGGCACATATGATGGTAACCCTGCCTTCGCTACATTTTGAAATGCCTCCGTAAAATAAGGAGACTGAGCAATATGAAGTGGAATGCCATTGGCAAATAACATTCTCCCAATGCATGCAGCTACCTTCTCTTTTGTTTGGGCTACAAACAAATCTACTATAGGGTGGTTGTCACTAGACTGTGCCTTGCATTTCCCCTTGCTGGACTATGCTACTACTACACGCATAGAGCTATAAGTAGAGGAAGGTGCGAAGGCTACCCATAGTTATGTAGTAGCTGAAGCTCTATACTGTGGTCTAGAAGAAGACATGTGTCGGTATTGTTGCCCTTGTATTTGTTGCTCATGCACCTGCTATATAGTCTGAACCTACTGCCTACTAGCCAAGGTAGTAGGCATTGGAATTCCCAAGTCCTCTGGAACTCCTCAGACCTTGTTGAATTCAATTCTCAAGTTCAAGTTTTTGGATTCACTCAAAAACTTACATGGTCCAACACCTTCACTTGTCCAAAAGAGGAGGTGTACATTCACTCTAGTGATGCTACCATACCATTCATCACCACAAATATTGCAGCTCCACTTTCTTGTGCCACCTGATGTTGATCCGCTTGTTATTTTAGTGTAAAATATCCCTAACCGGATATTTGCTGATTTCTTCCCTAGATAACATTCAGAACACATATATGTGAAGTTGCATAGTAAAAAACCAGTAATATAGATACTAGGAAATATCCCCAATAGTTGTATACCCAACTGTTTCCTCAAAACTGATAATCAAAACTTAAACCATAGGCAGATGTATTACAAACAGTAATAGAAAAACAATAGATCCTCCAATAGATATAAACCCGTCTTTTCAAAATAATATTCAGGAATTCAAGCATATAACAATGTGTTACAAACCAGTAATATAAAAACCAGCAACTCTTTTAACTCCTTAAAATATGTTATTGCATTATACAACAACAATACAATAACCGACACGAACAAATCCAATCTTAAATACAGTTTAACAGTCAAATTGGAATACTAGAATAAGAACTTGTAAGCGCATATGAAACACCTGAATTGATGTTTCCCTAGATAATGGGTTTGCGTCCATTGTTTGCCGGCATGAGGGGCTACGTCCTCACATTAACTAAAAGTTGAAGCTTTCTGAATAACTCTCACAAGAGAGAAAATTGAAACTGAATCATAAATCAAGCATATCAAATGAAGGAGCCTCTTCTCCTTTTATTCTCATAGCTGCGACTCTTCGACTCCCCCTTTTCGGCCTTTTGTCTTATCTTTGTCCTATTGAGCCAACTTTATAATATTAAATTGACCCTTTATAATTTGAGTCTACGCTCTCCAAGTCAATTTTAATATTATACAATTATGTCTTTAACTTCTCTAATGTCCCAAAAAGGGACATGACATAGTGGCAAATTGTTTTAGAGGAGATTTTGTATCAAACTTACCCTTAGCTCATAGTGCCAAAGATGGGGAGGGGCAATCAATAGATGGAGTACCAGGTAGTTGAAATGCAATACCCATGGAAGTGGAACTAGTTTGGGCCCCTTGTGGGTTTGGCCCAGCCCTAATGTCACTCGCATGCTCACCCCTCTCAACGGTGTCATCATCATCCTCAGCCCCAACCTCAGGCTCAGGTTCATATTGTGATTCACTGCCACTATCTAAATGAAATTCCATCTCATCATCACTATGAGAATCAATGTGGGAGCTCATTTTGACACTGCATTCCACAAAATGGAAAAAAAAAATTAATAAACAAACTTTCAGCTTATGCCCTACTTTAAATTTTCTAAAATTTGAAGCTAAATAACAAGAATTTGCAAAACGAAACATCAAGAATCTTAATCTATTATTTATAAATGATTCAATGAATGAATGATAACTATAACAAAATGAAACAACACACATTTAGAACTAAAAACATCGAGCAATGATTTATAAACATGCATTTGAAAATCAGAAAAGCAAGTTAAAAAAACCTACCCTTTGCTTGAAAAACTCCTTCAACAAGATGCTAAACCCTCCTCTTCTTCTTGCTCCTAGGCTCTCCTTTTTCAGTTGCAAATACTTTCTTCACTCTTGCATAAACCCTTATCTTAGCTCTTCACTCTTCTTCTTGTTGTTGCAAACAATGAGAAATGCAAATGTGAATAAAAATGAAGAATAGAAGGCTTTTGAATAAAGGAGGAAGGAATGGGCCCCACATCGCATTATAAAAAAAATAGAACCAAAAAAATATTAAAATAATGCCTTGCTTTAAAATTTTTTTAATGTCCCCCATCTTGTTGCTGGGGGTCATCCTAACGTCCCCCTGCACTATAAAGGGACACGATTGCGTCCCCTCGCACTCTCAAGGGACGCAGAGATGTCTCGTCGTCTTCGGCAGAGGCGACGCTCTGAGTGGTGCTGCCTGAGATGCCAAGACAACTTCCCCTTGTCTCAGGTGTGTCCTTGTCTCAGGTGCGACCCAATTTTGGTGGGGGGATGCGTCCCTGTATTATACTGATATACATTTTCGAGCTCTAACATCTATGGAAACATTAGTCAGAAGACTTCCCAAACTAAACACAATCCATAATGGAACATGTAAGGGGTGTGCATTAGGGAAGAACACTAAAGGATCCTTCCAAAATAGTCTTAAGCAAAATAAAAAATGTATTGGAATTAGTCCACTCAGAGTTATGTGGACCTATGTCAACTCCATCAATGGGAGGGTCTCTATACTATGTAATTTATGTGGACGGCTTCTCCAGAAAGACCCGGATCTACTTCTTGAAATGCAAAAAGTCAGAAGAGATCCTTAAGAAATTCAAAGAATTCATGGCCCTAACAAAAAACTCATCTAGAAAGAAAGTTAAAACCCTAAAAATTGACAATGGGAAATAATTCATTTCCAAAATCTTTAGAGAATTTCGTATTAATGCCCGAATTAAGAGGGAGTTCACTGTACCCTATAATCCTCAACAAAATGGGGTAGTTGAGAGGAAAAACAGAGCCATTATGGAAGTTGCAAAGTCAATGATGTATGGCCAAAATCTTGATACTTTGTTTTGGGCAGAAGTGTCAAGAACAACTCACTACATGCAAAATAGATGTACTCACTCATATCTAGATAATAAAACACTAGAAGAGGCCTTTACTAGGATAACCTTTACTGGGAGAAAACCTGATATAAGCCATCTTAGGATATTTGGATGTCTTGTATACATACATGTACCCAAAGAGAGAAGGACAAAATTAGAACCTGTTGGGAGAAAAGGGATTTTTGGTAGGTTACAGTGAAACTTCTAAAGGCTAAACGATATACCTACCAGATCAAGGCTAGGTAGAACTAAGTAGAGATGTCACTTGCGAGGAAGACATTGCCTTCAAAAGGTCTAAAAGCTCAGAACAGTTAGAAATTCAGGACTCGCCTGAGAACGTGGAGGAAGAACCTAATTCAAAGAGTCAGAGGGAGCAACCAAAAGAAAGCCCAATTGAAAACCATACTAGTCTTGAGATTCAAAGGGAGCAAAATCCTAATGGTAACGAAAGGAAACAACCACTTTGGGCTAGAAAAGTTGTTGAGGAAGCAAAATTTTTTGTTGCACCTAAAGGCACTTTTAGAGAGACTAAGAGGCCTAATATACATAGTAACATCAGGACGCGTCCCCCCCCTTGGCCCCATGCACCGGGGATTTGGATGCATTGAGGACTTGGGGACTCCATTCCCCCATCCCCAATGGCTTCACTAGATTCCACCACCTTTGTTGAGGATGAGGGGACGTCTCGGTGTTAACTATTTACTGATTTGACTATTTATGTTCGATGTTCCAATTCAATGCAGTGTACAAGTATTTACGCTTTTACATCTTTATATCTTATACTACAATACATCTTTTCATAACTAGCATATGTAAGCACCATATGTATAGTATATGCAATCCCCCCGGTCCCCTGTTGTCGTCCCCCTACCGTCCCCAAATTAAGGCCCCTCTGCTCCCTCATCCCAAAAACTTGTCCCCTTTGTTCCCCCGTCCCCTAGGGCGATATAACTAGGCTAATATATTATCAAACTACGTGGCTCTAATGAATGAGATTTCAAATGCAGAACCTACTAGTGTAATTGAAGCTCGTAAACACCAACCATGGAAAGATGCCATGACATAAGAGTATCAATCCATTCTAAAAAATGATGTGCGGGGTATAGTATCCAAACCTAAAGGGAAATCTATTCTCCTCTAAATGGCTCTTCAAAATTAAACATGTTGTAGACGACAGTGTAGAGAAACATAAGGCATGTTTTGTTGCAAGAGATTTCTCACAGAAGAAGGGAATTGATTACGTGGAGACATTTGCACTAGTTTCTAGATATACGTCTGTTAGAGCAATTATAGCCATTGCTACAGGAAAGGGTTGGAAAGTACACTAGATGGATGTAAAGACAACATTCTTGAACGTGACTATAGAAGAGGAAGTCTATCTAGAACAACTAGACAGTTTTGTGATTCATGGTGCAACATCCCATGTATGCAAATTGAAGAAAGCCCTGTATGGACTTAAATAGGTTCCTAGAGCTTGGTACGAGATAATTGACAAATATCTTAGAGGACTAGGTTTCTCTAAGAATGAAGCTGATCTAAATCTCTACTTTAAAGTTATTAAAGGTGACATGTTAATATTAATTCGATATATGTTGATGATTTGCTGATTATAGGAGAAAATCACTTAATTGCTCAATGCAAAAAGGATTTGGCTTCACAATTTGATATGAAGGATTTGAGTCTACTACACTACTTTTTGGGATTGAAAGTTTGGCAGCAACATGATGGTATCCTTCTAAATCAAGGGAAATATATTATTGACATTCTAAAAAGGTTTGGAATGCTACACTGTAGGCCTATCTCCACACCCATGGAAACAAACTTACACAAGTTAAAAGAAACAGCAGTTGAATCCAGATTTGTAGATCTTACCCTCTAGAAACAAATCATCAAATCCCTAAAGTACTTGGTCAACACACAATCTGACATTTTCTATGCAATGAATGCCTCGAGTCAGTTTATGTGTGAACCACGTGAAATACACCTTGTTGCTGCTAAACACATTTTGAGGTACCCCCAGGGTACTATTGGATATGGACTCATATATAAGAATGTTGATCTAGACTTACATGGATACTTAGATTCAGATTGGGTTGGAAGTTTGACTAATTTGAAGAGCACGTTTGGATGTTGTTTTAGTTTGGGATTTGCTATGATCTCTTGGATAAGTAGGAAGCAATCTTTTATTGCACAAAGTTCTACTGAAGTCGAATACATCGCAGCCACAATGGGAGCTAGAGAAGCTATATGGCTTCGCAAATTGATTATGGGACTATTTGGAAAGTTCTTGAATCGTACTTACTATTTATTGTGACAATCAAAGTTGCATCAAACTCTTAGTTAATCCTATTTTCCATGATCGATCCAAGCATATAGAGATCCCTTATCACTATGTGAGGGATATGGTTCAAAGGAAAGCAATTCAGTTGGAATATATTTGTACAAATGATCAAACATCAGATATCTTTACCTAGCCTCTCTCCAAAGTTAAAGTGCAACACCTCAGAAAGAAACTTGGTATGGTTGAAATGTAATTCGTTGAGACTAAATCTCAAATTTTTTTCTTTTGTACTAATATATATTTTTAAAGATGTTTAATGTGTAAACTCTTTTGTCATATGTGTGACTCTATGACTTCATGGGCCTCACTTGTGTATATTACTGAAAGGTGACAATCTTTCTGATAATGTACACTTTTATTCAACATTGTAAGGTGACGACTTTACAATGTTATCATGTCGACTTGATAGTTAATATCTCTCAGACTAATTGATTGATATCATGCTAACTTGATATCTATTGCAGATCAATTTGGTCTTAATGAGATAATCGTGGTGGACATTATGTGACGTATTGTGTGGACATGCCATGATATGTTATGGTAGACATCATGTGATGTGGTGTCGGTGCACGTACCATTACTAGGATATACAAGTGTCATGCTGACTTGATATTCTGTATACTCCTTGATATCACGTGCTAGGTGATATCTAAAACTATTCATACCTTGTTGTCTTCGCTAGCTAAGAGGGAGTGTTAAAACTTAAAAGTGATAGCGTCGGTCTGCCTGGAAACCATGAGGAACTGATAATAATGTATGCATACATTTATACCAGTTCACTGATGAACTGTTATACATGTAGACATAACTATATTCACGGTCAAATTTGATAATCCCTCCATGAGTGATCTGACTGATCACTCCGTTAAATAGGTACGCTACAGTCGGTTATCTCTTGCACATTGAATCAGTATTTCTTATATTCATGATCGATCTGATTTTGTTAATTCAAACCAAACACTAATGAGACCTGTGTTATAGTTAACAACAGATTATAAACGTGACACTTGGGAACAAATCTGATTGAACCATCATGACTCATCATTGGAATAGACATGTCCGTTCGCCCTTAGTATTATATATATCCGATGGAGAATGCAAGAGATAGCACCATTGGAAACTACAAATCATTTTGTCTCTGCATTCGATATCAGTTAGAGGTCAAATATGATATTCAGAAATTCTTGATCAAGTTCGAATATTGTATATAATCATAGCATTGAGATCGCTGATCTATACCTGTCATAGAAGAAAGATATCAGAAGTCTGAAATTATTATAAAAGTCTGCTAATAAGTTTAGCGGAGCATTTTCACTCTGTAATGTTTGTGCTTTCATGATATGTATACCTAGATCATTTCTTTTA
This sequence comes from Cupressus sempervirens, assembly GCA_028749045.1. Classification (NCBI taxonomy): domain Eukaryota; kingdom Viridiplantae; phylum Streptophyta; class Pinopsida; order Cupressales; family Cupressaceae; genus Cupressus; species Cupressus sempervirens. The sequence continues at coordinate 461,453,631 of CM053792.1, forward strand.
TATTTTTCTTCAATGGATTTCTTTCTTGCTATTTGTGACTCTGCAGCCCAATGCATAGGCATTGGTCGCTTTGCCCACCTGACCAATCTCAAATAAAACACACTTTGGTAGTTTAGTAGTAGTCTTGTGTGTTCATGAGCTTGTATCGCAACCAGGGATTTATCTTTAGAGACCGATTAATGAATCTATTTCATGTGTGTTATTTCAATTTCTGCTGTCATATGAAATATATAGGGTTTATATGCAGCCAGTGATAGTCTTTGGGACCAAGACTTAAAGTTTGGTTTGGCTGTCTTTAATATATAATTGTTCATTTTATTTGGTTTCTATGCCTATTAAGGTATTACCCTAGGAACACCCTCCCGAGTCTTATATGAGCTTGAAGCATAGGAACTCTAATCCACTCTTGTAAAATTGGCCATTAACCATCCCAGTCTGTTGATGAGCTGATTTCACTTGTATAATGACAACCTCGGCCTTTTGAGTGAGATTTGGTTCAAAGAAGTGGAGAAATGGCATCCTTTCTGGGGTAAAAAATTTCTAACTTTATTGTGAGAACCATAGTAATTTGAGGTTTGCAGCTGTGCAATTTTTATAGGTAAATTTGACATCTTGTCAACTTATGCCGAACATAATGTTGCCTTTGTCGGGGAAGAATCAGCTGTTGATGGATCTTAGGCCAGTGGAAATATTTTAAACAGCTCAGCAACAGAAGTTTGTGAGACTGCATTTTATTTGGGTGAGAGTGTTGGATAGCCTGTCAACTGCGCCTAAGTGAATGGTGCCTAAAATATGAAAAGGGTTGCTTGGCTAAGAAGAATTTGAAGACTGTATACTAGTGGCAATGACCCAAAATCAAAATTTGTGTCTTTTATATCTGTTTACTTAAAAGTATTTTTTGCACTACTGTAAGATAGCGATTCTATTGTTAAGGAACATAGTATTGTTGCTGCTGCGCATGTGAACACAAATCAAATGACTACAATTAAGTATACAGTCTCTTGTTTTCTTCAATTCAAATCGTAGTTCCTTTCTTGGTAAAGAAACAAATTTATTTTTTCTTTGTAATCATAACTAGCCATGAGTAGTTGGAATGGATGCATTTACACCAAGGACACTATCAAATGTATACTAGGGACTGTGATAGGACACAATCTAGGAGAGCCATGAGGATAAACCACCCTATTGTTTATACAACCCCATACAAGAGACACCATATTGAAATATACATGCATCCATACCTGAAAACAAGTTAAGGATAAAGGAGCTCGAGAGGCAATGCGAAATAAGAGTCAAAGGTTTTGCTATAACAGAGGCACCCTACTATTACATTAAAACATGTTTCTTTATTCCCTTTTATCCCATTTGATAACATTTATATGCAGATTGACCTTTCTGGGGTCAATTATAAAAGACAAATGATGATATCTTCAATCTACAGATTGATGCCTAAGTTTGATAGATATTGTCAATGGGAGGGGGACACACATGTTGAGGTATTTTCAGAATTTATGGGAAATTATCAAATTGAAAATGAACACATGAGGACGAGATCCTTTGTTAGTTCATTAGATGGAGATGCTAACAATTGGTACCAGATTTTTCCTGAGCATTATTTGCCTATGTGGATTTGGCTTGTGATTGCTTTAGTTGAGGAATATGCTTTGCATTTGGACCTTGCTGCTTTTATTGAGGAATTAAAGAATTTCAAATGATAAGAGGGAGAGTCCAATATGGAGTTAATATGCTTTGCATTTGGACCTTGCTGCTTTTATTGAGGAATTAAAGAATATCAAATAATAAGAGGGAGAGTCCAATGTGGAGTTAAGCCACTGGTTTGTTGTTGCTCTTTCCAAGAACCCATATCATTGCAGAATTACTTGTCCATATCGACATATTTCTTGGAGCCTATGATGTTTCTTTATGTTCCGGATCAGTGCCGGAGGAATTTCATTTGGTTGACATGTAACAGCCATACACGTGCTGAGAAGCAATATGATTGGAAAATCATTGTCCTCAAGTGCAGAGGTTGCTGACGGTGAACTTACTATTGATGAAAATAATGGTATAGAGATGGCATCGAGTAGAAACACAATGTCAAGTGATGTTTGTGTTTGCAGGCAATTAGAGGAATGTGTTGGTGCACGATGTGACAGCAACTTTGTTCCACCAGGTCACTGGTGCGTTGGGGTGTGTTTTGGGACAGGGATTTTTGAGGCATATTTGGGGACGACAGAGGATGATAAAGGGCACGGCGACTAAGTCACAAGATTCACCGAATTTCATCCATGAACTTCAAATTTCAGCGAATTTTTACCCTTTCCGAACTTCAGCCGAATTTTATGATATTCAATATAATATTGTTATTTATAATAAGATTATTTAATTTTAAAATAATATAAAATTATTTAGTTTAATTATTTAACACTGTTAAACTATTTTGACAATTTTGTGGATATATCACTTATATTTAAAAATAGATAAATATATATAAGTTCAATTTAATGTCGATTTTGTTGCCGAATTTTTACCCTTACTGAATTTCATCCGAATTTTATGATTGACGAACTTGAATTCGAATTCGAACCTTCGTGACTTAGCATGGCGATATAAAAATTTATATATATTATAGAATCATTCATCATATCCCTTAAAACACAACAATCCTCGTGTCATAAAAAACATTGGATGCATTTAGACAACAACAAATTATTCAAAGCATATATTGTTTATAGTATCAAACCTAAGGAAATGTTCCTGGACAGTCTCCGTCTTGGAAACGTACTGTGTGGGGACACAGACAGAAATATTGAAGACACATCCCTGTGTATCATATGACATTACAAAGGACGGATTTAGTGTGTGGATTAACATTTAGTTGGACTAATCACCTTGTTTGTGATTGCAATGAAAAAATCAATGATGACATCCAGTTTGATGATGAGCATTGTGACTCCGCAGTTTCTTTTAGCAGTGTGGACAGTGGAAAAGATGTGTATGCCAGAGATTCATTAGATGCGTTGTTTCAGGTGGTTCATTATGCAGATCATACACATTTTGGTGATACAGATGGTGAAGAAGAGGCTTACCTTCTTTTTATCCCTTTTCCTGTTTTTGAAGTTGCTACTAATTGTTGCCATGAGGATAGCGTAGACATAGTTGTACTTGAAAATGAAAATACAGAGATAAGTGCTTGTACAGTTGATCATATTGGTTTTGAAAATTCACATTTGAAGAACGGGATGTGGGTGATCATGTGGATACATAAGAGAAACTCTTTCTTTGGTGTGCAACATGTGGTCATCCTCATGCATAGTGTTCTTCAGAAGGGTTAGATGAATGTCTTGCAGTGTTGAGTGTGGAAGAAGAGGTGTGCCACATGTCTGATTTTTGCAGGACATGTAACACATCAGACATACTAGGAAAATATTGAAACAGAGAGAATTTCAAGAGTGGAACTCTTTGTATGAAGTGTGTCGTGATCCAACTGTTGTTGAAGGTTCTGTCAACATGAGTGGTTTCTGGATATGTTGTTCAACTGCTATCACCAAGGTGAGTGAAATTGTGTACGAGGCTTTCTTTTGTCATGAAGATGTAGCTTCTTGTTCTATGGATGGTAGTGTGCTTGAGCGCTTGACTTGAGCCCAGCATGTTGTGCAATGGTGTTGAGCAGCAGCATATTTTCCAGGATGATGGTCAACTCGCTGCTCAAGTTTCCTCAGTGCCTAAGCTTCAAAATTTCTAGTTTGAGCTGTTAGAAGATGAGTTTCCTTTCGCAGGTCAACATAATGAGGTGTCTTATTTATCTTTGACTTGTGAATTAGAGGTGTTTTCTTTCTCTTCCCCATTTACCTGTAGAGGTGGTTGCTAACCTTCCATAGTCTGTTGATGTGTTGATTTCATTTATATCACGTCAACCTTGGCCTTTTGAGTAAGATTTAGTTATAGGAAGTGGAAGAGTGTTTTTGAGACCTAACAGTTTCTACATTTTTTTCTCTTTGCCAATAAGGTGGTATGCACCTCAATGCTCATACCGAGGACATGTGAAACTAGAAGGTGCATTATTGAGCGTCACCATTTCACATCAATATGTTGATTTGACCAAGTTGAAAGGAAGACCATTGACATACATGCAATGTGCAAGTTTTCCCTTGTGATGTTGCTTGTTTCATTTTGAAATGCCTTAACCAACAGGCTTCTTTTTTGAGAATGAGGAGAGGGATGGCTATCTCCATAAACGGATGTTGGCATGCCATTACTGAATTAATAGGTGTCTTCAATGATGTTTTCCCTTGTAAAGGATGAGATTTTCATTTTAATATTGCTCGTCACTTGTTGCATCAGCTTCTTGTTCTTCAATGAATTCCGGAATTTTTTCTTTTGGCAGCCTTTTCTTAATTTGTCCTCCTTATATTCAAATTCGATGCCCACTTAATAACTATAAAAGTGACTCTACATGAGCTCTCAAATTGGACTTGACACATTGCTATTCTGAGTGCAAGTTGCATATCCTGGAAGGTGTTTGAGCATCATAATATTCCTTGTAGAGGAGATGCTTGATCAGTATTAAATTGTTTTTGTCTGAATACCTGTTAAAATATAAACTAGTGGCCATTTCAAATAGATTACAATTTCCTGTATAATAACTTGTAAATTAGTAATTTACATCTTTATGTCTTATATTGTTGGATTTTTGGACTTTATAGTTTATTGGCTTTTCATTTTAATTGGTTATTAGTTTGGAATGTTGGGGGTGGAAGGTAAGATGTTATAAGCTGTGATGAAGTGTAAAATGTAGTCATGGGGAGATGACAAAGTGACAATTGAGGTAAGGACAAGTGTGTTTATGATTGGATTAGTTGTGTGTCATGGAGGGGAATGATGTTTGGGTTTGATGGAATTTTTTAGTCGGTTAAGGTGGATTGGATTCTAAGGTGAGTGGGGTTACACTGTGTTTTGTTATAATGTTGCCAGTCATGTTCCTATTAGAAGTAATAGGGTTAGATGATGTTGAACTAGATAAAATGGCAAACATTTCTTATTGTGGGGAATAACTATTAGAGGATGAGTGATTTGTTTGTTGCAAATGGTTGTTTAATGGGTTTTAGACTGTGGATGTAACTAGGTTTGTGTGTGGGGAAGTTGCCAAGCTTGGGTTGGTTGATTTTATAGGCAACTATGATTCTGTGTGGGAGCATACCGTGCCATGGGTTTTTGAAAGTCAAAGGTTACAATTTCCTTCAGAAAAAGGTACTTAGTTTGGATTGGTCAAAGTTAGGGGAGAGTGTTGTACCCTCTTGTATAATTTGTGTTTCTAGGAAGCATGTTTATCTAAGCTTGCATAGTGAGTTAGATAGGTTGAATGTCATGCTTCATATACTCAACAAATATAGGTGACTAATTGGGTTGATCTACCATGTCTTCTTTATCAACTCTAAGGTGGACTATTGACCTATTCCCTTTTTTGACTTGTTGAAGTGGAGCTGAGCTATTTTGTTCCATGTTCTTTGCTTGTGACCTGTTAATAGGTGGCATGAACCTATTTTTTTGATATTTAGGTCTTTTTTTTTCCTTATGTTTTCCTTATTTGTTTTTGTTGGTCTATTACTTAGACTTACAGTTTGACGGGGGTTTGGGGGCAGTACTCATCATGAGGATTTGGGGGCAGCACACATTGAAAGGGTTTGGGGGCAGTGCCCTTAGTGAGGTTGAGGAGTGGAACCCTTGCTACCAAAGCCTAAATTAAGACCTTCAAAACCATTCAGACTACCATAGCACGTGCTATTTTTATAAATTTTGTAAAATTAAATGGACATGTCATAAACCAAACTGACATTGAAAGGTTGTTCTTTTTTTTTGAAGGCAACTAAAATGTTAGCCATCTCTGGGGCAGTTGGGGATATTTGGGCAGCCTATGGCTGTTTTAGGGATGGCTAGCTGCCCCCAAACATACACAGACATCCACTAAAAGAAGTTTTCATTTCAGGATTTCTTGATTTCTTGCAAAATAGAGGATGAAGTAGATGTTCCCAACATGTTCCCAAAATGCCCCCCATGGGGAACATGATCATATTTGGTAAGCGATGTCCCCAGGGAGCATACTAAATTAGTGAATATTTCTTTTCCTGATCTATCTCAATTGGTCATTGCTAAGAGCATTTGAGCTATATAAGGATTTACGTGATGCTTCTTGGTCACTACAACATTTCACATAATAGCAGATGGGCAGCTTACCAGGTGAATGACAAGTAACTTGGTTGATTTTTAGGTGGGTATATAAAAATATCTATACAGCCAGTCACTTGAGTTTCTGGTTTTAACTTTTTCCTAAATATATGTTGGAACTTAATATTAGGATGAAGCCATATCTGCAACTATGGATTTTGCTTTCAATTGATTATCTCCCATTTCCTTAGGGTAGCAGTGTTTGTTTTGAATCTGACACTATTTCCTGTGTACATTTGCTTTGATTTGTCTTCAACATGCCATTAAGTTCTAGAACAGTTGCTTGTGGTAAACATGGTTTGTATATGTACTTGCAATTAAATAAACTCCACTTCTTGCTTTTTAGATGACTTTCTGGGTTAGTATGTGTTTATATTTATGTGAATGATTAAATATGGCATTTGATGATATGTTGCCAATGCTGTTTGATTTAAAAATGCTCATCTTTAAATATGGCATTCGAAGTTCGAGTTCAAAGAACCGGTTTGTTGGTACGGTAAAATTTTGGAAAGGGCTTTGGGTTCGTTTGTTCAAAAACATGTAAAAATTATAAAAAAAATATATGCACATATTTATGAAGCCTAGAAGCAAGAGTTAAAATTAGAATGTCACTTAGTATCATAAAATCTTATGATTTAAATGACAAAAACATCTTGAATCGTGGTCATACCATCATATACTTCCAAGTTCAAATCAAAGATTCAAAACATTAAAATTAAATCATAACAGCAAGTTCAAGTGTCATTGTTAGACTTAGTTCAAGTATCATTGTTTGAAGTTCAACTAATGGATTAAAAATTTATTTACCAAGACAAAATAACCTACTTGCACACCACAAATGAGAATTAGAAGCCAACATAAGCCTTTCATTTCCACCTTTTAGGGTTAAGGATGTCAAAACTTTATAAAATTTGCAAAAAAATGTCACTTAAAAGATGTCTGCGGGTCCTAGTTAGTCAAATTTTTGGTTTGACATGTTTGGGCATGGTTAACCGGGGCTTGATCTGACAGCCAGCAAGTTCGAACTGGGTCCTTGATTTTCAAACCCTGCACGGACCAGCAGGTGAACTGGACCAGGACCAGTTTGTACCCAGGCATGGTCCGGAGGGGCTAGGGGCTTACCACGGTAACTAAGCTGAAGATTGATATTGAATGAAATAAGTCATTTTCTGACTTTTATTAATTGACATTTATAACTCGCCACATAGCCTGTGCCCTAAATTGATCTTTGTTACTTGGCTACATTTCAATGTTCTTTGCATTCCATTTAATATAATATTATTTTACTTGATTCCATTCAAAGTTCATTTATATGAAACATGTGCTTGTGTCCTAACATTCTGAAACTTCTTAAACATAAACTTAATTCTCTTGTCTTGATTGGACAATTGCGTGTTGGATCAAATTGTATGATAGCAGAGCTAGGCTATGGTTTTCATTTATTTTTCATTTGTTTGTCTATTAGCCATTCTTGTTAGGATATCAAATGTTCTTTATTTTCCAATTTTACAGCTTCTTAGTAGCATACAAACCATACTAGCTTGTTTATAACCCATCGCAATTTTTATTTTTGTGATTTTGACCCTATGAATAGCTGTAATATATCTCAGATGCATCTCTTTCTTCTTGATCCATGAGACATTTTTTGGATCACGTTTAATATTTGGAAACTCACAATATGCTTTTTTTCCCCCTGATTTGACAGCGGTTACTTCGTGCAGCTGGTTTGTTTGCTGGCTCTATCTTCTTGATGCGAAATTTTGGTGATTTAATGGCAATTTAAAAAATGATGAGAATGCTGGTCGTTGTTGGACCAATTAAGTGTGAGCCACCAGCCTTTGCGTATTTCAATTATGCATATATGATCATTTATTCATTTACCTACACATTGAGCTTAATGAGAAAATGAATTTTTAATTTTTACGGAGTCTTTAGATTTTCCCTTGAATGTCAGTGGTCATTCTGGAATATCATACAAACTAAAAATTAAGTGCCCAATCTTAACTACATTTGTTCGTGTGGATATGAACTGAAAACATTTAGGAGGCACTTAGGAGTATATGCTTATCTTCGAAGGGTATAAACTAAAGACGCTGCTCATTGAATATATATGATGTGTTGAAATGTTACTATATAGCGATTGATAATAAATGGTCTGAATGTGATGCTATTATATTGAATGGGCATCCTATTGGTATTATCTTAATTTTATTGACTTCCTTTCTAAGGAAAATCTTGAGGGATGCAAAATTTAAAAAGGGATGGCAAGAAATTTTGTTACAACTAGAAAGCTGCCTTGGTAGTTTAAAAAAGTCTAATGTGCGTGATACAGAATTAGTGGATCTGATGAATTTGATGAAGAATTTAACTGATACAGAATTAGTTGATCTGATGAATTTGATGAAGAATTTAACTAATTCTAATTAAGTGTTATACAGACATGATTGGACTTGTAATTTCAGTGTATCTTAAAATTTGATTATATGCTATAAAAAATTGTACTTGGACATATTTGTATAAATTACCAGATCAAGTGATCAAATTAAAGAAATATGGTTGTGGTATCAAATCACTGAGCAAGAAATTGAGAAACAAATGCTCAAATGAACTCCAAGGAACTAGCACCAAAAGTGAACCAACAACAAGTGTATTAATTCATGAACAGAATCTAAAAACAAATTCTATTATCCCTTGTTGCTATTCTCAATTTATAGACAATTTTAACCGTCAGTTGGCATTAAAAAAAATAAATTCTATTATCCCTTGTTGCTATTCTCAATTTATAGTCAATTGTAACTCAGTTGGCATTAAAAGTGATGTTGACATTGGCTCATGGAATTTTTGACTCCCGGATCAAGTGATCAAATTACCAGATCCCAAGTGATGAAATTTATAAACAATTTCACGAGACATTACCAGACCAAGTGATCAAATTAAAGAAATATAGTCGTAGTATCAAATCACTGAGCAAGAAATTGAGAAGCAAATGCTCAAACGAACTCCGAGGAACTAGCACCAAAAGTGAACCAACAACAAGTGTATAAATTCATAAACAGAGAATTTAAAAACAAATTCTATCTTCGCTTCAGTCTATTATCCATTTTTTTGGTTTTTTTATTTCAACCAATTGAAAGGTGAATGTTTGTTACAAAAACATGCCAATCTTTTTACTATTTTGTTGTTAATTTTCACTTCCAAGTTTGTCACTCTTAAATCCTTTTTTTCCAAATTTTTGAGTTAATTACTAGCTTACTATTTTCAATGTGCAAACAATTGAGTATGATTATCAAATTCTTGTGATAAACATAATGATCAACTTTGCTCTAATCAAAGCATATTTCTAGGGTATGATGTATTGATTTTTTAATTATTATAAATTATATAGAAGTCGTTTCGATTTACAAACTAGATTTTCTGTCTTAATTTTGGTTTTTTTGATAGTGTTGCATCTATATTTTTCCTCTATATGCTCATGCAAAAAGCCATTTTAACATCCATGATTTTACGTCAAGATTAAATGCGATGGCAATAAACAACATAAATTTTTATTGGATTTTAATTTAGAAAACGTTTTATTGAAACTTAATGACATCATTCATGCCTTGTATTTCTTCAAACTATTGATGACTTAAAACTTCTTTTTTGGACCCATTTGTATGTTAATAAATTTCCCCCATTTAAAACAGATAAACTAGATTTTGAGCCTTACATTTGTACATGGTTAATACTTCATTCTTAGCAGCCTTCTCCGAAGACATTTTTTTAGAAGATAAAACTTTCTTCATAGATCTTGCCTCTAATTTAGAGTAAAAATACAACAAAAATCTTGTAGATCTTAAATGAGAATGTCTTTTAGACTTCAATTCTTCTTCTTCTTCGAAAACTTGCATTCTTCTCATTGTTATTCATATCCACCATAATCTTATTCTAGTTTGTGATTTTATTCATTATATATCTACATTTTTTGTGCTTAGTTTTCAAAATTTTACCATGTCTACTATCTATAATTAAGGCCAAATTTCCTCCTTCCTAATATGTATTTTATGTTGTCAAGGATCCAATATATTACCTTTATCTTTATTTTGTGTTTTCTTCTTGCCCCTTCTCTTTTAATCCACCACTTGGAATTATCTTCTCTTGATTCCTTGACTTAGGAAAATTCTTGTTATTTTGAAGTTTTTGTGAAGATAATTTCTATTGGTTGTCATAATTTTCCATGAAGCAATAAAATAAAATAAAATGGCCCTTTCCAAAGAATTACATTACCCTTTCCTTGACTACTTTATTTGGTAGATTCTTAGATGATTCATGATTTTCACATCTTTCCACAATAAATATGGAATTTGTTTTTTAGATGTATTTATAAAACAAAATGTGAAAGGATATAAAATGGTAGCACATAACTTTCATATTTAATTCAATTTAGTCTTTATGTTAAGAAGGTTTTCTAGTTCATTGATCTTTCTCTTCCACAAGAAATCTTCAAATTCTACAATTGGAAATATTTACATTGTGTAAGAAATTCATTTCTAATCTTTCAAATGAATTTATCTTAAAACTTAGTGGCTTAAGTGTTTCCACATGTCAATTGTAATGTCTTCATGCTCAACATTTGTGGCCAAGTTTTACTTGACTTGATACATAGATATGGTCCTTCCAATAGTTTGATAGTGTGGGCTGATTCCAAACTTGCTTCTTCCATTTAAATTTTCTAATATTAATTATAATGCTAGTAAATAACTAAACACAAACACATAGGATCTAGACAAATGATATATATCAACAAATCAAGAATGTAAATTTTGTATGGTTACCAAATTAATTTTCCAACCTTGTAGTTACATTTGGGCTATACAAATTTAATATTTAAGATGCCTTGTCTATTTATTCTAGTAATTTAGGCAATACTCAATCATCTTCTCCTTTTCAAGCTCTTTTGTATGGGTTGATGTATATAGTCCAAGACTTTGAAATTGCTTATACAGTTATTTAATCAACTATGCAATCATGTAGAGGCCATGGGTGCTATACAAACTATTAAAATAATAAGCCAGCTAGAAAGCAAAAAGGTGTGAATAGAGGGGGACCCTAACAATATCATCAAATATTTAAAGGGGAATGCAAATCTTCTTGGACAATAAATCACATCATAAAGGAAGCAAATAATATTCTTCAAAATGTGGATTAAGTTTATACTGCACCTATCGTGAAACTAATAAGGTGGTCGATGGACTTACCAATATAGGGGTTGAAATTAATTAAAAAACTATATGAGAAAGGGAGATAAAGTCAAATGATGAAATCAAATCTCTCCTTATATTCAACCAACATAATGGCAAAGTTGGAAACATGCCTATTAATAATGGATATGTCACTTAGGCTTTTAGAGTTCAACACTATTGACGCAAATCATCCAATAAGACAAAGAGCTTTAATTATTAATGATGCCTCACACATTTTGTGGGTTATTTGCAAGGTTTTGTGTGTTGTGAGTTTGTAAATGGGAACTTCACAGAATTTGCATTTGCTATGAGAAAATGGAAGGAGGTTTCAACATAAAAAGAACCTACGACATGCCAACACTAGAAAATCAATCGAAGGTTTGACAGAGATTGTAGAAAGGTGGAGAAACAAGTTATTAAAAAAAGCTTTGTGGTAATGATATGAAAGTTACCAAGAGCTCTATTGAGGGATGGAAATATGGAAGTCTTCTTGGAACAGAGGCGACGGTTGATGAAAAGTTCATTGCTGAGGTCACCAATCTTTCAACGAAGGGGATGAAATTTTACAAAGATAGACTTTAGACAATGCTGTGATCAAGTTTCTAAAAGCTAAAGAAGAGAAGGAATATTTGGAAAAAGGTAATAGTTCTTTGTATGAACCAGAACAAATTAAGCTAATCTAGAGGGAAGTTTTAAAACCCATTATAGGATTTTACTTTAGACAAAATGTACACTAGGAATCATGGGTACCATCATATAATGCTAAACCATTTCTTCCATAGGGATTTCACTTCCTTCCCATACTATCTTTTGTTGGCACTGAGTTCCAACATTAAGCTTTATTAGAGAAACCCTAAGAAACATGTTTCACACTAGGGTCTTATTTTGTTGATCTATGAGCACATGTGCTAGTACTCACCAATTACATCTTAAATTTTCTTTGAAAGAAGCCAAACTTGGGAAAGAGAAATCTATAGAGGGAAACTAAGGTTGTGAATCTAAGGAAAAGGAGGAAACCCCTTCCCACCCTTTTAAAAAGAGTAAAGTTTTCCCTTCTTTGAAGAAGGTTGGTCTATCCAAAGCCAAGATTGAGTAGGAAGAAAAGGGGATGAAGACACATGACGAAGAAGATGAGATCGCCCCCAAGATACCATGAAAAATTCCTACTACAAGGAACTTGAAGTTGGAGGTGCTAAAAGGAAAACTCCAATACACTACACCCCCTTCCATTTCCATTTCTAAGAGAAAGTTGCAAGATAAAGATAAGGTGGACAAGGGGTCTCCTATCACTACAATGAGTCCTAGCAAAAAGATGCTAGAAAAGGTAAAGTTCCTATTTTGGTGGATTTTGAAATTTCTATGGATCACGGTCTGCCCTTTTTATAGTCTACTCTAGAGGATACCCAACTTGATTCCTAGAAAAAGGGTACCCTAAAGTCCTCCTTTTTGGAAATTTTGCTTGGAATTAAAAAGAAGAATTGACTTTTCTTGAAATCAAAAGTTTGAACCTAAAATATTAGGCCCTCTCAGCCAAAGTGGAGGATTTACAAAAGAAAGATGATATTCGTATTGCCACCCCCATTCTAGATGTCTTGCTAATGCTCTATGGATGTTAAAGGAGAAGAAATTTTTGATGGAGGAGTTGAATCAAAGAGAGGACAAAACTAACTCCTCTATTAAGAAAATCATATAGCATTGTCACAACCCTAAAGACATCTGCAAAAAATATGGAGACTATGGTGGCTGGATTGGAGGACTTCATCTAGCCAAAATAATGGTTAATGTGGATTAGGAAGCTAAGATGAGTGTTATAATTATGTAAGGCCGAGGGAAGAGAACCAAAGCTAGTACAAAAAAATAAATAAATCCTATTATGAAGGAGATTCTGCAACTCAAGGGTGTAGCTTAGAAAATGAGTCAATTGGAAGGAGAATTTGTTGTGACCTTAAAAACACTCAGCTATTTCTGTTTGGTCTTTTTTTTTCTTCTTCTTGTAGTGTTGGCCTCTATCTCTCTTTTCTTTTCTTTTTGGGTGACAAGATGAGTTTGTCTTTATGTGTTAGTTTATGTTCTAGGTAGTTTTATGTTGGGACCTATTTTTGACTTATCTTTTGTAATCTTCTACTAAAACAAGTTTTGAGTCCCTTCAAAATTTATTCTTGCTTAGTTAAAAAAACTTTGCAATCATGTGAATTGTTAAAGATTATAACTATGATATATTTTTTACTTTTCCCTTTGGAAGAAAATTGAGCATTATGCTCATGATAAATATAAGTGTAATTCATATGATATTGCTATAAATTTAATTTCTTCGAATCTATGCACAAATGGTCCTAATGTAATATTATCATATTAGTAGTGGATCCAACATAAGACGTTAGATAACTGAGAGGTGGGTGAATCAATTATAACCAGTTATCCTACAAGCCTTAAAACACTTTTTACCAACTTTAAACTTCTTAAACTTTCAAAAAATTAACTCGGTTACCAGATCTAGTATCATAAATCAAATTGATATAAAATTTGCATTACATTGTCAACTTAATATACCTTACTATACCGAGTATCAGAGTAATCATCTATCTTATACTGAGTTGCACCATTAAATAGGTAACATGAAATAAACATGCAACACAATAAGCATTCACACATTTTGACACAAGTATTTGATGTGGAAACCCTATTAAGGAAAAATCCACCTGGGAACCAACAACCCAAAATTTTCACTCTTCTAAAGTGAGCGGTGTTAGGAGCCAATCTTGTTAAATGTTACATACACATCATTTCATGTGACCTTGTTAGAGGATTTTCACCAAAGATCATCTAGACCTTGTTCATTCTTCGAAACTTTTAAAGAATGACCTGCTCTAAAGGACTTACAAACATTACTAGTGAATGCTTTTGACTAAGGAAAACATGTTTTGAAGGGTGCTTGAAATCTTTTAACACACTGGAAGATTTTCATTGAAGCCCAAACCAAACAATACTACAACCCAAAGGTGAAACAGGTCACCAACCAGAATAAGGTGACTAGGGTGGCAACACAGATAGCATAGTACTCCTCAGCCACAAAAACAAGTTTTGAACAGGAACCTAAAACCCCATGGTTAAAAACAAGATTGACAATGAGTCTCTAACCATGTCAAACTACATAGGACAACATGCCAAAAAAAGTCAGGAAAGCCAAAACGGGACAGGGACTCAAGATTTCACTTTCAGTCCCATCTTTTGAGAACGTAATGCCATATCAAAAGTTGGAGTGGAGGGCTTGACCTTTTTTCTTTCTACTATTGTCCATCCATCCTCCACTATACCAACAACCTTCTGCTACGAAAAGTCAACAACACCCACAACCAGCCCCTAGAACCCCCACGACTTGGGAAGAAATCTGGACCATAATAGAAGAAGGAACAACAAAAACATCTGGAGACGGAGCCACAAGAGGGGCTACAGTCAATACACTAGTGACATAATCCGAAGGAGGAAGAGTAGAAGAGGTCACCACCATTGGGGCAACATTCGTACCATCAAGGACAACAATCAAATTTGCCACCAAGGTGTCCTGAGAGGAGCCACTATCCCCAATAGAGGGGGCTTTTTGAACCATGTAGTGATCATCCGAAACCCCCTTCCACCAAGAAGGTGACTTTTTCGGTCTAAATTTTTTAGAGGAGCAACGAATAGCAAGGTGGCTGATCTTGTGACATTTTTTTGCATCAGAAGGGGATACCTTCATAATCAAGAAGCTGAATCCAAGAGCCAAGAGAGGAGACCAACTCGATCTTTTCAGGGAGTCCCTTGGAGACGTTGATCTCCACAAGAATGTGAGCATACATTTTTTGAACACATTGGAAGACGCAGTATCAACCAACAAGAAGTCCCCGAGGGCCTCCCCCACCGCCTCCAGGATTAAATCCAACCATAGGTGAAGGGGGAGATTCAACAACCTAACATTACTAGTGAATGTTACTATATAGGATTTGAAAAGATTGTTAGGTCCACTAAGTTAAGAGATTTTTATGCTACAATGATTAGAAAGCAACAATGAAATGGTTTGTTAGATTTTGGCACTACCTTGCTTGTTCAGATCTTTGTTAAGCTCAATCTCTATCCTCTTATCTTTCTTTTGATCTCATCTAGTTGATCCACTCAACAACTCATCCACTTAACACTTCACTTGCTTGATCTTCACAATGCAATCCAGCTTAGTTATCCTCCAACTATCAATATTATTCTTCAACTTGATCAACAATAATGAACATTGCATTCAACCCTTAAATAACAATATCTTTGCTTCATCTCTCCATTTGATTCATTTGTTTTGTTTCTTAATCACAATTGTTAGATCTTTATTTAACTCTATTTCATTGAATCTAAACACTTAGTTTATGCCTCTCCACCTTGAAGTTCGCGCTCTATCTGAGAATAGGAAATCTCATTCATTAAATCTCCATTGAGTTTCTCTAGCTGTTGATCTCATAACTAACTTCATCCTTATCTTTGAAACTTCTCGATCAATCTTTATTTTCATCAAATGTCGATCTTAGACTAAATATTTTACTTTTTTCTTTGCTTGACTAACACTATGTCTTTCTCAATCAACACTAGACTCGGTTAATACTGAAATTGCTCAGTTGACACTACACTTTCTTCTCTTCTTCAAGTTCTCAGTGACAATTGCAGTATCTCAATTAATACTATCTTCCTCTACTCACCGATCAAACTAGCTTGCTTATAGATGATTCTATCACTTAATCAAATCATGTAAAATAATCAAATCAACATTATACTACCAGAGTTTAACTCATTCAAGTTCCCATTGAATACCACACTTATCAACATTTACATCATCATACTTTCTTCAAATCCTCTTCATCAATCAAATGATATGACACTCTACTAAATTAGCATAATGTCTAACCATCTAAGGCTTGACATTGGTGACAACATAACAACTAATATGACTCTTTCACATACATTAAAAACATTATTAGTTGGGGATAACAATCTCCCCCTTTGGCATTGATGGAAACACATAAACATATTAGATATTACTTTACATAACAAAACGTCAAATGCTAGCACATCTTTAGGTCTCTGACTTTGTTTAGGTTCACTACAATTTCTTCCCCTTTGGGTGTACTCGTCTTTTCTAACTATCCTCTTTGACAACAATCTTGCAATCACTCCATTCTGACTCATCTCTTCATATGATACTTCACTCCTTTACTTACTCATCTCCATTAGTAGTTCATCTCCCTTACTAGTTCATTTCCCCTTCGACAATAATGCCAAAGGTAACTATAAGTTTCAAGTAGAAACCTTTAAAACTATGTAGTAATACTTTGTACCTTGCATGTACTTATTTTATCAGCTTCATTACAATCACTTTCACAATTTCAGGAAACAGTCCCTAAAGAGTGAACTCTTGCATCAACTCCAGATATATATATATATCTGATCATCCATGGATTGATGCAACATGCATCCTTTCTTAGTGAATCTTGGCTAGGGGAAGGACCCCTAAGTTACCTCTTAGATACTCAAAGGCATCCTTAGGCAATGGATTTGTGAATATATCTGTAATTTTCTTTTTAGACTTTACATACTCTGATCTTGCTTACTTCTCTTGTACTTGTTCCCTCAAGTCATGATACTTGATAGATACATGCTTAGTTTTTTCCATGCATCACATTATTCTTGGATATGTTAATAGCACCTATGTTGTTATAATAGATAGTAACAAGATCAATAACTTCTTCTTACATTCCTTCCAACAAATGCTTAATCCAAACAATATTTGAATAGTTAATAACAACAACAACATCATACTCAACTTTAGCTGTAGACTATGATGTACAACTCTATTTCTTGTTCAACGATGCAATTAATCTTTCTCTAAATCGAAAGCTCCACCATTAGTGCTCTTTCTATCATCAACATTTCATGCTCAATTAGCAACAACATAAACTCTAAGGTCAAAATCACCTTCTTGTTTGTACCATAGTCCATAGTCTTCTGTTCCTTTCAGATATCTGAATATCCTCTTAACTACAATCATATGTGTTTCCTTAGGGTTATATGAAAATATTGCAACTATACCAATTGCATGTGCAATTTCAGGTTTATTGTGTACAACATATTGCAACTTGCCAATCATTGATAAGTACAATGTTTCATTCACTTTGGCAATGTTGTCTTCCTTAGATAATTTGCATGTACTGATCATAGGTGTTCCAACTAGCTTTGACTCATCCATACCAAATGTCTTCAGTATCTCCTCGATGTACTTAGATTGAGTCACATATATACCACCTTGTGTTTGATGAACTTGTAAACCAATGAAAAATTTGATCTCACCAAACATAGACATCTCAATTTTTTTGCTCATTTGATCGACAAATAATTTACATAACAAATCATTACCACCAAATATTATATCATCAATAAATATTTCAGCTATTAAGACTTTATCTTAAATTTCACTTCTCAAGTACGAGTTACTATTTTTATTTGTTCTAACAAATCCAATCTTGATCAAATATGAATGCACTCTTTCATACCATGCTTGTGGTGCTTGTTTCAATCCATACAATGCTTTGTTCAATTTACATACCTGGTGCTTTTAATTTGGCTCCACAAAATCCTTTTGGTTGTTCAATGTAAAACTTTTCTTCTAGTATTCCATTTAGAAATACAGACTTAACATTCATTTGATAAACTTTTAATCTCTTATGACTTGCATAAGCTAGCAGTGTTCTGACTCCTTCTAGTCCAACAATAGGTGCAAAGGTCTCTCCATAGTCAATTCCTTCTTCTTGGTTCCACTTGGTTCCAATCACATTTTTGTCTTTGGGTCTCGATACAGGTGTGCATGTATTGTTCTTCTCAGTTTGATCTATTTATTTATTGCATTGATCCAGTTATCATTATCAAGTGCTGCTTTCACAATTCTTGGCTCAAATTCAAAATCAAATATGTATTGTCCTTCACCTTACTTCTTGTCATAATTCCAACATTTTTGTCTCCAATTATTTGATCTTGTGAATTTGCTAAATTAGGTTCAAGTTTGGGTGAAGCCACAATACTGGGTACCACTTTTGGGGGATGAAGGAAATGGCGAAATGATGAAAAATTTGCATATAGATTTTTACATATGTTTGCCCGAACGTGTTAACTATGTTCGTGCGAACATTTAAGCGTTGTATGTTTGCGTGAACATATTAAGTTTAAATGAGGTATATTCATGCAAAAATACCTTGCTAATATGTTCGTGCGAACATATTTGCAACGACAATTTTGTGATTGAAATTCCACTTTCCTGTTTGAGATCTTGATAAATTTGGCTTTTTTGTATGTTCGTGCGAACATGTTAAATAAAAATTCTGGCTGTCGAATTATTTTTCTCATACATTCGTGCGAACATGGTTTCGCACGAACATACCCAATATGTTCGCGCGAATGCCATGTTCGTGCGAACGTGTAAAATTAGGAAAATTTTAACCCTTTTTCCTTTTTTTTTTTTTTTGCTCTTTTGACTCCCATAATTGTAGGAGAATGATCTCCTATTGTAAAATAAAAAATGTCAAAATGTGCTGCTCGGAGCAAGCTTTCCAATGACTATAATTGTAATACATATTTTAGTCATTAAGACTTTCAAATATGAGTTTAACTCATTATAGGTTCATTATTGATTGAACATCAACCGACTTCGACACCTCGAAAAGATTAGTAAATCAGGTCAAAAAAAATTTGAAAAATATGTAGGAACTAGCTTATTGAGATACCTTTCTATTCAAATTTTTTTTTAAGGTTTATGATAAATTGACTTCAAATTATTTGTGTCAAACGGAACATATGTCTGAATTACAATTCGTGTCACTTCAAAACTTCATAAACTATACAATATTCAACCAAAATAAATCAAACCAAATGCATCCTCTAGATATTGATGTTACAAATCTAACGCCAAAAGAATTACTTCATTATCATTTATAAAAAAAAAGTTATGTGTGTCAAACGAACTGTCACTCTTTAAAAATATTGATTTTTTTTATGTACCACTTTTCGAAGGAGATAAAAAAATTGATATAATTTTTTTTTTTTTTTTTCGATTAAAAAGTATGGTTACAAAGTAGGAACAAAGTACTCAAAATCACTAGTTTATGTCATCTTGAAATTATTTATAGTTTTGGAGATATAGTCACTTGAATGTGACGTTTGTTGCAAAAATATTGATTTCAGTGTCAAAATTGGTCAAAAAGTGGAATCCATTATTGTGGGATCACCCCTCTGTGATCTCCAACATTATCTTCACTTAGGTGGGGCTCAACATCTTGCTCAAGTTGTTCTATCCATGGCTCATATAATGTAGACTATATCTCAATAGCTTTTTGTTGTTTCTTAGTGTACCATTGTAATGACTTAGTTTGGTGCTCGAGTGCAATAACAATTGTAACATCATAGACATACACAAACTTGTTTTAATCCTTAGGTTCCTTCTTGCTCTCCTCATCATTCTTATATGCAAACTTATCAATTCTAATATTTTAACTTTCAATCATTGTGTTAGTCACCTTGTTCAAATATTTATAACCCTTGTTCCTACTAGAGCAACCTAGGAATATACCTTCATCACCTTTAGAATCAAACTTCCATTCCTTGTATCTTTATGAATATAACACCTACTTCCAAATATTTTGAAATAACTTACATTTAGTGCATGACCGTATCGGAGTTCATATGGTGTCTTGTTTCTTCCTTTTCTTGACTAAACTTAGTTGAGGGTGTAAACAACATTGCTAATAGCTTCTCTCTAGGATATTTGTGCAAATCCTTTTTCAATTGTTAGTGTTCTAGCATAATCAACAATAGATCACAATTGTAACATCATAGACATACACAAACTTGTTTTAATCCTCAGGTTCCTTCTTGCTCTCCTCATCATTCTTATATGCAAACTTATCAATTCTAATATTTTCACTTTCAATCATTGTGTTAGTCACCTTGTTCAAATATTTATAACCCTTGTTCCTACTAGAGCAACCTAGGAATATACCTTCATCACCTTTAGAATTGAACTTCCATTCCTTGTATCTTTATGAGTATAACAACTACTTCCAAATATTTTGAAATAACTTACATTTAGTGTGCATGACCCTACCAGAGTTCATATGGTGTCTTGTTTCTTCCTTTTCTTAAGTAAACTCAGTTGAGGGTGTAAACAACATTGCTAATAGCTTCTCTCTAGGATATTTGTGCAACTCCTTTTTCAATTGTTAGTGTTCTAGCATAATCAACAATAGATTCGTCTCTTCTCTCTATAACTCAATTTTGGTGTGGTGTCCTCAGTGTAGACAACTCTCTCTTAATTCTGTGCTCAACACAAAAGTTATTGAATTTATTATACATAAACTCACCACCTCTATCAGATCTCAAAAATTTCAATTGTCTATCAATTTATTTTTCAACTCTAGCTTTATACTACTTGAACATTTGAAAAGCATACGATTTCAACTTCAAAAATATAATTGTCATCATTCTAGAATAATTATCAACAAATAGTATGAAATATCTGTATTCATAGTAGCTCTCTTTCATAGGTCCACATAAATTAGTATGTATCAACTCTGGAATATCATTAGATGAATGTGTCTTACTAAAAAAACTAGATTCAGTCATCTTATCGAGTTAACATTTCTTATACATAGTATTATTAGGTTTGTGCAGATTTAGTAAGCTTCTCACTTTCTTCTTTCTACTCACTTTAACCATGTTCTTAAAATTTACATGACAATCTCTTATGTCATAACCATATATCTTTAATTTTAGAAAATAAGCATGTACTAATAGTAGGATCTAGGTAAAATAGGTTATCTCTTGTTTGCTCTCCAATATCAATCAAGTTTACATAATCATCATAGGTCTTTACCTTCTTATTCTGATATTCCAACTTGTGACCTATATTATTCAGTTGTGCAACACTCAACAAATTGTACTTTAGTCCATGAACCCAATATGCATCATCACATCTGATTTTTCATTTAGCATCAACAATCCTCTATCTTTCACTGGACATGGAACATCATTTACAAGATTAACAATTCCACCATCACATTCCTCTAACTTATCAAACTTACTAATATCACTAGTCATGTGATGTGAACATCCACTATCAATAATCTAGGTATCACTTTTACCAACATGAGTAATAAGGGCCTTTTATTCCTCATACCTTTCTTCATCTGAGTCTCCTTTAACATCAATATACACCACTTCCTCACCTTCATTCTCATCATCATAATCTGACTCAGTGTGCTCCTCCTCAACAATATAGCATGACTTCTTTCATTTGTTTTTGTAGTTCTTGTAATCCTTGTTCTTTCTATATTTTTTCTCCTTATTGTCTTTCTTGTCACTCCTATCTTTGTTAGGACATCTAACAACAATATGACTGACCTCATTACACTTAAAACATATCAGGGGAAGTTTGCCTTTGAGTCTTCCTTTACCTCTTGATAGTCTCCTTACTAATAATGCTTCAATCTCATCTAAATTTGAATCACTCTCATCCTTATTACTCTTCTCATTCTTTGTATTTTCAATGGTTAGTGATTACTTAAAAACATTTTCAATTTTAGGCACACTATTATCAAAGTTACTCAACTCAAATTCACTCATTCTACCAACCCGACCATCAAGTGTAAGATCATTATCAGGCATAAATCAGAATTCTTGAATAGAAGATACTCTTATAACATAAATAGGTAATACTATTCTAAGAACCTTACTTACAACTTCTTCGCTACTGACGACTGCTTCTGCAGCTTTGATGACACTCATAACTTCCTTGATTTGGTTAACATATTGAACACTATTTTCTCCTTCCTTCATCTACATCTCATCATACTTGTCTCTTAGACTTTCAGCTTTGGATCTCAACACATTATGATCTCCACCATGTACAAGTATCAACTTATCCCACATCTCTTTAGCAATAGCACAACCTTTGACATCATTTAATGCAGAAGCAATCTCAATCATCACAATATTGTGTTCTCTCTTTTGGTTCATCTCATCAACTGTCATAGGTTGGTTTGGAGGTGTGTACTAGTTGTCTAGCAAGTGCAACACATTGTCTCCAATACCAAATAGATATAGCCTCATCCCAATTTTCCATCAAGAGAAGTTCTCCTTGTTCATCTTCAATACATCTCTCTTATACATCTTTGGATCTTTAGCTTAATTTCCTTTAAAGTTTTCCTTCAAGTACTTATCTCTAATACCAATTATTAGATAACTAAGAGGGGGGTGAATCAATGATAACCAATTATCCTACAAGCCTTAAAACACTTTTCACCAACTTTAAACTTTTTAAACCTTCAGATCATTAGCTTGGTATCTAGATCTAGCATCATAATTTAAACTGATAGAAAGTTTGCATCACACTGTCAACTTAATATACCCTAATATATCAAGTATCAGAGTAATCATTCAACTTATACTGAGTTGCAACATTAAACATTTAACATGAAATAAATATGCGACACAATAAAAATTGACACATTTTGACACAAGTATTTGATGTAGAAGCCTTGTAAAGGGAAAAACCACCTAGGAACCGAGAATCCATAATTTCACTCTTTTGAAGTGAGCTCTATTAGGAGTCAACCTTGTTATAGGATTTTCACCAAAGATCATCTAGACCTTGTTCATTCTTTGAAACTCATAATTAATGACCACCTCTAAAGGACTTACAAACATTACTATTGAATGTTAGCATATAAGATTTCAAAAGGATGTTAGGTCCACTCAGTTAAGAGATTTTTCTGCTACAATGGTTAGAAAATAACAACGAAATGATTTGTTAGATTTTAGTGCTACCTTGCTTGTTCAGATATCTGTTCAACTCAATTTCTATCCTCTTATCTTTCTTCTGATCTCATCCATTTGATCCACTAAAAAACTCATCCACTTAGCACTTCACTTGCTTGATCTTCGTAATGCATTCTAGCTTAATTATCATCTATCTACGAATATGCTTCTTCAACTTGATCAACAACAATGAACATTGCATTTGTCCCTTAAACAATAATCTCTTTGCTTCATCTCTCACTTTGATCCATGCATTTTGCTGCTTAATCACAATCATTAGATCTTCATTTAACTCAGGTTTATTGAATCTTAGACACTTGATTAATACCACTCCACCTTGTACTTTGTGCTCTATTTAAAAATAGAAAATCTCACTCATTAGATCTCCATTAAATTTCTCTAGCTATTGATCTCATAACTAACAACATCTTTATCTTTGAAACTTCTCAACCAATCTTTATTTTCATCAAATATCGACCTTAGACTAAATGTTTTACTTTGCTCCTTGCTTGGTTAACATTATGTCTTGCTCGGTCAACACTAGACTTGGTTAATACTGAAATTGCTCAGTTGACACTACACTTTCTTCTCTTCTTTAGGTGCTTGGTGACAATTGTAGTATCTTAGTTTACACCGTGTTCCTCCATTCACTGACCAAATTGGCTTGCTTATACATGATTCCACCACTTAATTAAATCATGTAAAATAATTAAATCAACATTATATTTTCAGAGTCTAATTCATTCAAATGACTATGGAATACCGTACTCATCAATACTTACATCATCATACTTTCTTCAAATACTCTTCATCAATCAAATCCTTTTCATTAATCAAATGATATAACACTCTACTAAATTAACATAATGTCTAACCAACTAAGGCTTGACATCAATGACAACATAACAAATGATATGAATCTTTCACATACATTAACAACAATACCAGTTGGGGCTAACATAAGACTTATGGAAAAATTAATACCAAGACTATGTATAAGTAGATACAATTTTTTTTTAGCACATGAATTGGATGATGGAAATGACTGCCTCTTAACTCTCATCCAATAAGAGATGAAAGTCTTAGATATACTATTAAGGGCTTGAAATCCATTGACTTGAAGACAAAATATTTTTTTATCTCTTCAAAATGAAGGTAGAGTGCTTATATATCTTTGATTCATTAATTAGGTTCTCTCCCTTCTTCTTCCTTATTCAATTGATTGAGTGTCTTAAAGTTATCAGAGGTTGGTCATGATCTTTTTAATCTATAACATGAAGGTGTAATGCTTATATTTATTTGATTCATTGATTAAATTCTCTCCTTTGATCCATACACATACTGGATTTAGGTCTTCCAACTTGGGTTGTGAAATATTCATTCCAATCTCTTGCTACTAATTAAAATCTAGAAGGATTACAATGTATATATTCTTGTTTGGTTATTGTGCTTTGTTCATTCTTGAATTTTTTTTGTCATTACTCAAAATCTCCCAATTGGAAAAAAAAACATCTTTTTATGATATCCTAGTGGAACTTATGTCTTGTCATCTTCCTTAGATATTTTTCATAAGTGAATTAATTATATGCTCCCATTTTCATTCTCTATCTATATAAACACATGCATGCACGCATGCACGCATGCACATACACACACACGTGAAGGCACATACATATGCGTGTACATGCATGCGCGCACACACGCACATGTACATAGACATGTGCACATACACACACACACATGAACACATCTACACACATACACCCATGCACATGCATACACATACATGGTGAGACTTAATGAACTCTCCTTTGACAAACATTTATTATTATTATTTGAACAATTCTTTCAAATTTTTTTTGCATAATAGAGTGGTTAGATTTGAGGTGTATTCCATTTATGCTTGCTTTCTCATTAAATATGCTTGTGTTTCTATGTATTTTTCTTTTGAAGTTATTTTCCTTTTGATCTTGGATGTCTATATTTACTTTTTGGTATACCTTTTTTTGTGAATTATTGGGTGGATATTG
This sequence comes from Cupressus sempervirens, assembly GCA_028749045.1. Classification (NCBI taxonomy): domain Eukaryota; kingdom Viridiplantae; phylum Streptophyta; class Pinopsida; order Cupressales; family Cupressaceae; genus Cupressus; species Cupressus sempervirens. Next base: position 461,478,982 of record CM053792.1, read on the forward strand.
GGATGAAGCTTTTGCAGTTTAACATTCAATGACCATTTATATTAACCAAATCCTAAATAATTCTAGTGAATTTTTATTTGAGAATTTTTTCTTGGTTGATAGAAACTATGATTTGATTCATTTTCATTACATATTTGTAAAGAATGAATTCAAATTCCCTTATATCTAGGCTCCCTTTTAATGATATCAACTCCAACACATTCTAAATGAATGTTTTTTTCTCTCTAAGAAATGATGGATAAAGAATCTAATAGAATCAAGCTTTGTGACCAAGTTTGGAAGAGAAATATGTGTAACTTCTTATGAATTTATTTCTCTCATAGATTTAAATGGAATATCTCATATCATTAGAATTTTCCTTCCATTTAAATTTTTTTTTTGTATGTACCTCATTTGTGAAAGCAATTGTTTAAAAATAATTGTTGAGGACTATGAAACATATGTTATTCTACAAAGTATCTAATAATTGCACATTGTTTTCTTTTCCTTAGCCTCAATTATTAGTCCCTGCCTTATAGGAAGGAGACTAAAGTTTTTGATCACTTTCAACATATTAGTTTCTTCATTGAAAAATGTGTTCTCTCCTATAATACCATCCTACACTATAGTTAGATTGAAAAATTAATTTTTTTTGACGTCATATATGTAAACAAGTTTTATCTGATTGGCTCATGTTATTTTTCTCGGTAGTTTTTTCTTTTTCTTAGACAAATATTAGATCAAATATTTGAGCATAGCAACTGTCATTGATTTAGGAAGGTTACATGTCAGTTGTTTCAATATTCAATACATGCAATGGATGGAGAGGGAAAAACTTGTAGAATTGACATTCACTACATGAGATGACATGTATATTATTTAGAGAGTTCCTTGCATAGTTTCCTGTGATATTTCTTTTACTACTGTCAATACTCACTCAGAGCCATTACGTAGACCTTCACTAGCCATATCAGGGATCTCGAATTGGCTGTCATTTCAATACAAAACTCTGTAATTTCCACCCTCTCATTTGGAGTCATGGTAAGAGATAATTTCGGTATGTATACTGTTCTTTCAAAATAATAAATGATTTTATTCTCCACTGCATAGTATTTAAATTCATTGTTTTGCTTTTAATGATCCAAAAGTGAATTTTAAGGTTGAAGTTTTTACATTTGAGCAACAAAAGATTTGAAATGTCTTTTAATTATTTAAGTTTACTATTATTTTTAGATTGTAAGAGATTTGAATCCTTTAAATATTATTTCAGCTCGCTCTTCTGATCTCTCATTAAAAGATATGAGTTTGTTACTGTCATTTCAGTTTCCTCAGTTTTGAGCTCACCGTTCTGTTTTGAATGATAAAAAATTGAATTTACAGGTTATAGATTTGGCTTTTTCTAATTTCTTCTTAAAATATTTTTTCCATCTTCCTAATTTTTTTCTTTCTTATTATTTCAGCTTATTTTTCTGATTTTCAACAATAAAATCAGATTTTAGATTAAAAGATACAAACTTCTCTGTTATTATTTCATTTTATCTAGTATACCAATCTCCAACTCGCCACTATTTCGAGTGCCCCATGCAAATTCTAGATGTTTCTTGTGCATGTAACCTGGCAAATCAACTTCTATTTACCTAATACTACAACCAAATGAACACAACATTTTTTTGTAACATTGTGGTGTTCGCTTTTAACATTGTTGGGTGCAACTTGACTTTGGATTAATGTGATTAATCTGTGTCAATAGGATTCCACAATATTTTTGTCGAGAGAAAATTTTCCATGTTCTTTGTTGCTCTCAAAGTATCGCAGAATATTGCTACTGCCTAGTAAGGTAACATGCCTCTAAAATTGCAGTTGATATGTTCAACTCTCAAGTTATTTGTACTTTACCTTCAGACTGCAAAATTCTCTCGAAATGATGCAGGAAAACAATAAGATGAAGATTATAATAGCTCAACAGAAGGTACAATGATCATTTAAGTGATATTTCCCTACTTTCTGATTAGTTCTAGTTCAATTGTTTGAGAACTCACATTGTTATACCCTTATAGGCTATTACTTGCATTCAATCCTTTTGGGCATTCTCGGCAATGAAAGATAATATTTGTACCCTTCGGTTGAATACAACTAATTTTTTCCTAGAGCCCGTGTATAAGACTTCTTACTAGTTTTTATCTAAATATTTTCTATGATAAGCAAACTAAGTTCTATCTCATCAGACAATATGGAAAAATGATCGATTGGGTTGTGTCTTCTCTACCCTTGAATGTGCTATACAAGTTGGGCATTTATGCAATCAAGATACAATGGAAATATTGTCGTTGCTTTCCCAATACTTGTTTTCGCAGTCAGACACCCAAGTTTCTCCATTACTGGCTTGTTCCTCTTTTGCATATGGTGCCAGCCTTAAATTTTTGGTGGTGCTTGCAGTCATCTCAATCTGGCCTATTATAACTATTGTATGCCAGTGCTAATCCTCTATTGTGTTACTAATAATTTGTACAGTTGTGTGCAATTTTTCATAGTCTATTTAACTTCCTATTTCTAGCTAAATTTTCAATATACAAAAATAATTGAATCTCATTACAAATCTCTTAATAAATAGTAAATCTTATAAGAAGGAATTTAATGTCAGCGATGACAGATTTTATTGGTTAAGATTTAATAGTAACATTGTATTGCAACGAAAATGATTCCTACACCTGCATGTTTCAAGATTAGTGTATGGACAAAATAGTTCCTGAAACTAGTTCTTTTACTCAAATAGTTTCAATCCCATGTCTTTACAAATATTATCATTGTGTGATATCTGAAAAGTGGCATGACGGGTTTTTCAATAGAAGTTTGCAGATAGTATAATGGGGTAGGCCAATTTTCAATGATTTTAGACAAAGTGTACAATATCTATTTTAAAAATATCAAGGATAAATATTAAATCATATATGTAAAACTAATATTTTTAAAAAAGGACAACAACATTGTATAGATAATAAAGTAATTACCTTTCTCTATTCAAAATCACATCATATAAAATAATTATACTTAAAAAAAAACAATCGGTCTTATATTACAATATATAATAGGAGATGTAATGTCTTATCTCTTAATCAACTTGAGGAACTATTGCAGAAATATCCAAGAAAGTCCTGCATTAGAATATTCGCTATAAGTGTAAATGAAAGATTGTTTAAGTAGTGCACGATATTTATTTTTGCACTTAAAAAATATATTAATGTCATTGTGGAAAATTCTTTGGCCCTACAATTAATGTATACTTTGTATGAAAATTTATTTTCTTATTTTTATTTTTCTAAACTAAATATAATAAATTTCAAATAACTCTTACAACATTTTAAAACATATTATATTATTTTCTTATATTAAGGTGAGTTTTATGTTATATTATTTGAAAATAAATTTAAGCAAGTATATATACTACATTTGTTGAGTTTTTAAACTAACTAATGAATATCTCTTACATTTATTTTTCTCTTTTACATTTTTCCCTAGGACTTACAACTTTTAGTAATAACAGATTTTTGTCTTGTATACCAATTAGTGCATGCTTTTTTAATTAAACTTTCAATTAATACTAAGAGATAAGATATAGCCATAATCCAAAAATATGATGAATGTTTTTAAAATCTTAATTTTAGATTAGTTAAATATATTATTTTCTTAGATCTAAATTTATTTAAAAAAATGATTTTTCTTGTGACTATATATATATATATATATATATATTGCTGACTCTATTTTGTGATCAGGCGCTCCTCCATGCCTAAATTCAGTAATTATAATCTTCACAATCTATTATTAGCTTATGAGATAATCTATAAAACTATAGACATGAAATATAGTATAACATCTTATTTTGAAATTGGATACAGTTACATGTATACTTTAATTTCCATTAACCTTGCATAATCTTTCTTTCTCTTCCACACTTCCCTCCCCCTGCCCCGCCATAGGTAGGGACTCAAGTTGCTTGCGCAACCCTTGTTCTTATTATGCCTTGTACATCTATGTGATGTCCTTAATCATTATATCCCATGTCCAAATACTTAAAATGCAATTCAAAACCATCAAAATAATGCTACTCATCTAAATCATTTGATAGTTGATATCGAGAATGTTAAAATTATGGGTTTGTTTCTATGCTTTTTTGCATAACGATTTGACATTTTAGATTTATTCTTCCTTGGAATGGACTAAACTACTTCCCTTATAATCTAATACTCTTCTTCAAGATTGGTATATATATTTTAAAGCTTATTTTTAGTGTGTTATTCAATAAAATTTGATTTTCATGAAAAAAATTCTTTGATTGATATCCCACAAAGAACACATAGTATTTACAAAGTATGTTTTCTTAGGTTATATACATCTTTTGGTTATAGAGTTGATTTTTGATCAAAATTAATATTTTGTGTTGTTCAACATCTTTAATGATGATATCTACTGTGTAGGTCTCATCTACAATAAAAAATAAGAATTTTCAATTGGTCACCCATATCAAAAGTTACGACTTCTAAAAGTTTGCATATGAATTGTAAAAATGAGTTTGATATATAAAATATATATACAGATGTACACTTATCGACTAATTTATAATACATATTAGAAATTTTTTTAATGTGCCTTTGGTTGAATGTAATAGAACATAAATGAAACATCCAATTTTATGAGTGCATCTTAACAAGATTATGACAAGAGTAAGTAATATACTAGTTTTACTTTGTGGAATCATATTTAAATTTTGGACTTAGGGTACCTTTTTTGATTGATTTTAGCTCATATTTTTCTAATTTTCATTTGATGGTTTCATTCGTTGTATAGATCCTATCTATTAGGTTCTTGAGATAAAGGTTGATTGTAGAGTTGTATAGATATTATTAAGTTTTCAGAATTCCTCTAAGTATTTATTTGGTGATTCTTGTGTAAGGCTACTATACAAGCATATTGTAATTGTGTTGTTTATTTCATAATAGATTGGGATACTTTGGAGTGTCAAAAATTTCTCTCAATTTTTTCCCCTCATATACACTTATGGTATTTTATGTTTGTAGGATTTTTTATTTTCTTTTTATAATACTTAAAAGATTAAAAAATTCACAACAATCTCCTCATATTTGTAGTATAAGAAGTATTTCCATGTATCTTGCTTCTCTAATTTAGTTGAAAAACTTGATCACCTTAGATTGTAGGTTCAAATATAGATTTTTTATATACTAATATTAATTTGAGTAAGATCTTGTATTTTTTAATACATATGAAGATCTTTGTTCATGTGAAGAGTAAAATGTTGCTTGTTCGTGAGACTTTTGTAGCATTCTCAAGATATAATAATTTATTGAAATCATCCACCCTTCATTACTTTGCAAAGCACAAATTAACATCACTATCAATACATGCTAAGATTTTATATTTTACACTTCCCTTAACCTCATCACTAAGATTGACATACTCAATTAACTATCTCTACTCCTTGTATGCACCCAAAAATGTTCGCCTAGACTATGGGCCCCCATTATTCAATTTATCAATTTATCAAATTTTTTGAATCAATGGTTTGTAATATATTCAAATCAATTTTCTTGATCAAATTCAATTTATTTAATTTCTAAGATTGATCATTTTATTCCAAGTCTTATTTAATTAAAAGAAAATCTTCTCTTTTAATTAAATAAAATAAAATCCCCATTTAATTAAAAGAAAACCTCTCTTTTAATTAAACAGTTCATCCACATTTAATTAATTAAGAGAAAAACCTCTCTTTTAATTTAATTAAATATCTTCTATTTAATTAAAAAGAACTTGCTCCCTTTTAATTAAATAAAAATCCCACTTAAATATCTCTTTTGATGAAAAAAGGAAATAAAATAAATTCTTTTTATTTAATTTCTCTACACTTAAAAATGTGATCTAAGTGGGATTTATCTTTCCACTTTCTCCTCAACCACTCCTCTTTTCTAATTGGTGGAATCTTGTCTCACATGGATCACCACTTTCTTCTCAACCACTCCTCTTTTCTCATTGGTGGAATTTTGTCTCACATGGATCAAGCTCTATTATCCCATATTGGTTGTGAGAAGCCTCTCACCTCCATAATTTCCTTTATAAGGGAGAGCCCTCTCCTCATGTTAGAGACCCATGATTATGCTATCGTTATGCTGCAGGTTTGAAGACTAATTTTTGAAGGAGTTTGAATACAAAAGCTTTTTGTGGAGAACTTCTATTTTCTTGTCTTTTTCTCTCTTGCACCCATCATGGGCTTTTAGCTTAAATCTTGCATTTATAGATTAGATTTTTCTTTCATAGATTAGATCTTATTTTCATGCATATTTGAAGATCATGGAGACTAGCATTCTTGCTTTTCCTCTTTGAATCTCTCATCTCATGATGTACTTGCATGGGCACAAAAATAGGTCAAACTGAGGGCCTCCATTGCAAACCCTTGCACTCTATGAGTAGAGAGCTATGGATCGATTTGTGAGGGCTCATTCTTGAGTTTTCTTACATGTAATGATTCATAGAAGTGTGACAACATTTTAGCACACACGCTTTATTTTGATTTTGCTTGATCGCATGGTTATATTAACACACTATGGTTTAAGTTACGATGGCATAGCAAAGGTTGATCTTCAAAATTTTGAGACATATCCTACACTGTTAGATCATCCAGATCTATAGCTAGTGCACCATCTCCACAAGTAAAGAAATGGTTAAATTTTGAGTTGTGAAGCAATGATTTCCTTTGTTTCTCTTGACCACAAGGGTCAGACAGTAACATCAGTTTAAGTTGCAACGGTTCAAATATGGTCTAATCCCAGCTTTCACAAGGTCACAATGGTTAGTAAAGAATGCCAAGTACAGGTTGTGAGGCAACGATGATCAGTGGATCATGGTTTCGCAAGCAGTAATAGCTATTAAGGGAAGGTGGTGATGAGGTTGCGATCATGGGTGGTTAACAGAAAGGCATAAGGATTGGACTGCTGATAGGGTGGCATAACGATGAGGAATTCTTGGTCCATGTGGCACAACTTGATGGTTAAATACCAGTTGACTAAAATCACAATCAATTTGGCAAGTTGGTGGCAGTGGAGGCAATCCCTTGAATGAAGAATCTAATCTTTCAATCTCCTACAACTACCTTCATTGATCCATAGGCTTGATAAATACAAAGAAATACTCCACCACTATTTGTTGACCCATTCATTTAGTCAAAGATTAAATAACCATGGGTAAAAGCACAGATCTGTGTCATCGTTTGTGATACCAAAACCTGCTTTGGTCAAATCTCATTTCTCTATCAAAACTCAATTTTTTTTCAAAAACTAAAAATACCCTTTTATAGATCTCAAATTCAATATCATCATTATATAAATTTTTCAGTGTTTTGATTAGTTATAATATGTTATAATCTCAAAGTATTATAAGTCGATATTTCAACATTTCAGAAGATGCTCCTTCAAAAAAGGAAAAAAAATAGTAAATCATATCAAAAAAATTTAAAAATTATATTTATCTCTAGAGGAGAGAATCCTCTTCATGAATATGCAATTTTTTTTTAAGAAGGTATAGATTTGATAGGAAAGTTTTGACGGGAGGAAACAATTGTTGGATTCTGATAAGGTCAAACTTGAGTACTTATAACAAAGAAAATATACATCAAAAATAATTATTTCTTTTTTTTTGCACTAGCTATACATGTCATCTATAAGATATTTTCAAATCAGATTAAAAAAAGATGATTTGCATATACTTGTTTGACGGGAACTACACCCTATATTTTTTACAGTTAAAAAAGGGACTTCAAAATAAAATAAAATGAAAAAATTCTTACTAAAAATAATAATAAAAATTATAGGCATAAAATTCATCCAATTCTACACATTTCATTAGTTTACATCATCTTCATATTTTAAACACAAATACCATTTTTTTTGTCACTAATGTTGAATTGTCACATTCTGATATCACGTTTCTTTATAAAAGGTGAGACAGGTTTGTGCTTTTACCCCCGTCATTCCTGACCTCTCAAAATTTTGTTTGGTAAAGAAGTGATCTTCTTCTGTATGGATTCATGTTGTTATCAGATATTCCAGTCTTGTAGTGATTATTCTCTATAGATTTTATTGTAGTGGTTAAATTTGTCTTGTGATAGAAGTTACCTAAGTTATGCCTACACTATAAAGGCAAGTGTTGCACTCTTACTTAGGGTTGAATCTTCTCTATTTCTCTAGTAATGCCTTGGCATGCTACTATAAATTCCCTTTTTCCTCTGAGTTATATGACTTCTGCCTTATCTCTTTCAACTGTCGTTGTACTATGTAAGCTTGTTTTCCTTTCTTTGACATACTACAAATATCTATAATCTGCATTCTCTATATCTCTTTGGCCCATGAATGATAAGAAGTGAAGCATTTTCCTTGTGTCATTCAAATGGTTGTTTGATCTTTGTGTAGTTTACAGATTAAAGCAAAGTTTGAATCTATATATCTTTGGACTGTCATAATAATAGCAATGTGCATGTATGGGCAGAGACTGGTCTAGACACCCTGTTTTGGTGCATCACCTCTTTAGAATTTATTAGATAGTTACTTTCATGAATTCCTTCCCCCTTTTCTCTTCAAAATAGTCAAATGCATCCTAATAGTAGATGAATTCGGCCTTCTCCAGAGCCTCAACCTCATAATTCAAGTCCCATAGGTTGGAGGTCGTTTCCATGTTTCATGAGGTCATCCTTAGGTAAGACTTTGGACAAGGGTGCAAGCTTTCGTGACAACAAGTACATTGCCTTGTCTACAAAGACCAATTACCTCATGAATAAGGTCGGCTGAAATATCAATTACACTATCTTGCATCCATAATTTCCCATCATGTATTCTACTTAATATGATCCGTTTCCACTCATATGTGTCCAATTCATGGTAGAAATGATATTTAAATAGGTCTAGTTCCTTCAAGTGTTCAAATTTGGGCTTCATATTCATATCGTGATTGAAAACTAATTCCATATCCTTGTTCATATATCCACTCCAATAGATTCAAACTTACTATTAAGATAACTCCCTGCATCTTCCAAATATACCATATTTTTCAGAGTAATGGATAATGTTGAACTAGGGTTTCCTTCTATGGGTTTCACGAAAACAATCTTCAACTTAGGTCTATCCACATTCTCAACATTGTGAATTACTGACATATCCATGATTCTATCAAATATGAACTTTTATTGAATAAATTTGTGAAAAAATGATAAAATACCTCTTTTTGAAAATAGGGTTTGCTTAAAAATTACCTTAACAAGTCTCTTTTGAGTGCTCTTTACTTCAAATGTAATCACAATCAAGTAAAAATCAATTTTGTACTCCATTTATTCCATCAACTTGAACTTGCATTAATTGCATACTTTGCAAACACGAAAAAGTTGTGAATTACCTTTTGTAATCAAATAATTGCTCAAGATCTTCTATCTAATCTTTAGATGTTACCTAAGGTTTTCCATATCTTTCTTTTATCATGACAAAGCTCTACTAAACTTTGCTTCATGAAATTTTCAGCAAAAACACAGTTTTTATCTTTTCCTACAGAATTGACTTTCTTTGTAATACTAGTAACTCTTAATTCCTTCATAACTTGTTTAGATAAGTTCCAAATTACAAGCAAGCTTAGATACAGTCTAAACTTAACTTGATATACCTTTTTCAAACTTTGCTTCCTCTAGCTCAATCTCTAGATGAAGTTACAAATTTTGGCTTAATTCAACTTAATTGAATCAAACTCAAAAACTAACTTCATTCTTATTGTCTCATCATCTTCTAGCTTTTATTTTGAGATGTCTAATCCTTTTACAAATGCCTCATTGAGTTCTTCTCAAAGTTCACTAACTACATTCCTTAGTTCCTAATTGTCTTTGTTAGTTTCAGAGTTCCTTTCATGGTTCCTTCTGCCATTTCTGAGATTTCTTCCATCATTCCTTCTATTTATGAAGTTTCTTCCATTTTTTCTTCTATCTCCGAAGTTTCCGTCCATTTGTATCTTCAAAGTTGTTGCATAACTAACATATTGGTGTTGCTCCTAGGATTCTATTGATCATCAGGTGCATGACAATTTTGAACTATGATATGTCTTTCATCTTAATAAGGTCTTCCTTCTCTCCATGTTCTTTCATTAGATCTTCTATTTGTAGGGTTAGTATTCCTAAACATTCTACTATTCCTTCTATCATTATCATATTTAGGTTTCCTACAATCAATTTCTTTGTGACCCATAACATGACAATTATGACAATAAATGTCCTCAACATGATTAAATGACTTATTTGTACAATCTCTTTTCATATGACCTATTTCATTACATGAAAAACACTTACCTCTAAATTCATACCTGGTTTCCTTAGGAGATTCCATTTGCTTTGGTTCATCCAAAATTTCAACTTCTTTGTCTTGACCAACTTCTTTAGGCTTATCAGAAGATTGACTAGATTCAATCTTATCATCAGATTTTTCTTTTTCTTTCAAATATGATCTAATCTCAGGTTTCTTCACAGACATGTCAAATAGATAACCAAGACCAGTCATATCATAAGTAGGTCTCTGTATTAACATTGAATTATCAAGATTTTCTCTACTAAAATAAAGCTTCTCAAGTTGATGCTTGCACTGAGTTAATTCACCTTTCACAATAGTATTGTACTTATGAAGTTTTTCATGATCTTCTTTCAATGTTTCAAATTCAGATGTCTTCTTTGCCAAACTTTCTCTTAGATCTGCATTTTCAATCTTCAAAAAAAATTCAACTTTGCTAAGATCATTCCTCAAAGTCAACTTCAAATTTGTGATCTTTAATTCATGCTTCAAGATCTTATACTTTATCTTCAACTTTGAATAATCATCATCACTAGTTTCAAATTCATTAGATTCAAGCTTGGATTTGATATGTTCAATCTTTTCCTTCAATTGTCCAATGCATACTTTGGAGTTTTCATATCTATCCTTTAGCTTAACTTTTTCTTCAGTAAGGAGATAAATTTGTTCAAGTGTCTCTTCAGGGTTCTTCATCAACTATTCCATATCCATAGGGATCTTACTCGAGCTATTAAGCCTCTTTTGAGTAATTGTGCTCTGATACCAATTTTTAGAAATAGGGATTACTGAGAGGGAGGGGTGAATCAATAATATACAAACTTTAGTTGCCAACTAGATATTATTTCTTTCTTTAAACCATACATAACAAAGTAATAAAGTAATGTTGAACAGTAACAATAACCATACATAAAGATAACTCACAACACTATATCTTGTTAACTAGGGAAACCCTGGCGAAGGGAAAACCCCAGTGGGGATGATACCCACTAGATAATATACTGATAATAAGTTCCTTGTTAGAGGATGGACCATGTTAGGAGTCAATGAGAAAATTCAATATAAGGAGTCCCTATTAGGAGACTTTGAATCTGTATTAGGAGATTCTAACTCTATTAGGAGTTGTAGTACAGTAGATGCAAGATGATCCCACTGCCCAAACATGCACTTCCAATTACAAGAAGAGCTCACTACCCAAACAAGTAATTAGACTTCTGGAATATAGGTACTGTAACTTATTTCTTGACTAATATCTAATCTTCAACACAATCTCAAATCAAAAAATAGCTATTACAAAACTTCACATATACCACTTTCACAAAAGGTCACATATCACAATATATCACAAAAGTTACACTTCTCATCGCAAGATGTCCTTTGCATAAATACGATGCCTTTACACAAATTTTTGCTAGGTCGGCTAAGACCATAATATACTTTTCCAACTTAGAGTAAACATCTAGGATGTCGGCCCTAATTGGACAAGTAATTATTTTGTAAACAAAATAATTCCTTTCCTTTAATTCCACTATCATGTTTCACTTAAAACACGAATATCTTTGTTATGTACAATCTGTACTAACTTTCAAGGTTATACACATCATCATCAACTTGTATACTATCTCCATCTATCTTCGCTAGTCATAATATGATGTCAGCAACAAGTTATAAACAAAATAATACACTACTATATACCGAATTCCATACTTAGACAATTTTCTGAGTACCAAAAGCTAAGTATCTTTATTTTTGAAGTTTTTTGTAAGCATGTATATCATGTGTTGCCATAAATGACAACAATTACATATCTTCATTAGCCAATTGTCAACACCTTTGCATACCAATCTTTCTTTATTCCTCACAACCTCACTTTGTTCATTCATCTTATTTTTGAAAACCCATTTAGTTCCTATAACATTCTTGTCTTTAGCTCTAGGAACCAATTCCCATGTCTCATTCTTCACAATCTGATCTAGTTCTTCCTTTATGTCTTGAATTCAATGTTTATTCTTGCATGGATCATCTACACTCTTTGGCTCAACTTGATAAATGAAACACAATTCTTCATGCACTATGTTTCTTTTCATAACTCATTTGTCTTTGCTTCTAATAATCTGATCAGCAAGGTGATTCTTTGTTAATTTCCTGTTAGGTGTAGGCATAGTTGTTATGAGTCTTACTTCTTCTCTAGGTTTAGATATTTGTTCTTCTCTTTGTTCAATATATATTCATGAATAGGCTTGGTAATATAAATCAGTTGCCTTATAGAGAAATTGTTGGAGATGTGATAATGTCCAATGTTTGGTTGATTTTATCTCCTTAAGGAAGAAGCACTATGATTATGAAGATGTAATTGAATGTGTAGTATTAAACATATTTGTCAATATCTATTATTTAAATCAATGATGAACTTGAATCCTTTGTAATCATCCTTCATATTTCGCATGTAATCCATATTGTATTTCCAAATTTCAATTCGTAAAACACTTCCTACTAGTGTCTATTGAATATGGACTTGATAATGTTGATTTGGACGACTTATACTTGCAAGTGTTATATGTTGCTTTATATTTCCTTTGTTTCATTACATTATAGACAAATTCTTCTTCTCTTGGTTTACCATTCCAAGATCTTATGGTTGTCGATGCATACCTTCATGCTTATGCATTCTAGTACATTGGATTCATCACTTGTTGTGTTAACCAAAGATGGTGATAATGAATCCTAAAGGAATTTGGATTCTTAAATGTCATTGGTTTTCCTTGAATGTATCACTTGGTTTAGTCTTAATAAATTGCAGAATTCAACTACACAAATTAAAATTACCAATCATGGTAGCATTGTGATATAACCAAAGGATAATTCCATGCTTTTATGAAAGCGCTATGGTCCATTGTATCCTTAGATATTTGTAATTTTTGGGTTTCTCTATCCTTGGAGACAAGACTCATAATATTAATAATGATAATATGGTCCCTATTAACTCAAAGCTCATATCCATGATTTTAGATATTGGTGATTTTTCTTCCTTTATTGCTTGAATTCAATTATTATCCTTGCATGCCTCATCAACACTCTTTGGTTCAACTTGAGAAATAAAACACAATTCTTCATGTACTATGTTTCTTGTCATAACTCCTTTGTCTTTTCTTCCAATAATCTGATCAGTAGGGTGATTCTTTGTCAAATCACTATTACGTGTAGGCATAGTTGTTACAAGTCTTACTTCTTCTCTAGGTTCAAAGATGTGTTCTTCTCTTTGTTCAACAATTTGAAAATCATTCTTAAGGTAATTTGGAAAGGTTACTTTCCTTTATAATATAATTCAATTTTATAAATTAACAAAAAACAAATTGGTAGGTGCTACTCCATCTTTAGTTTTTGATGATTTTGGGGTTCTTGTCAATTGTTATTGGCACTATTTGTAAGGGTTTCTTTTGGTGAGGTTCTGATTAGGAACTCTTCTTAAAGACCTAGTTTTGTATTTGCTAAGGTCGTGAATGAGGATGTTCCCTCCCCCAAAACATCTTTTTTTTTGTTAATGGACAATTGTTTGCTTGAATTGCCAAATTTATTGTTGATATTCCTCCAAATGAGAAATGTTGACCTCTTGCATGTGTCAAGACATTCCCTATGTTGGTATGTAGCCTAGATGTAGTGAATAATGTAGATATCTACAAATATCATAGTTTGGTTTGTAGATTTGTTGGTTTCTATCCTTCTCTTTCAAATCTTCAATGTTGAGTGATAATTTCTAGGAGATCCATAGTTTCTAGTAACACTAAAATTTCCCCTTGTTCAAAGTGGTTTTTTATTACTATTTTTCTTCTTCTAAAGACTAATATTGTTTGTTGAGAAAGATATGGATTTGGGGGACTCACTCTCTCTTAGCCAAACCTTGGACATCTTCCTCTAAACCTATTCCCTATCCACTTAGTGTATTTCTAGTCTGGGTTTGTCTCCCCAACCTACCCCTTCATTTTTTCGATAATTATTGTTCGAGGGTTAGTAACAACACTTTTGATTGTTTCTTAAATGTGGAGAGGCCACAACCACTTTGGCTCTCTCTACCTCTTCTCGTATATGGGTTGACATTGGCATCTCCATATCCCTATAAGGAGATGTGGTTCTCATGGTCAAGGTTAGGCCATTGACCCAATTGTTGGACTATTGGGGCCTCCCCTTTCAATGTCGATGGTGCTTCTCTACTAATCATCTAGCTACAAATTATTCTCTCTCACATTGTAAAGGTATTTCCACTTGGTGGTAGGACATTGGCAATAATCCTTTGATTTTCATGATCTTTGATTCTTCATATGATTACTCTACGTAGGGTGGTGTTATTCTACTAATTTGGCCTCCTCTAACCTAGTGGACCAATTCTAGCCCTTGATGTTGGCGTGGCCCCATCTATCTATGAGAACCCTCCATTGACTAGTATTATTGATCTACTCAAACCTTTGGTTGATGCTATATAGGATATCCAACACTTTTCTCCTTGTGCTAACAATCTCACAAAGAAGGTTCCACTACTTCCCCCCACTTGTAGTGGGGAGCCTAATGATAGTGTCACTTGAGCAATTGTTTGTTGAAGAAGAATAAATTCTTCTTTAGTCACTCCTTCCCACATAGTGGGTGAGGTATATACCTTCTCTTGATGTGGGTTATTAGGTGTAGTGTTATTGTGTTGTTAATGGTATGTTTGTAACCTTGTTGTAAATGGTCATTTTGGTTTGTAGTTTTTTTTCCATTAGACCATAGTCTTGTAAGAGGCATCACTATTAATTTTTTGTTAATTAATATAAAAAATAAATAAATATTTTTATTTTTATCACTTACATAATAATCTCTCTAATTATATAAAGATGATTCGCCTTTCTCATAAATTAATTTATGAATTATATATATATATATATATATATATATATATATATATAAAATTCTTACATGTTACCATAAAGATGATTCACTTTTCTCATAAATTTATTTACTAATAATATATTGTATCTATATCTTCAAACATAATAAAAACCAAATTATAATAATCTATTGCTCAAATGACTTATAAAGCATTTTGAATCATAATAGAAAATAATTTATTAATAATACCTATAAGTCAAAAGCCTTTGAATGAAGTTGTAGAAACTACAACTTAATGCTCATAATTATTGCTAATTTATAAAAAGAGCCAAAAAAATTTAACTTTTCAACGAATTAAATCCATTGGGTGTATAGAAATAGATGAAAAAATATTAGAAAAACAAATAATAAGTATATGGTATGATCACTAGAAAGTCATTTAAAATAAAGAGCAAAGCTCTTCTTTGAGTAGGTGTCAATACCTTTTATCATTTGAAAAACAATAGTATATCGCAAATCATTGTTTCACCAAGGAAAAAGCTGTAAGAACTTATTGAGCAAAACAATATAGCTGGCCATGAAAATCTTCCAAAATCATGACCATCCTACCAGTCAAACCAATTTGTCCCATTCAAAGAGCATATAACTAACAACTAGGCATATGCAAACCAATAAGTTAAAATATCTGAGCCTAGGCTAAAACATATGATTGAACGTTTTTGCTCCTAGGTAAAAACATTGAGAATTTGGCCAAACCTTATGATTGGAAGGGATTTTCTTATATATATGTGGGCTCAATAATTGAAAAATTAAAGGAAAAAACTTGAATGACAAGTGATGAGACAAAAGTTAATGATAATGTTATTGTTGACTGGGGCTGAAATCTATAGTGCCCATCATATGAAGTAGAAATGTGGGGATCATGCAAGTTGCTTTGGAGTTTACAAGATGTTGTGCTTGTGGGCTCTCTTCACTCTTCACTCTTCACTTCACTCATGAAAAAGTTCTCTTGTTCTTGTTTGGATCAGACATCATCAATATGAAGAGGTCCCCCAAATTTTCTTAGAGATTGACATTATGAGTTGTGAGGCACTAGACATTGATTCTCTTCAATCAAGTGTCAAAGATCCTTCTACTCATTTTTCCCAATACAATGAAAAAAACAATAAAAAATGTTTACCTTTACACCCCTAACAAGCCAAGCCCCCATAACAAAATAAGCCCCTCTTGAAAACCCAAAAAGAAATAATAAAAATCCCTTAAAACCCTTAACGTCAAATGGAGATCATGCATGGCGTGCATGCCAACATAATCCACAAAGCTAAGGGCGAGCTATAAAGCAAAAGTACGGTGTAAGGAAGACAAAGATTCGGATGGAAATTTTTGGAAGGTTAAGTTAGAATTGTGATATAAAAACAAAATGTGATGGGCCTTTTATGTTGGGGAAAAGAATGTTAGGAAGGTGGGTGTCATCATGTTTTTCATTGGAATGCTCACAATTTTGAATTTCTCCATCTCCACAGGAATGGTGGTTTGGATTGGACTAGTTGTTGTTGTTATTGCCATGAAAATGAGGAAAATCAAATTCCAAATATATTACTTTTCATTGTCTCTAGGTAATCATTTCACCATGATAATAATTGAATCTTGTGGATAACACCCATGTTCAAGATGATACCTAGATTGTCTTGGGATGCAAGTAAGGAAGGGGGCTTCTTGAATACTAAGATTAGTGAGAGCTTGAGGAATAAGAAAGGTGGTTGTACGTTTTCCTTTTTGGCTTGTCAATGTTGTAAATGTTGTTGACAGTGTACAAATTTGTAGACTTTGTTAAAAGCAATCAACTTTACATTAGATGTTTACCAAGCATGGATCTTGCAAAGTGTCAAGAAAGTCTAAAAATATGTATGGGATTTCCTTTCTTGTGTTTAAAGTTGAAGACAATTATTTTTTCCCCCACTAATCTCTAAACTTTTCGGTACATTTATAAAGCATGAGTAAAGTTGATGGTTTATCACAAGGAGTAAAGTAGATTATACTTTGAAATAACTCTTAAAAGTTGATTGATTGTAGAAGAATAATAAAAAGCCTTCTCTAAAGATAAATTAGAGTATTGTCCTTTTGCTTGGATACTATAGACTTTTGATATTGATGGAGTTGACATGGAAAATAAAATCTTCAAAGAAATATTGTTACTTGAAAATAGAAAAACTTTACATGGATCTTTAAAATTTCTTAAATCTTAAGTTATATATATGAGATTTCTTTTGTTATATTTTAATGATATAATATTGTGTGAAAGAAATCTTAAAAGACATCTCAATAAAAAAATTAGTTTTTCATTGATTATTTTACAAAATCTGATTTATAGAAATTATAACACATATAGTACACTTTAAGAATTTTTTTTAAAAATTTTTTTTACTTTGAACATGAGTAAACATGTTCTCTATTTATTATTGGAAGAGGTTGAAGTTCTATATACAAATATCAAATGTTCAAGGGTGCGATCTTACAATTTGTAAAGAAATTTATTAATTCAAAATCCATAATGTATAAATACCATGTTAGAGAAGTTTAATAAACTAGCTTAGTTATTTCACTATCGTAATATTAGATCTAACCATGGTCAACTTCTACCTAACATGTTGACAATCGATCAACTATTTCTATTTATGGTTCTTATTTGTGTGGTTTCCCGTGTATCTCAATTATTGAGATAATTTGACCTCAATCATAATTATCAAAAAATTAAAAATAATAATTGTACACCTTGGCTCATAGATTTGTTGAGCTATGGTGACAAACTTGTCTTTGCTATGTGTAAATCTATGTACCGCTCAATGGCTTGCATTGTTGTTATGTTTTTTAAGTGTCTTGTTACTGATAACAATGAATTTGAATTAAGTGAAAATTTATTTATAAAGAAAACACAAGGCAATAGTAACATTGTGTTCACACATTCGTCACACATGATCACATATTTGCTCACTTTTCTAATAGAGAGTCCAAATCCACCTATATGTTTTGCATACAAAATAAAAATTTCCATTAAATTTCAAAGACAAGTGGCAATATTAGTGCAACGCTTCAATTTTGTTAGATTGGGTAAACAAAAAACAGTATATGTTGTAAGGAAGTTGAGGTAGTGGAACAACATCCTACTAACCTTGAGAGAAAGGTCGTGCAAATAATTTTCTTACATCTTTACAATAGTCACAAAATTTAATAAAAATACACATAAATAACATTTATACAACAACGCATAGATTTGTGAGGGGAAACCCTTAATGGGAGAACCCCACACTCTAAAAGGTGTCTTGAATATTATTCAGAAATTAATAATATATTACAATATAATTGCAAAGCAAGCTTCTCATAGGAGTATCACCAATAGAGATCTAGAGGTGACTCAATTATTATCAGACTCTCGAAATACATTACAACACTTAGTTGGAATACAATGCCCTTATAATATAAGGTTTTATTCTAAGGAAAATAAAGTGAACAAAATGTCCACTGTTAGATTTATGATCTAATGATAAATGGTTAGGATTTACAATGACAATTTATAAATGAAATTTTGTTTCAAGGATTTTTCTCCTGAAAACCCCTTCGAGGCCCACTGCTCCCAACCCCTAGACAATTGAGGAACATGAGCCCACAAGGGGGGTACTTGTCTTACAACCTCATGTACTCATGTATCAACAATAATCTTTTATCAATAATACATTTCATTATTATAATATTGGCACGTCATTTTTCCTTACATGTGTTAGCAATTTTAGGTTTTATTATTTCACCTCTAGTTGTTGATCATGTATCCATCAATGTAAACTATTCAATATACTTACTACTTACTACCAAGTGCATCTAGTAGACCTTGACAAAAGAAAAGATGAAACAAAATTTGATTATATTTAAATTACCATATGGCACTAATTATGTATGTCAAGTATACCATTACATTTAGTTACTTGCTAAAAAAACAATGGTGGATCTATAAGACAATAGGTAATTTTTGTTTGAGAGATTTTTAATTTTTCTATACCTCATCAATCAAAAGGAAAATGTGTGGGCATCCATTAGGTATCATGTCATGAAGAACAAGTAAAATTTTACCAAGTGTTCGAGTAGCATGTGCTTCATGGGAACATATTACCAATTTTAAAAATGTTCAAAATAAAGTTTTCAGCATCTTCTTGGTGATGCCTACTTTATATTTATTAGTGTAAGTGAAAAAAAGGTACCAAGACCTAGATAACAAGGATTAGAGAGTGAAATAAATATTTAGAACTAATGAATATGACATTGAAAATTTCTTGGAGGTGTCTCTTGGACTTAACCATCCTTTTTCTTTCAAGGGGTTGTAAATGGTGTCAAGGTATTGAAATCCAAGAGAAATCTTATAATAGCACCATGAAACCCATACCTTGAACAAAAGATCTCACAAAATGTAGTGAATGGTCCCTAACTTGGTAAGGGGCACCCTATAATATGAGGAGAGAACATGAGTTCTGACACATATAAATCTAATGTATTCTATGGTCATGATTATATGAACAAAGACACCATGATGCCCACAACTCAGGCATGTGCATCATAAGGAATGATCCATAAATTGGAAAAGGAAGACCTCTTGGACCTAATATAGATCCAAAGTTTTTTATGAAGTACCCTGATAATCTATATGTATTAGTATGAGTTATTCAATAGAAGTAAGCTTTAAAAATAATATAAAAATTCAAAAACTCATAGGGCATCTTTCCTGGAGATCAAAAACATTATTTTTGGGGCTCAAAGTTACACCTCTACAATATTATTATTCATAATGTTTCCCCTTTAAATGAATTCTTCTTTAATCCTAGGTGAATAATAAATTTAATATTGTGTATTTTTTATCCCTAATACTTCCTTGAAAGAGAAAACCTTGTTAAATCTAAGTCCAAGTTCAAAGAGGCACCATGACTTCTAAATTTCACCCTAGTAGTGTTATGGATACTTTTTTAAAGATAAACCATGTGCAATGAGAAATGAAAAAGTTAAGCAAAAAAAACTATGGAGGTCTAGGTGTCTAATCACATATTATTGGATTAAAAGAGGTTTCCCCTAAATAGTTCTCATTATTGTCCACTTTATTTTCAAGATAGTCAAGGGTATAAATATTGATGTTAAGATGATGAAACCAAGGTAATAGTTAAGAAACAATTTTCCTTCAAATATTACAAGAAATATCAAAAGTTCATTAATTGAGTTTGATAAATACATCTAGACTCTTGAAATAGAACTAGAGATGTATAGTTCATTATATCCAATTAAAGGAATGATTAAGCACCTATGAACATGGGTGTGTTCTTATGGAGTACTAGCTATCATCCTCATCTTCTTGCCTATTTTCTATTTTTAATTGAAATTTGTACATCAATCCAATCACATCATGTTTGGAACATCCTTGGGGACCTTTTTATTGAAGACACAAGATTAAGGGACCCTCTCTTGTGCTTGGGTTCATGCTTATTGTGGGTTGATGTCTACAAATTGTCTCCTACTATGAACCTTTGTTGTTGTAATCCTAAGAGTCAACAATCATTTCTGTAGTGTATTTTAAGGTATAATGCCATATTTTAAGTTACTCAACATCTATCATCTTGAATAATATAGATATCCCTTGGCTTAAAAAAATTGGTGTAAGAGGACAAGTGAGCTTGTTAGAATAGACCCTATGGCACTAGACCTTTAGCTACATGCTCTTGAGAGTGGAATATGCATGCCAATCATACAATATTTTATTGCATGGGCCTACAGTATGGAATAAATCCTACTTGAATGATTAGGTCACTATTTCTTACAATTATCTTCAATTATGTCATACCAACCAAGCCATTAGAAAAAAAATTTGTCTTGTGTTCTTATGAGGTACTAGTTATCGTTCTCATCTTCTTACTTGTTTTCTATTTTTTAATGAAATTTGTAAATCAATCCTATCACATCATGTTTGGAACTTCCTTGGGGACATTTTTTATTGACAACATAAGATGAAGGGACCCTCACTTGCACTTGGGTTCGTGCCTATAATGGGTTGATGTTTGCAAATTATCTCCTACTATGAAACTTTTTTGTTGTAAGCCTAACAGTCGACGATCATTTCCAATGTATTTTAAGGCATAATATCATGCTTGAAGTTACCAAAATTTTATGATATTGAGTAATATAGATATCCCTCAGCTAAAATAATTTGGTATAAGAGGACAAGTGTGCTTATTAAAATAGACCCTATGCCACCAGATCTCTAGCTACAAGCTCTTGAGAGTGGAATTTGCATGTGCATTCACAATCATACAATATTTTATTCCATGGGCCTACATTATGGAATAAATCCTACTTGAATGATGAGGTCATAAATTCTTACAATTGTTGGAAAAAAATTGTCTTGTGTTCTTATGGAGTACTAGCTATCGTCCTCATCTTCTCACCTTTTCTATTTTTAATTGAAATTTTTTCATGGTATCAATCCAATCACATCATATTTGGAACATCCTTGAGAATCTTTGTGATTGAAGACACATGAAGAAGGGACCCTCACTTGTGCTTGGGTTCATACTTATAATGGGTTGATGTTTACAAATTATCTCCTATTATGAACCTTTGTTTTTGTAATCTTTAGAGTCAACTATCATTTCCATAGTGTATTTGAAGGTATAATATCATGCTTGAAGTTATCCAACATGTACCATCTTGAGAAATATAGAGACCCCTCAACTAAAAAATTGGTATAAGAGCATAGGTGATCTTGCTAGAATAGACCCTATGCCACTATACCTATAGCTACATGCTCTTGAGAGTGGAATGTGCATGCACAATCATAAAACATTTATTGCATGAGCCTACACTGTGGAATAAATCCTACTTGAATGATCAAGTCATAAATGCTTACAATTTTCTTCGATTATGTTATACCAATCAAGCCATTGGAATTTATTTTGTCTTTGGCCTTATTACCTTGAGGTTGAGATTCAAACAACCATACTTTATTATTTTCTTATTGAATGTATTATTGCTCAAAAATGATCAAAATAATTATTCAGAACCAAGTATCATGTTCACACCCAAAATTCCATCCTATATGTCTAAGAAATACTTTTTCCTACTCAAAAATAGTAAACAAAGTTTCTATAGCTTTAATAGAAAGAGAATCACCATCATACCAACCATATTACTCTTATGATACCATTCCATCGCAACCAACCAACCATTCATACATATCCAACTTGCACATGTCCTAAAATTATCCAACCTTCACATGTCCATGTGTATGAACCAAATCACCACCCCAAAATTTACAATTCACAAATCCCTTCTCCCAAAAACTCACATCACACAACCATTCCACTACATCCATCCCCATGAAAAATCCTCAAAACCCCACTTATATTTATCCTAATAATAGCCTCATAGAAATCATTCTATAGAAACCTACACAAAATTACACTAATCTTGAAGAACCATTTGAATCTTATTTAAAAATTTAGAACATTCATAAATAATCACATTGCCCAAAATTATTCATTATTAAACTCAAGTCAAACTAATATGGTGGAAAGATTTAAAAAAATTGCGATTACTATAGGACCTAAAAACATGAAACTTCCTTGCTCAAAAATAAAAATCCTCATTCAGAAGTATTGATCAAGCTACCATTACTAGTAAAGAACATCCCAACAATTCTTGATGACAAATTGGGTATATGCCAGGATACCTTTTTCACGCATGATCAAATCACCCATCATCTCTAGTAAGGACTCATTCCAGATGATCCACACAAATGACACATCTATCTCAATTGATCCATAATAGGTTATCTAAAATAAATTGGTCGACATGTAGCCTCCATGTCTCCCATCATGCCTTCATCCCCTAAAGCATAACAATAGTCATGCACACCATAGAAGATAACTTAGACACTACAAAAGTTTCCCAATATATCATTCAAAAATCAAAATTAGATTACAATATACTTCTAAATAAATCTTTGTACAAGAGTATCAGTAACAAAGATCCAAAGGTAACTAAAGAGTTAAAATACTCTTATACACAACCTCCATTTCATGCACCTAATATATAGGATATACAATGCATGAAACTATTAAATAGTATTACAAAATATGGGCCCTAAAACCACCCAAAAAATAACACTCATATTATCTTCAATCTAAGATACTCTATGATGTGTCAAAATACACACCAAAACATCTAACTCCATTTATATCTTTTTTTTCCAACACATTTTTATCTCCTATTTTAAGAGACCCAACTTCGATACATTATAACTTTCAAACCAAGTGTCTTATTCATGGACTATGACACATCAAAAAGACTCAAAAATAATTTATGAAGCTACAATTTACTATGCATATGAATAGTTTCAAGTCATTTTGGATCTTTTAAAGCCTTCAAAATCAAATTTGAAATGTTCATTTACAACTTCAAAAACAATTAATATCTTCAAATCTAGACATGATCTTGCAAGGAAATTTTATCAAAATGCGTATATAGTTAGCTATATGTAGCATTGGGGATATTTTTAGACCAATTTGTGCTCAAATGTAGACTTGTTATAAAACTAGTAACCTTATATAAATTTAAGCTTGACACATCATTTTCCTAAACATGAATGATGGATGAACAAAGTGTTAATCTCATATTGGTTTTGACATATGAGTGACAATATACATAAGTCATTTATGTAGTTCTTGCCAAACAATTAATACATGTTGAGCATAAGTTGTCAGGTAGTATATGTCGAGCAACAGATATTTAGTATGAGCCAAGTAACTAGTAAGTGTTGAGTCACTCAAGTGCCAAGTGGATAGTATGTGCCAAGCTATTCAAATGCAAAGTGATCAGTGGATGTTGAGTCATTCAAAGGCCGAGTTATAACATTGAAGTTACAGTTGATGTTGAGCATCAGGGACTTCAAGTGTTGAGTTACACAGTTTTGACATAGTTGTTTGTAATGGCACAAACTTCTATGTAAACCATTTTTGGGCTGACTTAAGGATTATTTTATGATCTTTGATGATAAGGATGAATCTTAATTGTGAATCCCCATGCATTACATGCATCCAATCAGAAAAAGGGAAGGTTTAAGTGGCAATATGGGTGAATCACTACCGTTGATTCATACCTAACCCTAAGTCACCTAGGTCTTCTTATGGAGGACAAACCCTAAACTTTTGAAAGCTATGCAAAAGGAGAATTGAAGATAGTTTGCATGCACAAATAGAGCATTCATGGTGATTAAGGTGTTATGATTTGAGTTACATTGCAGAATCAATTAAAGGAGAATAGAGGAAAGGAATTAGAAGATAACAAAAATACATCTGATCGAAAAGGATCAAGTACACATCAGTATAGAGGTGATTTGACATCAAGCAATAGAGCACTAACTGAAGGATCATTGTTGAGACATTCTAACAGGTGAATTAGTTAAATCTCTTAACAAAGTAGTCTTAACAGGCTGTTGTAAATCCTTTAACAAGGTGCTTACTTCATTGTAAGTTAAAGTCCTTTTACCAAGTGCACTTTTAGCAGGGTAATGAAATCCTTTAACGAGGTAAAATCTAATAATCTTGTAAGCCTCTAACAGGCCAGACCTTTCACAGGATAGATCATGTCTCATGATCAAAACATTGTAACCTTGATTGGATACACTTTATTACTGCAATAGTGAAGATTTGTGGGTGTCATCCCCAGCCCAGTTTTACCTTCTCCTTGGAGGGTTTATGGTTAACCAAATATCTTGTATCATACATGTGTTGAATATTTTACTTTCATGCTATGGATGTATATGTTTAATTTGGTATTTCAATTTATATGCATAGATGGTGAGATGGATGTGTGGTGAATGATTTTAAGTGTTGATTCACCCCCCCCCCCCCCCCCCCCCCCCACTCTCAGAGTTTACTTCCCTATTGTTTCCAAAAATTTCTATCAGAGCTTAGTTCTCTGGAAAGTGATGCTTTGCAGCTTTGAGGAAAGATCTTAGAAATGGAAGTCTACAAGTTGGGAAAGACTATTGAGAACCAAAAGATTGAATTACAACTTGTCCTACGTCAGCTAAATGAAGCAAGAGATGAGTTAAAGAGATCATTGAAATGAAGGAAATAGATATTGAAGAGAATGACACACAATACCAAGAGATTGACACTATTGAATTGTTTGTAGATGGAAACACCAATGAATTTGATGCAACAGTTGCAGATCTGATGGAAAAGAATGGAACCCTAACTAAAGAGGTCAAAAATCTCAAGAGAGAACAAGAAGTCCAATCAGTATTACTATGTGAGGTGACTGAGAAGAAAAAGAAATTTGAGGAAGACAAAGTCATGATTAAAGATGACAAAAGGATTTTGACCAATAGAGTGGAAGATAAAACGTTAGAGGTAAGTAGTATTGCTAGCATGCAATTGGAAAATTTGAGTCAATTGATGATTGCAAATCATGAATTGAATGTAAAGGATATTGAGATCACATCACTGAATTTATAGAATGAACAACTGAGAAATGATCTAAAAAGAGAAAAAGAGCTTGCTGAAAGTTTCAATAAACCTAGTGAAGCCATCAAGTACTTTGAACAATTGATGAGATCCCCTAGATCCAATAGTGACACTTCTGGATTGGGTTACACTAGTACTGAAGAAGGAGAGTCATCCAGAAGGGGTGAAGAAAGAAGTAACAAAGGTAAGAACTCCAAACCTAATTGTCATAATTGTGGTAAGATAGGTCATACTGCTAATGTTTGCAAGAGCAAGACTACAAATTAGAATCCTACAAAGAAGTTCATGGGTCATTGCCACAAATGCAACAAACAAGGACATCAATGCAGAACCAAGACCATAAGCACACAATGATTTGAAGGATATTTCTATAACTATCAGAAGTATGGACATAAAGCATATGATTGCAGATCCAAGCCTAAATGGTCATCAAACAAATAGACAAAGGTAAAGCATAATGACAATTCTTATAATTGGGATTATAATACTCGGTATAGTTGTCACTATTATCAAGAATATGGACATATTGCTGAAAATTTCATAAGAACGCATTTTAGAAGTGACTACAAAAGATGGTTGAGTCAAACCACATGTTTTAGCTATTTGAAGACAGGTCACATAAGAAAGAATTGTCCAACAAGGTCAAAGGCATCAAGTAGTGAGTTCAAAAAAGGCAAAAGAAAGGTAGATGTTGAGAATGTTAAAGATGAGATGAACAAGACATGGATGAGAAAGGAAGATTGCAGCACATCAAGTTTCATATGGGATCACTTCACCCAATGGGTCAGGTGATCACACCACCTCCAATTAAGCTGTCAAGAGGTATGTTGGGACTAATATTAAAAATACATACTATACATCAGTTCCAAGGAATTAGTTCTGAATAGATTATATATGCATGAAGAAAGATGTAAATTTTTGCTAAGAATCTAGAAAAAATCTTTAAGTTTTGTCAATTTTCATGTTACTATTGAGCATGAAAAGTTTCACTATGGTTGTTGAGTGAAATGTTAGTTAATGTCGAGCTATCACAAGGTGATAGTGTTGACCGAGCTCATAGTGGTTGCCAAGAAAAAAAGGAACTTCATGGAAGTTGAATGAGTCAAAATCTCTATTGAAGCCTAGCTTACAGTTCTGTAAGCACTAAGCATTAAATGTGAGGTTTTAAGGTCTATATGATCGATTTCTACTCATTTGACATCATTTGAATTTGAAGGAGAGCACAAAGAGTGAAAGGTGAATTGAAGAAATCATTCCAAGTGTTTGCAAGTAGGATTCAATAGTCGCTCGACACCATCATAGTAGATTTTCAAAGGCATTTATCATGTGTTGAGCTATGCTGTTTGAATTTTCGCAAACCCTAGTTTACAAAATGGCATCTAGTTCTTTAGCTCCTAAGGTTAAAGAGGGTAAAGAAGTTTTGAATTTTCAATTGATAAGAAATGAGATTAGACAACCTAATTTTAGAGCCATTCCTGATATTTCTTATAAGTAAGATCCATCTGGTACATTGTCAATAATAACACCTTCAGCTTTGATGATTCAAGACGTAAGATGTTGCTACACATGCAAGGTGGGTAGAATAGAAGACATGGAGATTAGGGAAACCTTTGGGAAATTATGTGAAAATAGAGTGTTAAGAGATGAATTCAAAATTGTAGAATCAAAAGATTTAACCCGTGCCCTAGATTTCTCCAATGTCTTCAAGACTGAATGGATAAAGATAGTTTTGAGTAGAATTCATGATAATTCTATATGGTTGGATAATGGACCAGTGAAAATCACAAAGAAGATTGTACATAAGGTGACTAGGTATCCAACACTTGACCAACCTAAAACCATGAGGAGTGAATCTAAAGAGGTCGTTCAAAATAATACAAGGGCAGTATGGAACAAATGAGGCATGACAATTGACACAATCATAGATCCCCTAATTGCTTTTGAAATGAGGATAATAGTACATAAATTCTATCAATCTAGTAGACTCAACCGTGTACCATGTATTGTTATTGACATGGGCTATAAGATAGTTAAGAAGGATCATACCTATGACCTTGTCGAGTTGCAAATGCAACAATTTCAAAAAAATTGGGAGCAATAAGGAAGACCAGAAGTGCACAATGTAAATTTGGTTCAATTCTTGTATGTATATTCTTTTATTTACAGAATACATTTCCCACATTTGGTAAAGTTGCCTGGAAAACAAATAGATCTATTGTAGTGCAAATAGGTGAATTTATTGAGTAACTTGGAAACAACTTTGAGTCAGTTATGACCAGCTACTTTGAAGACTTCAAGCAATCAATGAAGGAAAGACTGAGGATACCATATTCACTAGTTGACAAACATTTCAATGATGTTTTCTTTATAGTTGACACTGATTTTACATATGTCGAAGCTACAGTTCCAAGGGTAAGGTGGCTAAGGCCACTAGGCTATGAAATCAATGTGGATGAGACCTCTGCTGTAATCACAACATTACTTGAAAAAGATGTAGATGCTAAGGCTACTACCTTTAGGAACTATGATGAGGCAAAATCTAAGATAACAATGGATTTGAAGATTGCCTCAATCATTAGAAAGAAGAACAAAATTGTCAAAAAGCTAAAGAAAAATTTTGGTGAAGGAGCAGATGAAGAAGAAGAAGATGATGATGATGATGGTGATGATGATGAAGATATACTTGTTCAATAACCATTGGCCTTAACTTAAGGTCAAGGAGAAGATCAAGCAGAAGAAGAAGAAATTGAAGAGGGTGCCGAGAAAGAAGAAACTAGTGAAGCACCTAAGAAAAAGAAGAGGAAATCTAAGACCCCGGTAGCTAGCAAACCAAGGAAGATTCCAAAACCTAAGCCTACAATTCCATCCACATGAACAAGCACAAAGGCCACTTCCAAGAAGGCTCAAGAAGTAGATAAGCCAAAAGAGAAGAAGGCTAGATCAACCAGCAATAAAGAGGAGCCTAAGAAGAGATTAAGAAGAATATGTATAGCTCAAACTGAATCTGATGAAGAGAGGATAGAATCTAATGATAATAGCCAATTTCAAGTGGTAAGTCACCGTCCTTCTTCAAATTTAGAGAATATATGTGAGAACATAAGGAATAATGTTGATTTATCTAGTCTCACACATATTAAATTTGATAAACTTGGAAAAGTTGAGATGAGCCAAGTAGAGGATTCAATATATGCCATGATGGAAACATTTAAACAAACTCCAATTAAGATTTCCAACTCTCTACCAAAGGAATTATCTGATAGAGTTGCGCATAAGTGGAAATATAGTCTCTCAACTGAAAGACAAATCAGAGAGACTTCACTTGCCCAAGTGATGCTAGAATTGGATAGGGCAACAATGTCTAAGGAAATAAAGAAACATGTAGGAAAATTTGTACCAAAATACAAGGCATTCAACATATTTTAGAACAATGTTGACGATTTTCTACAAAAGACCACTCTAATTTGGAAATCATTATATGGTTTGACAACACCCAAGGCAATAATGCAAGCACCTATTGAGGTAGGTGAGAACAAAGATGAACAATAGGTAACTGAGGTGGTCACAGTTAACACTGAGACAATTACACAAGTGGAAGGCACTAAAACACATGAAGATACATAGGCATCAGTTGAGGATGAGTAGCACACATAATAGGGTATACCAGATACACAAGTGTCGAGTGCCAATCCACAACATGAGGTGAATACAAAAAGTAATATTGTAAAGATTAAGGATGTTTCTAATGTTGTCACTCAGAACATCAATCCCCTTACAGAGGAAGATTTGAAGAAGATAATGGTAAAATCCACTACCCAGGCCAAACTATGTGAAAATCTTGTACTAGTGAGTGTTCATGAAATTGAGAAGGCAGACAAGGCATCTATAGGGGAGGAAGTATAGAAACAAGTGACATCTACAACCCCTCCTCAATTCACATTTGTACAACCTGCATTACCCATTATGGTATATCAAAGGAAGGAGATAGCTACTTCCACATTCAGTACATTGGTACAAAGTACTCTAGTCTTAGTCAATGTAAAGGAAAATGAAAATGACAAGGATGAGATAGTTGGAGAGCATAAAGATGAAATAGAAAAGAATGAAGAAACACAAGTTTTAATAGGACAGGATGCTACTCTTTCACCTACACACAAGATCAAGGTGCATTTGTGAATGTAGAGAAGGCAAAAGATAAGACTAAAGAGCTAGGTATGACTACCAAACCTAAGAAGAAAATTGCAATACAAACACTGGTAACTTTACCAAAAACTGCTACTCCCCCTAGTCAAGCTCTTCACAGGCCGAGTATAGAAGCTATACCCCTACAATCATCAAGGTCAAGTCCAAGAACATCTAAGGTAGATAAAGTCACATCATATGTTGATGTGAACTTGGATGAAGTGATTGAGTTGCCCAAGTTTTATTTTGCAACCATCACTATTAAACAGATGAGCATACTCTAGGATGCTCTTGTAGGAAAGAAACAACAAAAAATGCTCAAATAGGAGCAAAGGTAAAAGCAAGCTTTTATAGATACCAAGGACATTTTTCTTGATGCATATAGCCTGCCAACACCAGAAGAAACCAAGCCAATCATAGAGTAGTTAACCAGCCTTGTTGAGAAGGTAAATGATGCAGACCTAGATAAAAATGTCAAGTTACTTTAATGATCTGAAAGAAAGTTTCAACACAAGGTTGATGAAAAGATATCAAGTGATATTGCACTATCACAGGCTGAGCTTGCAACCAAAATTAATAGAGTGAAAAAGGTACTCGAGAATATTTTCTCTTTGTACATCAAATTGTGTAATCCTACACTTTTCACACAAGAAATATGGAGCCACATTCTAAGTTTGGAGGGTCATCTATAGTCATCTAGTATAACTGTACCAAAATCTCCAGCCCAAAATGAGAAATGTTTTAGGAATCTCCTCAACTCCCAAAGTCGATTAGCAATGTTACATATAGATGAAGCAAACATCAAAGCTAAACTGATCAGCATCCATTACATTCTGACTCCACATATGGAGATATTGCACAAGGAACTAGCCTTTGTTAAAACATCCATGAAGAAAGATCCACATCTTTCTACTCATGAAGGCTTAGTCCACCTTGTTGTCAAGCTGGTCATCCAAATCAAATCATTAGAGGTAGCTTGGGATAATTGGGATGTTGCATTGAAAATAATGCTCAAGGTCCACAAAACATTTTTGGACAAACAAACTCTAAGTGTATAACCCTTTGACATAAGTGTCAAAATGGGGGAGAAATAAGAATGAGAGAAATAAGAAGTATGGGGAAGATAATATTTTTGAGGGAGATACCATTTTTGAGAAAAGAGCAATCAATAACAGAAACAGAGTACAAAGATCAGTCAATACAAATATGCTCAGTAGGAGAAATGATTTAGATTTAGATACATAACAACACAATTAACTCAGGGGGAGTTATTTAATTTTGAGGTGTGACTAATGAGTCGTAAGTTTTTACAAAATTTTGAAGTTTTAAAGTTTCATATGTAAGTGGATATTATTTGGGTTATGCTTGAAAGGCTAAAGTTTATTCATGCATGACCAAGTATTTTGCAACTCATGTCAAAGGATGAGATTGTTAATCTCAAATTAGTTTTGACATATGAGTGACAATATACTTAAGCCATTTACTTAGTTCATGTCGAACAAGTAATACATGTCGAGCATAAGTTTTTAGATAGTATATGTTGAGCGACAAATATTTAGTATGAGTCGAGTAACTAGTAAGTGTCGAGTCACATATGTGTCAAGCTAATCAGATGTTGAGTGATCAGTGAATGTCAAGTCATTCAGAGGTTGAGTTACAGCATTGAAATTACAATTGATGCCAAGCATCAGGGACTTCAAGTGTCAAGTTACACAATTTTGAAATAGTTGTTTGTAATGGCACAAACTTCTATGTAAACCATTTTTGGGCCAACTTAAGGAATTTTTTACAATCTTTGATGATAAGGATGAATCTTAATTGTGGATCCCTATGCATTACATGCATCCAATCAAAAAAAGGGAAGGTTTAAGTGACAATATGGGTGAACCACTACCATTGATTCATACCTAAGTCACCTAGGTCTTCTTAAGGAGGACGAACCCTAAACTTTTGAAATGTATGCAAAGGAGAATTGAAGATAGTTTGCATGCGCAAATAGAGCATTCATGGTGATTAAGGTGTTATGATTTGAGTTACATTGCAAACTCAGTTAAAGGAGAACATAGGAAAGGAATTAGAAGATAGCAAAGATATATCTGATTAGAAAGGATCAAGCATACATCAGTATAGAGGTGATTTGACATCAAGCAATAAAGTGCTAACCAAAGGATCATTGCTGAGACATTCTTACAGGTGAATTAGTTAAATCTCTTAATAGAGTAGTCCTAATAGGTTGTTGTAAATCCTTTAACAGGGTGCTTACTTCATTGTAAGTTAAAGTCCTTTCACCAGGCACACTTTTAGAAGGGTGTTGAAATCCTTTAACAAGACAGACCTTTCACAGGGTAGATCATGTCTCATGATCAAAACATTGTAACCTTCATTGGATACACTTTATTACTGTAGTAGTGAAGATTTGTGGGTGTCATCCCCACCCTAGTTGTACCTTCTTCTTGGAGGGTTTTTGGGTAACCAAATATCTTGTGTCATACATGTGTTGAATAATTTACTTTCATGTTATAGATGTATATGTTTAATTTGGTATTTCAGTTTATATGCATAGATGGTGAGATGGATGTGTGGTGAATGATTTTAAGGTTGAAATTTTTAAGAGTTGATTCAACCCCCCCCACCCCCCTCCTCTCAGAGTTTACTTCCCTATTGTGTTTCCAACACAAAGTTTGTTTTATGGATTTTTGATATCGATCAATGGTGGTGATTTGAGGAGAAATTTTGATGATCAATAGTTGAAATTATTATTTGATAGGATTTGATTGAATGCTAACCAATTGCATGATAGATATTGATTGGTTAGTTGAGTGGATTGATTGGTCAATCAAACTTTGAGTGAGTAGTGTTTGAGAAGTGAAAGTGTAAGAATGATTGAGATTAAATAATTAAAAATTATTCAGTCATCTCCATAATGAAAATAAATAAATATTTTATCTATTTTAAAATAACTTAATTTCAAAAATTAAATAATTAAAAAATAGTGAAGACCTAATAAGCTAATTAAATCATTAAAATTATTATGTTAATTATAAAAATTAGACTAAAAAAATAATTAAATAATTTAAAACTATTTAATATATATGCATGATAGAAAGAATTATATAATTAATTATTGAAGAAGTTATATGGATGGGAAAAAAAGTTAGAAAATCGCTCATAATTTTATCCAAGCTAAGAAATCGTATAACAATTTCTATTAATTCTCCTTGATTGGAAAATACATAGATCAATAAAAAAAAGGGTAATAATTTCTTCATTTTTGGTTATAAGGTATCAACTAAATAAGAAAGAAAGACTTTGAATGCATACCTAGGATTTGGAAAAATATATTAGTCACATACTTGTTGTAACTATTGATAGCATACCTAGGATTTGGAAAAATATATTAGTCACATACTTGTTGTAACTATTGATAGTATGTGTGTAAATGCACAAGAAATTTTAGCTGGAATGTATGCTTGTTTTAAATTGAGAAAAAAATAACTACCATTTGAAGTTGCAGATGTTCTTGTGATAGTTGAAAACTAGAAAAGGAATTTTTACTTGGTAAGAGTTATGTATTTATTTTATTGTGACATCTTTTGATGTTGGATTCCCGCCCTTATAGGTAGTAGGGGTTGATGGTGCTTCTTAAATGCTTCAAGAGGATAAACAATGACTTATGTAGCTACACCTCCAATGTGCCTAGTTGCCTGCTCAATCAATCTCTTCTCTCTAGTCTAACCGATGGAGATGGTTGATTAATAGGGAAATGTTTCAATAAAAGTTGAAATTTAAATGGAAAGAAGAATATTTAATATAAAATAAATAAATTTAAGTAGAAGTATATAAAATAAGGATGTCAAAGAATAAACAATGTGTTCAACATTTTAGTACCTCAATAAAAATAACCAATTCCTTGAATGCATCACTTAGGAGTGTGTGCTAAAATGTTGTCACACTTCTATGAATCATTACATGTAAGAAAACTCAAGAATGAGCCCTCACAAATCGATCCATAGCTCTCTACTCATAGAGTGCAAGGGTTTGCAATGGAGGCCCTCAGTTTGACCTATTTTTGTGCCCATGCAAGTACATCATGAGATGAGAGATTCAAAGAGGAAAAGCAAGAATGCTAGTCTCCATGATCTTCAAATATGCATGAAAATAAGATCTAATCTATGAAAGAAAAATCTAATCTATAAATGCAAGATTTAAGCTAAAAGCCCATGATGGGTGCAAGAGAGAAAAAGACAAGAAAATAGAAGTTCTCCACAAAAAGCTTTTGTATTCAAACTCCTTCAAAAATTAGTCTTCAAACCTGCAACATAACGATAGCATAATCATGGGTCTCTAACATGAGGAGAGGGCTCTCCCTTATAAAGGAAATTATGGAGGTGAGAGGCTTCTCACAACCAATATGGGATAATAGAGCTTGATCCATGTGAGACAAAATTCCACCAATGAGAAAAGAGGAGTGGTTGAGAAGAAAGTGGTGATCCATGTGAGACAAGATTCCACCAATTAGAAAAGAGGAGTGGTTGAGGAGAAAGTGGAAAGATAAATCCCACTTAGATCACATTTTTAAGTGTAGAGAAATTAAATAAAAAGAATTTATTTTATTTCCTTTTTTCATCAAAAGAGATATTTAAGTGGGATTTTTATTTAATTAAAAGGGAGCAAGTTCTTTTTAATTAATTAGAAGATATTTAATTAAATTAAAAGAGAGGTTTTTCTCTTAATTAATTAAATGTGGATGAACTGTTTAATTAAAAGAGAGGTTTTCTTTTAATTAAATGGGGATTTTATTTTATTTAATTAAAAGAGAAGATTTTCTTTTAATTAAATAAGACTTGGAATAAAATGATCAATCTTAGAAATTAAATAAATCGAATTTGATCAAGAAAATTGATTTGAATATATTACAAACCATTGATTCAAAAAATTTGATAAATTGATAAATTGAATAATGGGGACCCATAGTCTAGGCGAACATTTTTGGGTGCATACAAGGAGTATCAAATTAGCTTACCCAATTTAATGTAGCAAAACCATGCTCGCATCAAGGCATAGATGACCATAAGAATGGTTGTACAAAAACAATCAAGGATGATACCTCAAATCTCCTAAGTGTTTCAAGGGGACAACAAGAGACACTCTAGAGTTTCAAGACCACACGCACAAGCAAACAACAAATAAAAACATGTCCCATGCCCCAAGTCTTCTAGCAATGCATCATGGAGAGACTTATTAGACAAAGACACTCAACAAAAATCAATAACAGTTAGTACACAGAGAAAAAAAATCATGACATAAGTCAAGCATTAAGTGTTGCGTTTAAAAATTTAAGTGTGTTAACTGATACTGAGTTCTGAGGACAAGGATCAAATGCTTGCAAGAAGGTAAGATCACATGATGATACTGGGTAAGACCAAACCAATAAGTGTTGAAAAACACTCGATGTCAATGGGTGTTGAAAAACACCATTTGCGAGGTGTCCTAAAGACTCACACATCTAAGAAACCAAAGCTAACATAGTTATGCCCCCTAGACAAAGACCAATTCCAAACCAAGGTAACAAGGTCAAGGCATCGTGGAGAAAGGCTAAGTGTCGAGGACATGTGCTAAGAAATAGGGGTGCAAAGGCCTCAAGTAGCGCCCATTTCTAGGTTTTCACCACTTGGATTTTTTTTTTTTTTTTTTTTTTTTCTGGACTTTTTATAAATTTTTTTGTATTTTTGCTACCATGATGCCTGTTTCCAGGTTTTCACCAAGGCACTTTTTCTATTTTTTTGAATTTTTTATTTTTTTTGTATTTTTGGAATATATAATTTTTTTGAAAATACATCAAAATGCCTTTTGCTAGGTTGTCACTAAGATGATCATTTTTTTAAGGACATTTTTCAATTTTTAGAATTTTTACAATATATCATTTTTTTTGAATTTTTGAAATATATCAATTTTTTTGAATTTTTTTCAGGATCAATAAATATGTACAAAGATACCCCTAGACAGAATGGGCATTATGGATAGAACTTCTTCAAGTGCAAGACATTGATAGGATTAGGGAGCTGCTCTCCCTCTGCTGTAGATAGTAAATAGGCACCTGAACCAAAAGCTGCTGTAATAATGTAAGGTCCAAGCCAATTAGGTTCAAACTTACCCTTTTGATCTCTATTCTGTTGATTCTTATGATTCACACGTAGGAAAAGATCTCCCACTTGAAACTCTCTAGGGTGAACCTTTTTGTTGAATGCTTTTGACATGCGCTTTTGATAGACTCTCATATGGTCAAA
The DNA here is from genome assembly GCA_028749045.1 of Cupressus sempervirens. Lineage (NCBI taxonomy): Eukaryota > Viridiplantae > Streptophyta > Pinopsida > Cupressales > Cupressaceae > Cupressus > Cupressus sempervirens. The sequence goes on from CM053792.1 coordinate 461,515,219, forward strand.
TGATGCTTGGCGTTTCTCATCTAAAAGTTCTAACTCTTGAAGTCTCATGGCACGGTAGTCTTCATCTGTAACTAGACTTTTGAGAGAAACTCTAAGTGAAGGAATTTCAACCTCTAAAGGTAACACTGCTTCAGCACCATATGTAAGAGCAAAAGGAGTAGCCCCAGTAGGAGTGCGAATACTCGTTCTATAGGCCCACAAAGCTGGATTTATTTGTAAATGCCAATCTCTACCATTCTTATGAACGGTTATGTGCAAGATTTTAAGAATGGTTTTGTTTGATGCTTCTGCTTGACCATTCCCTTGTGGGAAATAAATAGAGGACCAATGTTGTTTTATCTTAAACTTCTTACAGAGTTGCTTAAGGTCCTTATTTTTAAACCGACCTCCATTATCGGTGATAATCTCAGAAGGCACTCCATATCTACAAATAATATGATTCAAAATAAATAGAGAAATTGTCTTTCTCGAGGCAACAGAAAGTGGGACAGCTTCTACCCATTTAGTGAAATAATCAGTGGCAGTAATAATAAACTTGTGTCCAGATGACGAGTTGGGATGAATTTTCCCAACAAGATCAAAGGCCCACCGTTGAAATGGCCAATGAGATATAGAAGGAATGAACTCCCTACTTGGAGTATGTATCAGGTTACCATGTTTTTGACATTTTTCACATGACTTTGCAAAAGCTACTGCATCAATCTGCATTGTGGGCCAATAGTATCCCGCCCTAAGCAATCTTCGAGCCATGGCAAGACCATTAGAATGTCCCCCACAGATACCCTCATGGATGTCAACTAACGCTTGATCAGATTCATCCTTTTCTAAGCATCTAAGAAGTGTTCCATCTAGACCCTTCCTATACAAATCACCAGAGATAAGGGAGTGATGAGAGGCATTTCGAATAAGGTTTCTGCGTTCAGATCGGTTAAAGGTTTCAGGTATAATCCCATCACGAATGTACGAGTAAATGGCACCATAACGAGATGACTCATGACCAACAAGGGTACAAATAACATGACTTTCTTGGGAATCATAGATAGGGTGATGTAGCTCTTCCACCAAGAATTCAAATCTTGATTCATGTTTCTCTAATTGAAGAAGTGAAGCAAGTGTAGCCATAGTATCAGCTGCCTTATTTTCTATTCGAGGAATTTTCTGAAACGAGACAAATGTGAAGTAGAGTCTCAAGGAATCAACCATTTTCTTGTAAGGGACCAATTTATCATTTTTTGTTAGACAATCATCATTGACTTGGTTGATTATCAGCTGTGAATCTCCATAGATGTGTAACTCTGTAATTCTCCATTCTATGGCCATCTTAAGTCCATTTGTTAAAGCTTCATATTCAGCAATATTGTTTGTACATGGGAATAATAACTTGTAAGATTTAGGAATTGTGTACCCATGAGGAGAAACAAACAACACACCAGCTCCTGAACCATTTTGCATAAAAGACCCATCAAAGAACATCTTCCATGTTCTTTCAGTCAGATACATGAGGTGCTCATCTGGGAAATCAACTTGAATAGGTGCATCATCTTGTAGTGGAAAATCAGCCAATTGATCTGCTATAACTTGTCCTTTGATTGCTTTACGCTCAATGTACTCTATGTCAAACTCTGAAAGAATCATCATCCATTTAGCAAGTCTACCTATGAGGGCAGCCTTACATAGTAAGTACTTGAGTGGATCTATTTTTGTTGTGAGGTGTATAGTGTGCGCAAGCATATAATGTCGCAACTTTTGGGAAGCAAACACAACTGCAAGGCAAGATTTCTCAATACTAGTGTAATTAACCTCATATGAAACAAGAGTACGACTAATATAGTATATTGCTCTTTCTTTCCCATGTTCATCAAGTTGAGCTAATAATGCCCCCAAGGCAGATTCTGTTGCTGAAACATATAGGATAAGTGGTTTTCCTGGGATAGGAGGCATTAAAATAGGAGGATTTGCCAAGTATTTCTTGATCTGGTCCATGCTCTATTGACATTCATCATTCCATACACATTTGACTCCTTTATGTAAGTTCTTGTTGAAAGGTTGAGCTATGTCTGCCAATTGTGAAATAAACCTCCGTATAGATTGAAGATGTCCTTGAAGAATCCTCATTTGACTAATATTTTTAGGAGGTGGCATATCCACAATTGCTTGAACCTTTTCTGGATCCACCTCTATCCCTTTTAATGAAATAATGAATCCTAGTAATTTGCCAGAGGTAACTCCAAATGCACACTTTTTAGGATTTAACCTTAGTTGAAATTGTTCCATACGATCTAGAATGACTTCTAAATCATCTAAGTGTGTGTCTCTTTTCTTAGACTTGACCAAGGTGTCATCCACATAATCTTCCATGTTTTTATGCATCATATCATGAAAAATAGTTGTCATAGCTCGTTGATAGGTAGCTCTTGCATTTTTTAATCCAAAAGGCATAACATTCCAACAATAGGTACCCCATGCACATGTAAATGCAGTCTTTTCTTGGTCTTCAGGAGCTATCTTAATCTGATTATATCCAGAAAAACCATCCATTAAGGAATAAATCTCATAACCCACAGTCATATCCACTATCATGTCTATATTAGGAAGTGGAAAATCATCCTTTGGGCATGCTTTATTAACATCTCTAAAATCTGTGCAAACTCGAATGGTTTTGTCATGTTTTGAAACTGGTACAATGTTTGATATCCATTCAGCATAGGCAATAGCTCTTATGAATTTTGCAGCAAGAAGTTTCTCTAATTCTGCCTTGACTAAGAGAGCTATGTGAGGATGCATTTTTCTCAGTTTTTGCTTAACTGGTTTAACACCTAGAGCTATGGATAAGTGATGCATAATAAGATTAGTGTCCAACCCTGGCATATCTGAATAAGTCCATGCAAAATTAATCTTCTTTTCTTGTAAGAATTTAGTATAAGCTTCTTTTTCTTGTGATGACAAAGACTGAGCCAAATGTACCATTTGCGGAGCTTCATCCGTACCCAAATTGACTGCTTGTGTTGGTTCAATAAGTACTGAAGATCTATCTTGAAAATAACTAGGAAGAGAATCAAGTACCTCATCTTTAGGTGCCTCAGAGAGGTTTTCACCCTTGGATACGTCTTTTCTTTTTACTTTTTTTGGTTTTGACACTGCCACATAGTGGTTTTCACCATCAGAACTCTTTTTCTTTTTCTTTTCTTTTATCTTTATTTTGCGACTAAGGTACTTGATATCTGGCTCTGTCATACTAGCAGCTGGTTCACTGGTGGAAGAGACTACAGGTTCAATGGCATTCAAATAACAGGCTATTTCATAGTCATTTTGAAATGTTAAGATCTCAGGTTCTTGGTTGCATTGGGACCAATCAATTAGATCAGGATGAACAAGGGATAAATCAATGACAGGTTCAAGATTGTGAATATGGATGATATCTCTAGTGTTTGAAGATTCAAGGTCTGTCAAGTAACTTCCTAAACTACCCAAATCAAGATTCATCCTCACAAGCGAAGAATCGTCCACTAAGGCAACATGCGAGTTCAAATCCTCTAATCCTACATATGATTCATTGACTAACTCAGTTTGAGAACTATATGTATGAACAACATCAACATCCATATCAACTGTGGAAGATTCTGAGAAAGAATCCCATTCATACTCATTAGAATCTGTTTCAAAGTATCGACTAGGATGCTTATACCATGAATGCTTGGGATGTCTAGATGTGGAAGCTTCAATATCATCAAGAGTCACACTTTCTTGTTCTAAATTGGCAACTATCTCATGAGATACCAGATTATTTGAATCTCCCCAAAGGAGATTAGTAGAAGGGACCCAATCTTCACACATATCTTGTTGGTTTTCTGAATTAGGTATGTATTCTTGTTCTTCTTCACTATCTGACTTATCAAGGATAGAAGCAACATTCTTACTTTGATCCACATACCCTAGGCCAACTGACTTCTTAGACTTGCATCCAAAAAGTTGATGATCAAGAGGTTCAGCTCTAGCATCCAATCTATTACTAAGAGGACCATGTCCAGGATAACCCATTTTCTTGACAAAAGAATACCCTCTTCCATAAGCATTAGGTGAAGGAGTGAAATCTTCATTGTGCAAATACTTCTTTTCTCTATAAATCCAATCTCTAATAGCCACATCTTCTTTCTCATCTTGAATAGGCACTAATGACTGTACAAATGTGTCAAACAATGTCATAGCTGAAGAAGAAGGTTTCATCTCTTGTGAAGGTTTACCATAAGACATAGGTGAAACTGGTAATGCAGCGAGGGAGTTGAGTTGATATCCCCCCATGCCAAATTCTATGGACTTAAACTTGTTCTTGCAATTAGTTAAAACTGCATTAAAATCATCTGCTTGTCTATTAAGGGGAACATGAGTACTTTCTGAAATCGAGTTGATAGACAAAGTATTATCCCTAGGAATGCATATCTCTGTTCCATTGTAAGGAAACTTGACACACTGATGATAAGTAGATGGTACTGCTTGCATATCATGAATCCATGGTCTCCCAAGCAAAATGTTGTATGCAAGGGGTCCAGCATCAACTATTTGGAACAAAACATCTTTTTCCACGGGGCCAATCCTAACAGGAAGGACAGCCAACCCCTTTGAACTTCTCTCTGCCTCATCATAAGCTTTGATAGTAATCCTTCTTTTTCTATCAATAACATTTTTAGAGTAACCCAATGTCTTTAAAAGACTCAAAGAACAAATATTAAGCCCAACACCCCCATCTATCAACACACGCCTAACACGGGTTCGATGTATCATAACCTCAATATGAAGAGCAAGATTGTGCGGATGACCCAAAGATTTATCATCTTCCTCCGAAAAGGAAGATGACGAGGGCTTGCAATATGATTAACCATGTTTTGGAATTGATCAACATCTAAATTATTGGGGACATTCGCCATGCGCAAAGCATCCTCAAGAACCTGTTTATGTCTTGGAGACAACTCTAAAAGCTCAAAAATTGAAATCTGAGCAGGGGTTCTTTGCAATTGATCAACAAGATTATAATTTGACTTGGGATTAACCATTGGTTTTGAAGGAACATTCTTGGATTGCACTTGTTTTGGTTTACTTGCTTGGTTTGAACTAGGTCCTTTGATAACAAGGGGACCTTGACTTCGTGTAACAGCATTGAGACTTTGAGAAGACACTTGCTTAGGTTTACTTGACTGGTTTGAATTGGGTCCTCTAATGACAAGGGGACCTTGAGATGACTCTCTAGAGTGAGTACCCCTTAACACCAACATAGGTTTTTCACCAAAGGTAGGAGAATTCAAATTTAAATTATAACCATTGGGATCTTTATCTTCCATCATGTTGACACTTTCTTCTACAACCTCAAGCATATTGATAACATTTTCTGCATTTGAATAAGTGTAATTGATTGCAGCCCTGCCATTCTTAGGTTGGGAAGCTTCCCCTTTCTCATATTTGGGCAAAGGCTCTTTGAATGCTATGTGATCAGCATTGGTATTTAGTCCATCTATTTTAAGTTTTCCATTCTCAATAAGATCTTGAACAATATGCTTGAATCTCCATGATCTTCAAATATGCATGAAAATAAGATCTAATCTATGAAAGAGAAATCTAATCTATAAATGCAAGATTTAAGCTAAAAGCCCATGATGGGTGCAAGAGAGAAAAAGACAAGAAAATAGAAGTTCTCCACAAAAAGCTTTTGTATTCAAACTCCTTCAAAAATTAGTCTTCAAACATGCAGCATAACGATAGCATAATCATGGGTCTCTAACATGAGGAGAGGACTCTCCCTTATAAAGGAAATTATGGAGGTGAGAGGCTTCTCACAACCAATATGGGATAATAGAGCTTGATCCATGTGAGACAAAATTCCACCAATGAGAAAAGAGGAGTGGTTGAGAAGAAAGTGGTGATCCATGTGAGACAAGTTTCCACCAATTAGAAAAGAGGAGTGGTTGAGGAGAAAGTGGAAAGATAAATCCCACTTAGATCACATTTTTAAGTGTAGAGAAATTAAATAAAAAGAATTTATTTTATTTCCTTTTTTCATCAAAAGAGATATTTAAGTGGGATTTTTATTTAATTAAAAGGGAGCAAGTTCTTTTTAATTAAATAGAAGATATTTAATTAAATTAAAAGAGAGTTTTTCTCTTAATTAATTAAATGTGGATGAACTGTTTAATTAAAAGAGAGGTTTTCTTTTAATTAAATGGGGATTTTATTTTATTTAATTAAAAGAGAAGATTTTCTTTTAATTAAATAAGACTTGGAATAAAATGATCAATCTTAGAAATTAAATAAATCGAATTTGATCAAGAAAATTGATTTGAATATATTACAAACCATTGATTCAGAAAATTTGATAAATTGATAAATTGAATAATGGGGGCCCATAGTCTAGGCGACCATTTTTGGGTGCATACAAAGCGCACCTTCGTCACCTTGACCTTAGTTAACACTTAACTGATCGCGACCATGCGAATCACATGATCACAACTTAAAATATTACAAGGCATAACATGAAACAGGGAATATAACCAACATTAAATCATTTCATGCTAACCCTAGATGACCGTTACAATAGATCATTATTTGAATTTGATTTTTTGGTAGGAGGCAACTTTGGGCTAACATTTCTAGCGACTCAGGGGGGATGCAAGCTTGCTTAGCATATGACCAATGACCATCAAAAAATCCATTGGGCTATACTATCTTTGAACTATGAAACTCATCTATTTACCACCTTTGCAACTTGCAAAACTTAGAGCACAACCTTCTACTGCAAAACAAACCGTGTGCCCATGCACTTCTTGGAAAATAGGAAAGAACATGAAAGAAAAGCTACTTTGACTATGTACATGAATATTTATTTTCATAAAAAATAGGGCTTAAGATATATTCCATTGACTAGAATAGGTAAAATTTCACCATTAGCCCTGCTCAACTAAAAAGCATTAGCTTTCTTACAACCAATCATCACATAGGGGCCACTCCATAAGGCATCGAACTTTGAGTGTTTCCTTTCATTCACTTTGTCTGCATCCCATTTCAATGCAAGATCACCTTCTTTGAAACTTCTGACCTTATCTTTCTTATCAAAATTCCTTTTCATCTATTGCTGATGTGTCTCTAGGGTTTGGATTACTTGACCTCTTTTCTCCTCTAGCTCCATCATATCTACCATTCTTATAGACATAGCATCATTTTTAGTCAATTCTAACTGATGAGCCAGTCCAAGAGCAGGAAACTCCAGAGAGACAAGAAGCCTAGTTTCCTTTCCATAGAATAACATGAAGGGAGAGTTCCCTATGGCTCTTTTGGGTGTTATTCTGTTAGCCCACAGGGCAATTTTCAATTTCTGGTGCCAACACCTTTGACTATCTTCAATAGTCCTTTTGATGATTTTGATCAAATTCTTATTGGATGACTTGACCAAGCCATTACCATGAGGGTAATAATTAGAAGATGTGCTCAAGTAAATACCATGATCAAGTGTCCATGTACAAATCTAAGCTCCTATGAATGATTTAGCATTATATGAAATAATAGTTGAAGGGGCACCAAACCTGGTTGCAATTCCATCAAGGAATTCAATGACTAAAGATTATGTGGCATCCTTTATTGCTATTGCCTCTATCCACCTTATAAAATGATCTATAGTAGCTAGAATCCATTTACGACCAAAGCTAGAAGGAGGATTAATGGGACCAATAAAATCTAATCCCCATTGGGCAAAGGGTTGATCAACTTGGATAGGATGAAGTGGAAGAGCTGCAAGTCTCTACTTACCTGAGAAGAAAGCACACTTCTCACACTTCCTTACATGTTTATGGTAATCATGGAACAAGGATGGCCAATAGTAACCAAGTCTCATAATTTTCATTATAGTAGTTCTTGTTGAAAAGTGGCCACCATCAGGACCATGATGAAGTTCTTTAACTATCCTCTCTACTTGATCCGTATTAATACATCTTAACCAGGCTCCATTGAAATCTTTCCCAAAAAGAACATCATCAATTATAGCATAAGGAATAGACTACAGTCTGAACTGTCTTCTCTTAGCTTTATCTAACCCTTGAGGATACCCATTCCTAGCTAAGAAGATCTTCATATCATCCATCCAACTCCCTGAACTACCTTTTCTTGCCTCTTGCTATTCTACCAACACCAAGACATTCTCCTCATCAAGTTCATGAGATGAGATCATCTATTTGCACAATCCCCTTTCCCTTATTAGCTTGGTAATCTAAATATCCACATCATACTCCATTACCTTGGTGATCCAACCAACTGTCTTCTCATTGATGTCTTTTCTCAACAAGAAATCCTAATACTAGCATGTGGGACCAACAAGTGTATTTTTTTATGAGACAACAGGTGTTTGAATTTCTTTAAGGATCTTATGACCACAAGGGCCTTGTTTTCCACATAGCTATACTTATTTTCATATTCTTTGAGTCCTTCATTGAAAAAAGAAATAGGCTACTCCTCATCCTTTTCATTTAGCTGAGTCAAAACAACAGAAATACTCAACTCACCTCCTAAGGCCTACATAATGAAATCCTTATCAAAATTTGGATTAGTGAGAGTGGGAGTTGAAGCTATGGCTGCTTTGATCTCTTCAAAACTTTCTTTCCCTTCCTTGGTCCATGAGAAGACCATATTCTTTTTTAGCATAGATGTAAGAGGTTTCACTATGGTAGTTAGGTCAGGAATAAATCTTTTCACAAAAATTATTCTACCATGAAAACTTTGCAAGCCTTTCTTGTGACTAGGAAGAGAGAGGGCAAGTATTGCTTTTGTTCTTTTTGGATCAATGGTCATACCCTCTTTAGATAAAATATGTCCTAATAGTTTCCCTTGATTAGTGGCAAAGACACACTTGCTTGGATTCAAGGACACCCTGTACTCTCTACATCTCACAAATACCTGCCTAAGATGACCAAAATGCTCTGCTACATCCCTTGAATATACTGTGATATCGTCAATGTAGACTAACAAAAAACTCTCAATCATCTACATCCCTTGAATATACTGTGATATCATCAATGTAGACTAACAAAAAACTCTCAATCATATTTTTGAAGGCCATCTCCATTTCTTTTTGAAATGTGGCACCTGCATTTGTTAGTCCAAAAGGCATCTTACTATAGGCATAGGTACCCCATTTTGTAGTGAAAGCAGTTTTACATTTGTTAGTTTCCTTGACCAACACTTGATTATAGCCCAAGAATCCATCCAAGAAGGAGAATCTCTCCGAACCACTAACCTTAGAAAATATCTACTCCATAGAAGGGAGAGGATGATGATCTTTAAGGGAGGCTTGGTTAAGATCCCTAAAATCTACACAGTCTAATCTCTCCATTCTTTTTTCTAATAGGGACAAGGTTTTCCACCCAAGAGGAGTGCTTGTTAGGGAAAATGATATTGGCCTCAATTAATTTAGACAACTCATTTCTCATTAGGGGCTCAATCTTGGGATTTACTAGTCTCTTCCTTTGCCTAACAGACTTGACATTATCCATCAGATCTATAGTGTGTTGAAATAGAATAGGGTCAAATCCCCTCAAATCATCATATGTCCAAGCAAATATATCATTAAATTCTTGACATAGATGGAAAAAACTTTCTTGCTCATTTTTAGAACATACCTTCCCCAAGTTTAACATCCTTCCATTAGCAACTATGATTGGCACATGGTCTCCTTTGTTTACAACAAGATTCATGCCTCTCTCCCTCACTTTGTTATCAGGGTTGAAGACACTCTCTAAGGTAATGAGACCCTTAGGTAATTTTTTGGGGTTGAGGTTGATGATTTGATTGCCATACTAGTCATGCAATTTCAACTGATTTCTATCTGAGAACTCTGCCTCATTCTACAAAAAACTCACAATTTGTGCATTAGATTCAAAGATCCGCCAATTGATATCATTGTTAGGAATAGTGGGCCTGACTACCATTTTAATTTTGTCTCTTCTCATCTTTGAGGCTTCTTGGGACATCATAAGATGCACCCATGACCACAAGTCTATCAACATGTCTATTTTCTTTTCTAGGAATGCTTCGAATATTGAATGCACTAAAACCTTCAAGAAAATCCCATACCCTATGTTTGTAAGATTTGAGCAAACTGTTCTTAGTAACATTTTGATTCCTCACCTGATTAATCACTAGCTCACTATTCCCATACACACTCAATGCTTGGATTCCTCTTTTTTGAGCAATTAAAAGACCCTAAATCAATGCCTCATATTCAACTATATTATTGCTACAACTGAACTGCAACCTAAATGAGAAGTAGTACATTTCCAATGCAAGAGAAACCAACATTACACCAACCCTTGACCCATTTTTATTTCTTAATCCATCAAAGTACATGTTCCATATCTCACTTGTATCTTCTTTGGTTTTCATCAAATTAGGGATGAAAGCATCCTTCTCTGATATACAATAAGTTTTGAGGCCGGTCTCTAAGATTTTTGATATAGGATTAGATTGATAAGCATTAGCCCATTCATCTAAGAGGAAATCAGGTGTATCAGATAAGGAAGTGGTAGGCTCATTTTCTATATCATTTTCATCTATCTCTAGGATGGTACAATTCATATTGATGAGATTAGGAGTATAGGACTCAATATGATGGAGGGCTAATGGTTCTACTTTTATTGAAGCCTTGGTTATATATCTAGTCATAAAAACATATATGACTAATTGGAAGATATGTAACCACCTATTTGAGCAGTGAAGTCTCTTGACAGAAAAATGGTAAAATGTGGCTTGACCTCAGCAATTGATATATCATGAACTATAGTGCAACTTGGACAAGCATGTAAGGCGATTTCAACATTCCTAAGAATTCCCATAGTCTTGAAAGTACTACAATCTAATTACAACATGTCCTTAACAATGGGTTCATATTTCATTTCGAAGGTATCAATAACACACTTGGGCATTACTAAACTATTGGCCCCTGAATCAATCATACAGTTGTGGAATAACTTATCTCCTATAATTAGAGAAACATAAAATGGAGGAGGTCTAACCTTTTTGCTTGTTTCTACCTCCTTTGATGGTTGCACCAGACTCACAACATTCTCTATGCTAGGCAGTTGATCTCTGAGTTCAATGCTTTCCAATTCTTGTTGCAACAACTTCCTTTGTGATGGCACAATAGTTACAACATCCCACATAGAAATTTTTGCATTGGTCTTTCTCATCTACTCTACCATGCTAAAAGAGGCATTAGATATTCTGGTAGGAGCCTTGGAAGTAGAAGCTTGAGGCAAGATAGTCTGTGGGTTATTCACATTATCTCCGCTTTCACCCAACCTTTGCAGCTGAGAAGCATTAGCAGGCTTATTCGCATTGTGTTGCTAGGTGATTTCTTGCACATGTGGCACTACACTTGATGTGGAAGGCTGATTAGGAGGTTGAGGAGCCATCTCTTCCACAACTCTTTTCTTGCTTCTATTATTGTAAGCACATGAATCTTGGTTTACATTACCATGTTCTTCCACTAGGTGATTCATAAAAGATTAATCATCTTGTTGAAAGGTATCAATAGGTTGAGTAGTGTTATGTTGTTGGACAACCATTCCCTTAGGTATAGTTAAAGCCAAGCAAGATTCTACCTTCTGACACATGCAATATCCATAGGAGTAGTTACAAGAAGGGTAGAAATCTTGATCTTGGAAAAGGTTGTTCTGAAGGACTAAGGCCTTGTTTAGGTTGGTGTTTGAAGACTAGGGGTAGTTGATAGGTCTATTCTAATTTTAGGGGGTATGACTCTGGTTTGGAGGTCTACCATGAATGAGAATTTGACTCTGGAGTTGGAGAGGCTTATTATTCTAAGCTTGCTGCCTCTTCATGGTCACCAACTCATTTCCCATTTTTTGCACTACTACACTATTTTCCTCCATCTTTTTTTTCTGATCAAGCATCCTTCTATCTACTTTTTGCATCAATGCCTACATCATAGCCTCAATCCTATCAATTCCATTAGAGGATGCAGAGGCCATTGGGACTACAAAAAGAGGCTAACTTATACAGGGGACATGAATAGGGGCTATAGTGGGTTGATGATTAGGCATGTCAGGGAAGAAAGGCATTGGGGGCCTTGGAGCTAACTTCCCTCCCTGTATCAGAATATTTTTAGCTCTTATGGAAACCTCATAAGCATTTGGTAAAGTGTCTGCTCCCATAGATTGCAAGGTGGTAGCAATATCACTGTTGAAGGCTCTGAGATAATACAAGAATGCATTACCAGGAGAGGGCTTTACCACAATACATATTCTATCCCACATTTTCTGAAGTCTATAATTGAAATCAGTCATACATTCATGGGGGGCCCTTTTGATAGTTGTCAGTTGTTCTAAAAGTGATAGGTGGTCACTTTTGTCCTCAAAATTCTTGTATAGGGCTGCCCCTAACCCAACCCAATTAGTATTAGAGTTATGAGGCAAACCTCTATACCATTGTAATTCCTTTCCTTTCAAAGATGAGGCTAGAAGCTTGATTACTACATCATCCTTGGTGATACTATGAATGTTGCAGACATTAGAAACCTCTGCATATGTTCAAAGGGGAGATAGAGGTTTCACCAATAAACTCAGGTACACTTTTGAGAGTTGATACTGTTATGTCATGCCTTGGGGCTAATAGGAGGGGGCTCCCACCATTGAAGGTGGCAAAAGTGTGAGCTCTAGACATATAAGAAAGTGTTTTATTGATATGGGAAAATGGTATTCTAGGATGAGACCTAACAATAGGAGGAGTGAAGATAGATCTTGCAAGGGTGTGTGTTACTATCACACTCCTAACTGGTGATAAGGATACTCTAACCTTTCTTCTTGGATTAGAAAGAGAAAGCTCTTGATATTGGAACTTACCTCTAGAAGATGCCCTTTTATGTCTCTTGGTCATGAATTACAACAACTTCAGTCTAGAAACTAGATATATTGAAGCTTAGAGTCACCAAGTACTTCTGAACAATGGGCCTCTTGAAGGATTTATACTGAAGGAAGTAATATCCCTTTAGCATGAATAAGGAATCTTTTTCTAATGCCAATGAATTTTAAATATTTTTAATGTATGAGTCCCACTAGGCATGCCAAAAAATGTTGTCATGAAAGCTTGCACCCTTGTCCAAAGTCTTACCTAAGGATGGCCTCGTGAAACATGGAAACAACCTTAAGCCTGTGGGACTTGAACTATGAGGTTGAGTCTCTGGAGAAGGGTGATTTCCTCTACTATTAGGATGCACTTGACTATTTTGAAGAGAAAAGGTGAGAAGGAATACATGAACATAACTACCTAATCTATTCTAAAGAGGTGATGCACCAGAATAGGGTGTCCAGACCAGTCTGTGCCCATAGATGCACAATGCTATTATTACAACAATCCAAAGATATACAGATTCAAACTTTTCTTTAATCTGTAAACTACACAAAGATTAGAGAACCATATGAATGACACAAGGAAAATGCTTCACTTCTTATCATTCATGAGCCAAAGAGATATAGAGAATGCAGATTACAGATATTCATAGTACATCAAAGAAAGGCAAACAAGCTTACACAGTATGATGATGGTTGAAAGAGATAAGGCAAAAGTCATATAACTTAGAGGCAAAAGGGAATTTATAGTAGCATGCCAAGGCAACACTAGAGAAATATAGAAGATTTGACCCTAAGAAAGAGTGCAACACTTGCCTTTATAATGTAGGCATAACTTAGATAATTTCTATCACAAGATAAAATTTAACCACTACAATCAAATCTATAGAGAATAATCACTATAAAACTAGAAGATTTGATTACAACACAAATCCACACACGAGAAGATCACTTCTTTACCAAACAAAACTCTGAGAGGTTAGGAACGATGGTTATTTAATCTCTAACTAAATGAATGGATCAACATATGATGAGAGTATATTTCTTTACATTTATCAAGCCTAGGGATCAATGAAGGTGGTTGCAGGAGATCAAAAGATTAGATTCTTCATTCAAGGGATTGCCTCCACTGCCACCAACTCACCAAATTGACTGTCATTTTAGTCAACTAGAATTTAAAAATCAAGTCCTACCACGTGGACCAAGAATTCCTCATCATTATGCCACCTTGTCAATGGTCCAATCCTTATGCCTTGCGATCAACCACCCATGATCACAACCTCGTCACCACCTTCCCTTAATAGCTATTATTGCTTGCAAAATCGTGATCCACTGATCATCACTACCTCACAACCTACACTTGGCATTCTTTACTAATTGCCATGACCTTGCAAAATTTGGGCTTAGAGAATATCCACATTGTCGTAACTTAAACTGATGTTACTGTCTAACCCTTGCAATCAGGGGAAACAAAGGAAACTGCTACTTCACAACTTAAACTTTAACCATTTCTTTACTTGCAGAGATGGTGTGTTGGCTATAGATCTGAATGATCTAATGGTTCAGGATATATCTCAAAACATTGAAGATCTACCTTTTCTGCACTGTCGCAACTTAAATCATAGTGTGTCAATATAACCATGCGATCAAGAGAAATAAAAACAAAGCACACCTTCACCACCTTTACCTTAGTCAGCACTTAACCGACCGTGACCATTGCAAATTGCATAATCATGACTTAAAATATTACAAGGCATAACACAAATATAGCCAGCTTTAAGTCATTTCATGAGAACCCTAGGTGACCATTACAATAGATCATTATTTGAATTTGATTATTTGGCGAGAGAGCAACTTTGGCCTAATATTACCCATTGGTGAGAAAATGGTTAAGAAGAAAGTGTGAGAGTTATATGACAATAATGTACAATGGAAAGACCATGATGATCAACACCATTAAGCAAGATGATGTAAGATTCCTAAGTAGAATCATTGCCTACTTTGTATGTGTAAGTTCAAAGATTGATGAATTGTCAGCCAGATTCATCTATGCAGCCTACAAGATATGTGTAGAGAAGGAACATGTAAACCTCAGTGAAATTTTGAGAGTGCAACTACTTGAGAATTTAGAAAAGATCAAAAGGACTGCAAATTGTGTGTTTAGATTCCAGACACTAATTAATCACATATTCTTTCATGTGCTTAAAAGATTTCCATATTTGTCAGTCTCAGAGATTATGAGTAGTGATAGATGTACAATGGAAAAGATTACTGATGTATGTAGAAAACATCTAGTAGATAAGATATTGGATAATGGAAACTTGATTATGAAGAAATTTTAGAATGAAATGAGGCAGAGATTCAAAATTGCACCTGTAATTGTAGATAGATTTAAAGATGACATTTGTATTATGGTTGATACAGAATTTACTTATATACAAGTAGTAGAACCTCAAGAAACATTTATTGATCCCTTAGGCTATGAATTGAGTGATGAAATAGTAGTTGGATGTATTGATTTATTATTAAAATCAGAAAAGGATAAAGTAGAATATAGATTTGGAACCTATGACAAGATTATCTAGTCAGCTCATCAGGCATCCTTGGAGAAGGCTTCTCACAAGAAAATAGAAACTATAATAAAGAAAGCTTTATCAGATGCTGGTATGACTGAGAGTGAGTCTCAAGCAGTTAGGAAAACCATGAAGCAAGGTATACTAAATGTGCAACCTTTCTTAGTATTTTTTACAGAGACATCTTTAGAACAGAGCATTCTATATACAATAATGTCAGATGTGTAATTAAGCAAACTGACAAGAAAATCTGAGAGATTAGTTGAAGTTGTGACCACAAAGACTAAAAGGGTCAAGCAACAAGCCACTGGATGAGGAAAAAGGAAAAAGATATTGTTAAAAATTGTCAAGTCTAGTGAAGAAGAAGAAGAATAACAAGAAGCCAAACAAGTAGAGAAGGTAACAACTTCTAAACAATCAACAGGAAAAACTTGACAACCCTGGAAGCCAAAGATAGAGAAAATAAACTTTGATATGTCTATTGAGGGCAACTTTTTTTAGATTATTTTTGTTTATGATTTGTATAATGCTTGAGGATGAAATGAAAAGAAAAGAAGAGGTGGAAAAGAAAAGCATACCAGAAGAAGAAATGAAAAGGAAAATAGAGGAAGACAAGAAGAAAAGATTGGAAGAGGAAGAGAAGAGAGAAAAAGAGAGAAAGGAAAGAGAAAAGAAAAAGGAAGAAGAAAGAAGAATCAAAGAGGCAACTAAGAAGAAGCAAAGGGAGGATGAAACTAAACCTTCTAGTTCATCTACTCTGCTACAGCTTGCCAGCCTAGCAACTGATGATGATGATCAAACTGACCTGATCTCATCCTTATCAAAGCTTATTCAGAAGAATAGAATAGTGAAGAGCCCACATAAAACCTTGATGGAGGTTATTGACGGATTAAATAGTACTCTGATAGTGCAACACATAGAGGTAGATCTGAAATAGAGGGCACAGGCAGTGCTAAATTCATTTGATGAGGAATTCACTAATTTGTTGAGTATTGTAGAAACAAAGACACAAATTTCACATGATGCTAGCTTGTTTAGTACCATTTGTCAAAATATTAAGAATGATTTGATAAGTCTTGATACTTGTATCATGGAACTTTGAAAGTGTCAATAGATTGGGAAGATATTGTATATTAAGTGTACCCTATCTTATAAGTTCACTAAGGACATTGATAGTTAGATTGGAGGAAAAATGAGTGAGCTAGAAGCCCTATCTAGCCAGATTCAACATCCATCTTGTAAGATTGATGATTTTGAAGGACAAGTGGTCAGTATTCACAATGATATCAAGAAACTGGAACTTTGGAAGGAACAAATTTTGAGAAGAGACTTGGATTTCAGAGAGTCTATTACTCTGAAAGTACCTATTGTTGAGAAACAGTTGGAGGAATGTGTCAAGGCCAAGGACATTTATTTTAACTTTTTGTATTCAGACCTTAATGCAGTTGAGATTGCATCATATGCCTTATGTGCAATTCTCACCTTTATTGAATCTACCAAGGAGACATGGACTAAAGGTATGGATAGTCTTAAGGCAAATTTTGACGATTGCATGAAGATTCTATTAGCTTAAGGAAGGACAACATTTTTATCAGTAGATGGAAAATTTTTGGATAGTTTTTTGACATTTTGACCTTTGTCATTGATGTCAAAGGGGGTGAGATACAATAGAAAATTTTAAATCAGGTAAAAAGTATTGTAAAGTACATTATAAGGGGGAGCATACATAAAATGGAAAAATTGTAATAGATGTAATGTGAATGTATTATTTTTGTTAAGTTTTTGTTAGTTAGCCAATTTTCCCTATTTTTTTGCAATCAATGCCAAAGGGGGAGATTGTTGACAATTGGCTAATGAGGATATGTAATTGTTGTCATTTATGGAAACACGTGATGTAAAAGCTTACATGAAACCTCAAAAATAAAGATACTTAACTTTTGGTTCTTAGAAAATTGTCTAAGTATGGAATTTGGTATACAACAGTGTATTGTTTTGTTTATAACTTGTTGCTAACATCATATTATGACTAGAAAAGTTAGATGGAGATAGTATACATGTTGATGTAGATGTGTATAACCTCAGAAGTTAGTATAGACTGTACGAAACAAAGATATTCGTGTTTTAAGTGAAACAAGATAACATAATTAAAGGAAAGGAATTATTTTGTTTACAAAATAATTACTTGTCCAATTAGGGCCGACATCCTATATGTTTAATCTAAGTTGGAAAAGTGTATTGTGGTCTTAGCTGACCTAGTAGCAATTTGTGTAAAGGCATGGTATTTATGCAAAGGACATCTTGCGATGAGAAGTGTAACTTTTGTGATATATTGTGATATGTGAACTTTTGTGAAAGCGGTATATGCAAACTTTTGTGAAAGCGATATATGTGAAGTTTTGTAAAAGCTATTTTGTGATCTGAGATCATGTTGAAGATTAGAGATCAATCAAGAAAGAAGTTACAATACCTATGTTCTAGAATTCTGATTTCTTGTTTGGGTAGTGAGCTCTTCTTGTAATTGGAAGTGCATGTTTGGGCAGTGGGCTCATCTTGCATCTACTATACTACAACTCCTAATAGGGTTGGAATCTCCTAACAATGATTCAAAGTCTCCTAACAGGGATTCCTTATACTAAATTTTCTTATTGACTCCTAACAGGGTCCATCCTCTAACAAGGAGCTTGTATATCAGTATATTATCTAGTGTGTATCATCCCCACTAGGGTTTCTCTTGGCTAGGGTTTCCCTAGTTAACAAAATATAATGTTACGAGTTATCCTTGTGCATTGTTATTGTTATTGTTCAACATTACTTTATTACTTTGTTATTTATGGTTTAAAGTAAGAAATAATATCCAGTTGGCAACTAAATTTTGTAGATTATTGATTCACCTCCCCCCCCCCCTTCTCAGTAATCCATATTTCTAACAAAAGGATATTCACAGCAAGAAAACATAGATTATGAAGAGACATTTGCCCCTGTTGCCAGAATTGAAGCACTAAGAATAGTCTTGGCTTATGTAGCAAGTAAGAAGTTTAAAGCGTATTAGATGGATGTAAAGTCAACATTTTTGAATGAAGAACTTGAAAAAGAACTCTACATTGAGAAGCCTAAAGGATTTCCTTTGATAAAATAAAAGGACATGGTATGCAGATTGAAGAAAGCATTGTATGGTCTAAAGCAAGTGCCTAGAACATGGTATGCAAGGTTGGACAAGTATTTGGAAAAGTTGGGATTTGCTAAAGGTATGACAAATAACAAATTGTATTTGAAAGAAACTGAGAATGGATTGTTGATTATTGTAATATTTGTGGATGACATAATATTTGGAGGCAATGATGAAGCAAGTGACAAATTTTATGATGAAATGAAGAATGAATTTGAAACATGAGTATGATTGGTGAGATGAAATTTTTCTTAGGTCTACAAATTGTACAAAATAGTGATGGTATTTTCCTATCACAAACTAAATATTTGAATGAATTGTTGAAAAGATTTGTTTTGGAAAGTAGTAAGCCTATTGGTACACACATGATAAATGGTCATAAGTTATCTAGCAAAGATGAGACATCTACAGTTGAACAAAATAAGTACATATCTATGATTGGAGGTTTGCAATATCTAACTCACACCAGAACATATATAACAAATGTAGTTGGAATAGTAGCAAGATTTCAAGATTTAGAGAAGCACATTATGCAACAGTAAAGAGAATATTCAGATATTTGAAGGGTACACCTAATTTTGGATTGTGGTATGATAGATCAAGTGATTTTACTTCATGTGCATATACTGATGTAGATTGGGCAGGTAGTATGGATGATAGAAAGAACACTAGTAGTGGAAAATTTTTCTTTGGAGGAAGATTAGTTTCTTGCTTAAGCAAGGAACAAGACTATATTTCACAAAGTGCAATAGAAGCAAAGTATGTAGCAGTAGAAAAGAACCTCAATCAAATCATGTGGATGAAATAGATGCTGAAGGACATTGTGATATAATTCTTAGAACCTATTATCATACATTGTGATAACACAAGTACAATAATTATGTCTAAGAATCCTATGTTGCATTCTAATACTAAGAATATGTCTATTAAGTATTCTGTTTTGAGAGAGAAAGTTGTAGAGAAAGAGATTGGATTAGAGTATGTAAGTATAAAAGAGAAGATTGAAAATATCTTTATGAAGTCTTTTCCTAAATATACATTTGAGTATTTGTGAGGTATGCTTGGGGTTATGCCCTTGCCTACTTCTAAGTAGATGATGCAGAAAATGCTTTAGTCCAATGGTACAAAACATGATTTTTTATTGGACTGAATGTTTATGCTTCCTGTATGGGGGATTATTTGTGATGAGAAAAATCATAAAGAACTCTTGACAGTTGGTATATAATAGTTTGTTTGGACACTTGAGCTAATTGAAGACTTCGAGTAGATGATTAACATAATAAAGCCTTTGTCATTGATGTAAATGGGGGAGACGATCACATAAAAAAAAATCTTTTCGTAGAATGTAGGAGAATTGTTCATGGATTTATTGATGTTAATGGGGAGAAACATTGAGTTATATCAATGGGGGAGAAGTCTAAAAAGAAATGTCCATCCATGTAAGAATGAGGAAACATAGATGAAGAGTTGTTCCTACAAACTTGAATGTGAACAACTGATGTCAATACTAAGAGTGAGAAAACACAGACAGAGTAGTGTTCCACTGAGTTTTAGATTTGACTGATGAAGAGGATTTGATAAGAAGAGAGTATCAACAATGAAAAAGTTGAATTTGGTATTCTTGGAACTTAGATATTTCTCATCTATGTTTCCATCAATGTGAAACAGGGAGATTGTTAGCATGAATGCTGATGGCATTCCTTTGGGGGAGTATCCTAAGAATTAGATAGATGGATATCATGACTGTGTTTGTCATTGATGTCAACACACCATTGTTCCTGTGAAGACTAGCAGACAAAGAATGAGGTCACATAGAATATGTATTGATGATCAGGTCAAGCGTAGTTGAGGATGTATTCTACATTGTGTCCTAATGACATGGAAAATTGTGCATACAAGGAATCAAAGACATGCATAATTTATTCATGAATTACAAAAGATAGTAAGTAGATATAGTACCCGATAAGCGATTTCTAATGATTGGATTGTATCTCTTAACTAAGATAGAATCATGATGAGCATAGTTAGACAGTAATAGTAGACAACTTGATGATGGCATCAATAAGTGTGCAAGGTGAGAAGTCACACATGTGAAAAGTTGTAAAGACTGTGAGCTAAGAGTGATTTATAATTGTGAAATGATGTAATATTTTGTAATATCTTAATGAGGTCCTATTATAATTAATTGGGAAAGCCTCAAGGCCGACTCAAGGAATTATTTTGAGGATATGGTATAAATGAAGGTTATTTTCCTTGTAGTGATGTGTGTTTCATTTGTATTGAGCAAGTAAGATGAGAAGTTGGTAAATGCATGCAAGAAATTTGAGGGATTATTTGGATGCAAAGTTGGTGATCTGGTATTGAGATCAGAAGAGGTTTTGATATGGTCAAGAGGACAGAGAAGTTCAAGTTATTTCATTTCTATTATTTTGCAAGGAATAATATAAAGATTAGTTGGACACCGAGTTTAGTGATCTTTCCCCTAAAGTTGTTTGGACAGTGGGTCCATCTGCCTTCTAGAACTCCTAATAGGGTTGGAATCTCCTAACAGGGATTCAAAGTCTCCTAAAAGGGAACAATATGTCCTAAATGTATTTCATTAGATCCTAACTATTAGAAATAATAGTATGCCAAGATAAATTAGAGGGGGGGGGGGGGGGGTGGTGAATTAGTTATCCAATTCAAACATTTATCAACCTTAATTAATCTTAACCATCCAATCAAAGGAAACAACAACCATAATAAGATGCACATACTGATATATATATATATATATATATATATATATATATATATATATTCCTTGTTAGAGGATGAACCCTGTTAGGAGATTCCAACTTTATTAGGAGTTGTGCCACCCCTATTAGGAGTTATAGAAGACAGAAGGACCCACTATCCAAATAGCTTCTAGGGAAAGACCACTGTACTTCACTCTCCAACTAATCTCTTAATTATTCCTTGTAGAATACTTTTTTGTATTGTGCTTTAACCTCTTTCCTTTGTCCTGTCAACCAGACCAATCACTATTAGATCATGACCCTTATTAGATCTCAGAATAAAACATCAACAATAAAATTCTCTCCAACTTCACTTTGTTATGCTTGTCCTCACATATCAACTTCTTTCTCTTATGTTCTGCTCTTCGCGCTTCTTGCAATCATTTATTCATTCATACATAACAAAGGAAAATGTCCTTCCTTTATATCGAATCCATAAAAAAATTCCCTAAGTCAGCTATTACACCTTCTCAATTAATTATTATAAGACCTCATTAAGAACACATTATACTTAACAATAAAATTAATTTGTTGCCTTGTAACTTGAATAACTTTTCATACATGTAATATTACAATGAGTGAGCTTAACCACGTCATCTCCAACATGTCTTCTACATGCATTTAACCTTGCTTCTTAGAATAACAACTCTGCTAAGAGATATAACAAGTTATGAGAACATGCTTCTGTAAAATTTATCTTAGAACAACCTTCACCAAAACTTGCATAACTTCTTCTAGACTCAATATCTTATGTTTCCAAGGTTAGTTGCATATACTAGACACTTAGTAGTATCTCCCTTTAACCTCTCTTAGTGAAAATGCTCAACAATCTGTCCATACCAAATTAATCTTTACCATTGTTCTTTTGTTAGATACCATAAAAAACTGCTATGTTGACATTAATGACAAACAAAATCATGAATGTAACATATCATTATGATAATGATCCAATCATGTTTCTACAATACTCCCCCATAGAAGTATTATCAACATTCATGCTTCTAAAACTAACATAGTCAATCCTCCTACAAGGAACATTTATATTAGTACATCATTTTGTGGGTACCATCCCCACCAGGGTTTTGCCTCTGATCAAGGGTTTCTCTAGTTAACATATCTGGTGTTATTGTATGTGTGTATCTTCTTATGGTTGCTCATTATATTGTTCACATGGTTACGAATTAATAAGGTTGATAGGGTTTTTAATAATTGGATAACTAATTCATGCCCCCCCTCTCGATTATCTTGGTGGACTTGACTTTCTAACAATAGAAAGTCAAAAGTGAAAGAGACTAGAAGAAGCTAATAAGGTGACATAAGATAACTTGATGTCCAAACTAGAGAGGTAGAGTGTCCACTTGCCAAAGAGAGATAGCAATGAAAGAGTGAATTGTCAAGAAAAGTGTCCAAGCAATTTTCAACACTTGTGACTCAAGTCAAGAGAAAGGCAAGAATCCAAATAGCCAAGTAGCCAAATAGATGGAACAAGCAAAATGACAAGTGAACAACTTTCCCAATCAACTAGTGTAGTCTAGATATCAAGGTAACCATTTTAGCCAAAAGAGTCCCTAACAGACAACTTTTGAACCAAGGGACCATGGTAGACCAAGTATAGACACCTTAGATTAGTCAAGAAAAAGATTCAAGAAATATCAAGAAAGTTTAGTGACCGGGAAAGACAATACAGTTAGCTAGATGACAGTATGATAATGAAAAATCTTGTACTCCACTTTGCAAGAAGCAATACTACACTTTAGTCCAATATGATACTTTCCAAGAGGTAGTACAATACTTTCTAAGAAGTAGTAGGATAATTTTTATGAAGTAGTATGATACTTTTTTAAAACTAGAAGTATCATATGAGATTTATTGTGCAACAATACGATAATGTGCTAGTTTGATATTAGAGACAACTTGTGAAGTGTTTTTGCTCAAAAGACTTGATTTGATTGAGTTTTTTGGCCAAGTAGACTATTGTAGCAATGTTTGGTTCTAGTTTTGATAGAAAAGTGGCAAGTTTGACAATTAATTATAATGAAAATACACGTCTTCAAGAAATTGGACAAGGGACAAAGCAACCTTGCCAATACAAGCACTTATGAAGTTTTAAAGCAAAAACCCTATGAAAACTATTGTAATGTGTATATTCAAAATATTTCCACAAGTCTAGCACATTTGAAGATACATTAAGCACATTCGACCTAAAGGACACAGTTCATTACTCAATACCTTTTCCCACAATTTGATGCCCCCTCGCCTCACACAAATTGGTTACCCACAATAGATATTGTCTTTGTCATGGAAGTTCTATTAACACAACTAAAGGGACTCATATGGTGAGTGTAAATCTTGGGGTGATATGGGTAGTCCACTGGGATCAACCCTTGCACCAAGATATTGAGCAGCTAAAAAGGGTGGCCTCTAAATCCTAAAGTATATAATAAGGGTCCCATTCATAACACCCCTCTTGTTCCCAATGCAAGACTTAATAACAAACCTCATGGTCACAAGAGTACCTTAAGCATACCCATGTAGTGATTTCTTCATGGTCACAATCCCATAAGTAATTTCACCAAGTGAAGTCAAGTGCTATGCCCCCTAAGGCTTTCAACTTTGTCATGAGATTTGTGATTATAATGGGTTGAATTAGTTGGGTTTTTCTTGTTCCCACTTTGTGTCATTCGTATTGGTATCTTTTCACCAATAGAAGGCCCTCTAAAGGTAAAAATCTCACTTGGAGATTAATAGAATAGATCCACCCCAAGGAGGTCAAGAGTTCTGATTCACCAAAAGGTGAAGAGCATACTTTCCTACTCCCTAATGCTTCCCCCAAACATGCCAAGCAAGGTTAACTAAGACCGCTAAAGAGTAGAATATCTTACCCACTTTCTTGATTCAATGAAAGGTCAAGATTTCTGATTCACCTAATAGGTGAAGAGCATACTCTCCTACCAACAAAGAACACTTACTAATGGATTTTATGTGCCTATGAAATGAAAAAATAGTAAATGACACACATGAAATGAAATAAAAGATCCACAAAAATATTTTTGTTTTTTGTTTTTGCTTGGGAAACCCTGCAACAAATATTAACAACCCTTTTTGATTTAGCAAGCAAGCAAGAAATAGGCCCCTACAAAAAAAACAAGGGTTAGGGTATCAAATGGTTAGTCAAGTTTGAAAAATACCCTACAAAACTACTATTAGGGGCTATTAGAAATCTGGGAAACCAAAATGGAAGAACTTGGAAATGAAAAATACAAACTAGAAGCCAAAATGAGTGAGTAAAATAGGTAGTACAATAATACTGGCTACACCAGTATCATATGATACTTTCCAATATGTATAGATGATAATTCTTCTTGATACAATACTCTATATCAAATAGTATGACCTAATGCAGAACTGCAATACAATAGAGTACAAGAACTAATATGAAAATTAAAGTGGCCCTATATTGTATCACTTTACATAAAGTATAGTACGACCACTAAGAAAATATTGCACAATATTTCTATTTGCAAAAAAAAAATCTGAACCTACAAGCGGAAAAAGTGATGAAAAATATAAAAATAGAGCTAGACAAGGTTGTTCGGCCCCACAGTGGGCACCAAAAAATGTATGTCAAAATGTGGATACACTTCTATAAACTATTATACTTGAGCATACCCATGATTAAGAGCATCTCAAGAGGTGGCTTATAGCTTCCTATCTATGATGTGCGAGAGCTATGAGATGGTGGCTCTCAAATGAACCTAGCTTATGCAAACCATTGTAAGGTGCACCATAGAATTGAAGATTCAAAGACAAGAGTAAGAGTTCTAGTATCCAAGAATCCACAATGGATGCAATGCAAATGCAAGATCTAAGCTAAATTAAATTCAAGATGCAAGCTAAGATAAAAAGAATGAGAGTATTAAAAATCCTCCTAGTTAATATATGTGAGATAATCTAGAGCATAAAAGGAAAACTAAACTAAGAATACCACGATGGAACTATGAGAATGTAAGTATGAGAATGCAACTGCAAGGATGCTCCAAGTCCTTCAAAGCTCCAAATTCACCAAGAAAACCTACAATATAATATTTACATAAGAGTGTAATCTTGAGAGCATGGGGAGAGAGCCTCCTTCTAAAGGTAAATGGACGATAGAGATTAAGAGACAAAATCTCTGGTGGAGAATGAGCCTTGAGTGATCCATGTACGTAAGAATCTCACGTAAGAAAGATCAATAGTTGACTTTAAGAGGAAAAAGATGTGTGGAGGAGAATTAAATCTATTTTGAAAATAAAGATTCTTCTCACATAGAAAAGTGTGCCCCTCATGTGAGACAAAAATGCATTTTCTTTTATTTTTAAAATAGGAATAATTCTTTTTATGTGTACACTTAGGATACGTGAGACTTAGGGATTTTATTTAATTAAAAGGGGACAAGTTCTTTCAATTAAATAAAAGACTTAGGATAAAGTGGTCAAACCATAGGTTATAATCAAACAAATAATAAAGTGATGATTTAATCAAAGAGAAGCAACAAATAAATTAAGCAATGGATAAATCAAGCAAAAATGTTAGAAAGGGGCCTCATACTCTAGATGACCATTTTTGAGTGATTACAATGACAACATAACAACTAATATGATATATTTATAACATTACCAGTTACATTATTAGTTGGGGCTAACAATCTCCCCCTTTGGCACAGATGGAAACACATAAACATAATATTTTACATTACAAAACATTACACATAAGATAATCAAATGTATGTATTATCAATAGCACAACAACTTTTTAACTCTCTCACTTTATTCAGGTTGTCTGTAACAAATTTCAACATTAGGTTCATCTGGTTGATATCTTCAACAACTTCATCTTCACCATTTCCCCCCCTTTGGGTATACTTATTTGTTCAACAACAACTTCATCAACATGTGTCTCCCCTTTTACAATAATATTCATTCTTCTCCATAGTATATCACTCCCCCTTTAGTCATTTTCTCCCCCTTTGAGAACAATGCCAAAGGCTAATATAAGTTCCAATATGAAACTTATAAAAACTTGTAGTAATACCCTGTACCTTGCATGTATTATTTACATCAATTGCATTATAATCACTTTCACATCATCAGGAAATATCCCTAAAGAGTGAACTCTTGCATAAACTCCACAAATATGTATCTAATCATCCATGAATTGATGCAACATTTATATTTTCTTAATGAATCTTAGATAGGGGAAGGACTTCTAGTTTACTTCTTAGATACTCAAAAGAGTCATTAGGAAATGGCTTGGTAAACATGTCTACAATTTGTTCTTTAGACTTCACATATTCAAGCCTCACTTGCTTCTCTTGTACTTTCTCTCTCAAGTAGTGATACTTGATAGATATATGCCTTGTTTTGCATGCATCACTAGATTCTTTGATATGTTTATTACACTAGTATTATCACAGTAAACAGTAATAAACTTGGTTACTTCCTCTTGTGGCACATTCCTTCTAATAGTTTCTTAATTAAAACAATATTAGAAAAATTAATTGCAGCAACAACATACTTAGCTTCAATAGTAGATTGTGAAATACAACTCTATTTCTTGCTTAACCATGTAACCAGTCTTTCTCCTAAGAAGAAAGCTCCACCACTTGTTCTTTTTCTACCATCTACATTACCAGACCAGTCTGCATCAATGTAGACTTTAGGCATAAACTCACCATTTTATTTGTACCAAAATCCAAAATCTTCAGTTCCTTTTAGATATCTAAATATCTGTTTAACAATATTCGTGTGTGTTTCTTTAGGATTAGAGGTAAACCTTGCATCAATTCCAACTACACGTGCAATATTAGGTCTACTATGCACAACATACTATAATTTACCAATCATTGATCAATACTATATTTCATTTACTCAGCAGTAATATCATCCTTTGATAATTTACATCCAATCAATATAGGTGTATCCAATGGCCTTCACTCATCCATTCCAAAAAATTTTAGGGTCTCCTTCACATACTTAGATTGGGTCACATATATACCATATTTTGTTTGATGAACTTGTAAGATAATGAAAAATTTGATCTCACCAAACCTAGAAATTTCAAACTCTTTTCTTATTTGATCAGCAAATTATTTTCATAATAAATCATTCTCTCTAAATATGATATCATCCATAAAAAAATCAACAATCAACACCATGTCATCAGTTTCACTTTTCAAGTATAGATTACTGTTCTCACTTGTTCTAATAAATCCAATTTTAATCAAGTATGAATGCAACCTTTCATACCATGCTCTCGATGCTTGCTTCAGTCCATACAAAGCTTTGTTTAATTTGCAAACCATGTGTTTCTAACTAGGTTCAACATATCCTTCTAATTGTTCTATGTGCACTTATTCAATTATTCTATTTAGAAATGCCAACTTAATATCCATCTGATATACCTTGAATATCTTGTAAGTAGCATAAGCCTAAAAAGTTTTAACTCCTTCCAATCTTTCAATAGGGCCAAAAGTCTCACCATAGACAATACCTTCTTCTTGGACATACATTTGCAAACTAGTCTTGCCTTGTTCCTCACAACCTCACCATTTTGATTTACTTTGTTTCTAAAAATCTACTTTGTTCCTATTACATTCTTATCAATTACTCTCAGTACCAGTATCCATGTGTTGTTTTTCTCAATTTGATCAATCTCTTCATTCATAACATATATCCAATCTTCATTTATAACATCTTTAACATTTCTTGGATCAAATTTAGGAATTAAATGGGTACTCTCTTTTAACTTACTTCTTGTCATGACTCCAACTCTTTTATCTCCAATGCTTTGTTCAGGTGAGTGGTTCTTTCTCACATATTTTTCTAGAATAGGTTCAACTCTTTTATTTTCAATATTATCTTCACTCGGTTGGGGCTCTACATCTTGCTTAGGTTGTATTGTATGTGGTTCGAGTATTGCACGTTGGTGCTCGGTGGCTTTCTACTACTTTTTGGGCATTACTCCAGAAGCATCTTCATCGAAATATACAAATTTATTGTAATCATTTGGTTCTTTTTTCCTTTCCTCATTGTTCTTGTCTGCAAACTCATCGATTCTTACAAATGCACTTTCAATCATTGTATTAGTATCCTTGTCCAAACATTTATATGCCTTGCTCTTAGAAGAATATCCAAGGAACATATATTCATCACCTTTTGAATCAACTTGATTGTTCCTTGCATCTTTATGAATGTAACATCTACTTCCAAATATCTTGAAATAACTCACATTAGGTGTATGACTATACCACAATTCATAAGGTGTCTTGTTTGTTCCTTTCTTCAGTTGAACTTGGTTGAGAGTGTAGACTAAAGTGCTAATAACTTCTCTTTAGAATATTTATGAAATTACTTTTTCAATCAGTAGTGTTCTTGCACAGTCAACAATTGATTTGTTCCTTCGTTCAACAATCCCATTTTGTTGTGGTGTTCTCAGTGTTGAAAATTATCTCTTAATACCATGCTCAACACATAAGTTAATAAATTTAGCATACATAAACTCACCACCTCTATTAGTTCTCAAATAGTTCAATTGTTTACCAATTTATTTTTCAACTCTATCTTAATATCATTTGAACATATAAAAAGCACGTGACTTCAACTTCATGAATATAACTATCATCATCCTAGAATAGTCATCAACAAACTATATGAAATATATGTCATCATAATAGCTTTCTATGCTCACTGATCTACACACATCACTATGCACTAATCCCAGAATGTCATTAGAAGTATGGGTCTTACTTGAAAAAATTGACTTTGTCATCTTACTGAGTTGAAATTGTTTACACATTGCATTTTTAGGTTTATGCAAATTTAGTAAGCCTCTAACTCTTTTCTTTCTGCTGACCTTCACCATATTCTCAAAATTAACATGACACAACCTCGTATGTCACAACCACACATCCTCAACTCTTGAAAATAAATATGTATCAATAGTAGGAACAATATAAAACATATTACCTTTAGTTTGTTCATCGGTGCCAATCAAATTACCATCACCATCATAGATCTTGACTCTCTTATTCTGAAATGCTAGCTTATGACCTATATTGTTCAGCTAAGCAACACTCAATAGATTGCATTTTAGTCTTTGCACCCAATATGAATCATCGCATCTAATTTTATCATTCAACATCAATGATCGTCTACCTTTCATTGGACATGGAAAATCATTGCCTAATTTAACATTTCCACCATCACATTCCTCAAAAATCTCAAACTTACCAAGATTTCCAATCATATGATGTGAGCATCCACTATCAATTATCCATTTATCATTCTTAATAATATGTGAATTAGTAGCTTTATCATACTCATACCTTTCCTTATTCGGTACTTTTTAAATTGCAACATACACCACTTCCACTCCATCTTTATCATCTTCAGTGTGCTCTTCCTAACTAAAAAATATAATATGATTTCTTCCATTTGTCTTTTTAGTCTTTGTTCTTCCTATACTTGTGATCCTTCTTATCATTTTTGTCACTC
This sequence comes from Cupressus sempervirens, assembly GCA_028749045.1. Taxonomy (NCBI): domain Eukaryota; kingdom Viridiplantae; phylum Streptophyta; class Pinopsida; order Cupressales; family Cupressaceae; genus Cupressus; species Cupressus sempervirens. The sequence continues at coordinate 461,545,159 of CM053792.1, forward strand.
TTTCTCTTATTAGGACATCTAGCTGCAAAGTGACCTACTTGATTGCACTTAAAACATATATTAGAGGTAATTTACCTTTTCCTCTCTATAGCCTCCTTACAAGAAATGCGTCAATATCATCCATATCATCTTCTGATTTAGATTCACTTTCATTCTTAGTACTCTTCTCTTTCTTTGAAGTATCGATTGTTACTGAAGACTTGGAAGCATTTTCAATTGTAACCACACTATTTGTTGACCTTAGATTGGTTTTGACAATTGAGTGTCAACACACTTAAGTTATTTACTAAGTTCATGCCAAACTTGTAATATATGCCGAGTATGATATGTAATATAGTCTATAATGAGTTGCAATGAGTGTTGAGTCACTCCAGTGCTAAGCAGACAATACATGCCAAGTGATTCAAGTGCCAAGCAAATAGTAGATGCCGAGTAGTTCAAGTGTTGGGTCAGAGACAAAATTACAGTATGTGTCAAGCATCAACAACCTCAAGTGTCAAGCAACATTGATTTGACATATTTGTTTGTGATTGCACAAACAACTATGTAAACCATTTTTCAGCCAACCTAAGGATAGAATACGATCTTTTGACGAAAAGGAAAAATTTGCATGCAGATTCCCTATGAAATTACATGCAACCAATCATAAAAAGGGAAGGATTAAGTGGGAAAGGATGAATCTTAGCTGTAGATTCACACCTAACCCTAAGTCTTCTAGTCTTCTTAAGGAGGATGAAACCCTAAACTTTAAAAAAAGCGTGTAAGGAATTGAAGGAGAAGAATAAGTGAAGTTTTCATGTGAAAAGTAGAGCATTCATGGAGGCTTAGAAGTTGTAGAGAGAAAATTGAAAAATTAGTTTGAGAAGAACAAAGGATAGAGGATTTGTCCTAACACAAGAAAGAGTGACAAGATCTATGCTGAAACGTCCTAATAGGTGATTTTAGTTAAATATCCTTAGTAGAGTAGTTCTAACATACTGTTGTAAATCCTTTAATAGGGTGACATTCCAAGTGGATGTTCTAAAAGTCCTTTAGCTAGGCACACTTCTAATAGAGTGCTGAAATCCTCTAACAAGGTGGGACTTAACAATCCTTGTAAGCCTTTAACAGGGCAAGCCTTTCACAGGGCAGATCATGTACCATGTACCATGATCAACACTTTGTAACCATAATTGGTGACACTTTATTGCTACAACAATGAAGAATTTTTGGTGTCATCCCCACCCTAGTTTTACCTTCTCATTTGAAGGGTTTATGGGTAATCATATAAGGTGTAAAGTTTGTGTGTGTTTACATGTTTGGATGCATTTACTTTTACATGTTATTTACAGTTCAAATATTATATGCATCTAATGAAATGGTGAAAGTTTTAGTTATTAAAGTTTGAACTTTTGATTCACTCCCCCCATAAGTGTATGTTCCCATTTGTAATTCCATCAATTGGTATTAGAGCTAAGTTCTTAGAAGAAGAAGCTTTGTAGCTTAGAGGAAAGATCTTGAAATGGAAGTCTACAAGTTGAGAAAGACTATTGAGAACTAGGAGATTGAGATACATCTCATACTGCATCAACTGAATGAAGCTAGAGATGCTTTGAAGAGTTTCCTGAAGAGAAGGAAGTGATTGCTATAGCAAAAAATGACACACAATACAAAGACATTGACACCACAAAGCTATTTTCAAATGTTACCTCTAGTGAATTCGATGCAACAATTGTAGATCTAATGGGAAAGAACAAAGCAAAATTTGAAGAGATTAGAAATCTCAAGTTGGAGCAAGAATCACAAGTTATACTACTGTGTGAGGTGATTGAACAAAAGAAGAAAGCTATAGAAGACAAGGCCATTATTGAAGAAGACAAAATAATTTTGGCAAATAGATTGGAAGAAAAGTCAATAGAGCTATCCAGGATCTCAAACATGCAATTGGATACCTGAAGCCAAATGATGAATGCTCATCAAGAGTTGAATTTCAAGGACATTGAAATAACCACTTTGAAGTTGTAAAATGAACAACTATAGAATGACCTGAAAAGAGAAAAGGAATTTGCTGAAAGTTTCAACAAGCCAAATGAAGCCATCAAGTGCTTTGAGCAACTACTAGAATCTCCTAGATCTAGTAGAGATACATTAGGATTGGGCTACACAAGCACTAAAGAAGGAGAACCATCTAAAGTTGTTGAGAAAGGAACGATAAAGGTAAGAATTCAAAACCTACTTTTCATAATTGTGGTAAGAAAGGACATATAGCTAATGTGTGCATGAGAAAGAATGAAAATCAAAATGCTAAGCCTAAGAGCATGACTCATTGTCACAAGTGCAACAAACAAGGTCATCAGGCACATGAATGCAAAACCATAACCATGTATGCAACAAAATTTGAAGGACACTAGTATAATTGTCAAAAGTATGGAGATAGGGCCTTTGAATGTAGATCGAAGTCCACATGGTCATCAAGCAAGCCAACAAAGGTAAGAAGCTTTGAAAAATCCTATAACTGGGATTACAATACAAGATATAGCTATCACTACTGTCAGGAATATGGATATGTACCTAAAAGCTACATTAAGAATCACTTCAGTGGTAACTACAAGAAATGGTTGAGTCAAACCACATGTTTCAATTGTCACAAGACTAGTCACATCATCAAGAATTGTCCAACTAGGTCCAAGGCACCAAGTTGTGAATTTGATAAAGGTAAAGGCAAGGCAAATGTTGAACACATCAAGAATGAGATGAAAAAGACATGGAAGAAGAAAGATGTTGGTAGTACATCAAATGGAGAAGGGATCACTTCACCCAATGGGTCAAGTGGTCACACTTCATCAAACTAAGCAAATAAGAGGTATGTGGGACTGATACTTAAAGAGTATTGCATTACACATTAGTTCCAAAATAAATTAGCACTGAAATGAGTACATTAGCATGAATTAAGATGTAAGAAGTTGTGGAAAATTCAAGATTAAATCTTCAAGTTTTCATGTTGTTGCTGAGTATGGAAAGCCTTCTGTGTATGTTGAGTGAAAAACTAGTTAATGCCGAGCTGCTGATCAAAGATAGTTAGAGCCGAGTTTGTAGTAGCTACTGAGTGAATGAAGTATCTATAGATGTTGAATGAAACAATAATTGTGTTGATGCTGAGTTTTATGGCTGTACACATACCAAGCATTGATTGTGAAGTTTTGAAGGGTATAAGGTTGATTTTCACCTATTTTTCATCATTACAAATTCAAAGCAAGAATGAGTAGAGAAAAGAGATGATTCACAAACTAGTTCAAAGCATTTGCAAGGATTCTAGCAACAATCAAACACCAGTTCATCAAATTTTATAGGTATTCTTCATAAGCTGATTTGCGCGGTTTAAATTTGGTAAACCCTAGTTTGACAAAATGGCTTCTAGTTCAAAGAATGCAAAGGAGAAAGAAGCTTTTGAGGTTCAATTAGTTAGCAATGAGGTCAAACAACCCAATTTCAAGGCCATCCTAGACATTGCCTATAAACAAGATCCATCAGGTGCATTATCCATGATTCCATCTAAAGTCATAATGGTACAAGAAGTGAGAAAATGTTACAACTGCAAAGTAGGAGGCATAGGTGACATGGAGATAAGACAAGCATATGATAAATTGTGTGAAAATGAAGTCTTGAAGGAAGAACTTAAGATTGTGGAGAGAAAGGTGTTTGACCCGTGCCCTAGATTTTCCCACAGTTTTCAAAACTGAATGGATAAAAATACTTTTGAGCAGAATTCATGATGGATGTTTGTGGTTAGAGGGTGGACCTATCAAGATTTCAAAAATAATTTTTCATAGGGTCACAAGTTTTCCAACCCTAGATTGGCCAAAGACCCTACATAGTGACTCCAAAGAGGTAATTAAGAAAAATATAGGTGCTAAATGGAACAAGTGTGGAATGACCATAGATACCATTACAGATCCTTTACTCGACTTTGCAATAAGGGTTATTTCCCACAAGTTTTATCAGTCAAGTAGGTTAAATAGTGTACCCTGCATAGCAGTTGATGTTGGTTACACAATTTTCAAGAAAGATCATACCTATGATCTTGCAGAACTTCAATTACAACATATAAATGAGAACCTAGGTGCCATTAGGAAGACAAAAAGTACACAATGTGAATTTGGATCAATACTTGTGTGCATATTATTCTATGTACAAAATGAATTCCCATCTTTTGGAAAAGTTGGATGGAAGACCAATAGATCAGTGGCTATGCAAATCAATGAATATATTGAGCAAATGGGCAAGAACTTTGAAACTTTTATGACAAGCTATTTTGAAGACTTCAAGAAGTCCATGAAGAAGAGATTGAGGATACCTATTTCACTAGTAGAACAACACTATAATGACATATGTTGCCTTGTAGATATTGATTTCACTTACATTCAGGAAGAAGTACATAGGGTAAGATGGTTGAGACCCATAGGCTATGAGATCAACGTTGATGAAGCCTCAACTGCCATTACTGCACTCGTAGTAGAGGAGATAGACAAAACAACCAAGATATTTGGTAACTATGATGTAATGAAGTCTAAAGTTGAAATGGAATTGAAGAAAACTTTGACATTGAAGAAGAAAGACAAATTAGTAAAGAGATTAAAGGCAAAATTTGGTGATGAAGCAGGTGATGAGGAAGAAGAAGATGACGAAGAGAATGAAGAAGAAGAAGAGGTACAAGTTCAAGAACCTCTAGCTTTGACCCAAGCCATGGGTGAGGACCAAGAAGAAGAAGGTGTTGAGGAAGAGGAAATCAAAGAGACACCAATGCCATCAACACCAAAGAAGAGAAAGGGCAAGGCTCAACCTGTGGCTAAACCAAAGCAAAGAAAATTGTGAAGCCCAACCCAAAAAAGACAACAACACCAAAAACCAAGGAAATTATAAGGGCTACTACTCAAAAGGCCAAAGAGCAAGTAAAAGAGTAAACAAAGGCTACTGAACAGAAGGGCCCAGTGCAAAAGAAATGGAGGAGAAACTACATTGCACAACCAGAAACAGATGATGAAAAGACAGAGTCTGAAGATACAAGTCAATTTAAAGTGGTAAGTCATACACCTAAATCTAATCTTGAAAATATCTGTGATAATGTTAAGGATAATACAGATATGACAGGCTTAAAGAATGTTGATTTTGGAAAACTTGGTAGAATAGAGTAAAATTTGATTGAAGAATCAATTTATGCAATGATGTCTAAGTTCAAGAATACTCCACTTGAACTAGACAATACAGTGCCAAAGGAGTTGTATACGATTGTTGAAAATAAGTGGCATTACTGCTTAAACCTGGGGAAACAAATAAGGGAATCAACACTAGCACAGGTAATGCCAGATTTGACAAAAGGTCAAATTGTCAAGGCAAATAAGAAGTATGGTAGCAGATTTGCACGTAAATACAAGGCATTCAACATACTCTAGAACAATATTGAGGATGTTGTGAAGAAATCCACTCAAATGTGGAAGTTAATATATGGTTTAACAACAATTAAAGAAAGAGAAGAGGATCCCTTTGAGGGAAGAAACAATGGAGATGAAGAGGCAGACAAGGAAGATGAAACCGTAAGAGGAAAATATGATACTACTGTGGAGGAGACAAATGAGATGGCTATTGTTGAAGAGCAGTAGGAAGAATAGAGTGTGCAAGACACACAAATGCTGATCATGAGCCCTCCACATGACACAAGCATGCCTGCAAAAACTGTAACTGTTAAGGATGTTCTTGAAAATTCAGCTCAAAACATCAACCCCTTAACTACAGAAGACTTGAAGAAGATCCTTGACCAATCCACACTGCAAGCCAGATTGTGTGAGAATCCAGTATTGGTCAGTGTTGATGAACATAAGAAGGCAGTAGCTGACATTACAAGGGATAAGGTGAACACACAAGAACCACCTTTTGCTATCCCTTTAGCTACTAGTGCTCAACCTTTGGTGCAAACATCAAAAGAAACATCTACAAAGGATGACACTACTGTTAGAGTTGAACAAACACAGACTACAATAGAGGAAAAAGAAGAAGAAACAACCAATGTTCAACATGATGCATAGACACAAGGTGCAAGTCAGATAATAGTAATTGATCAAGGAAGATCTGAAGAAAAGGGCATGCCAAAGGAAAAGGAGCAAGAATCCATACAAGCATTGGTAAATCTAACAACATTTGGCTCTCCTACAAAAGTCCTTCAGGAGCTGAGCACTGAAGTTGTACCATTGCAAATTTCGGCACCAAGCTCCAGTTCATCCAAGGTTGCAAATGTAATTCACTATGGAGATGTAACTCTAGATAAAGAAATAGTAACACCTAAATATGATTATGCTGCCATTACTTTGGAACAAATAGGCTTAATGCAACAAGCCTTCGAAAAGAAGAAAGATTAAGAAATACTCAAAAAGGAGTATAAACATAGGCAAGCATTGCAAGAAATAAAAGACATTTTCTTAGATGCTTTCAGTTTACCTACACCTAAAGAATCAAAGCCAATATTAGAACAACTATAAGATATTGTGGAACAGGTGAATAATGAAGACCAAGATACAAATGCAAAACTTATGGAATGGTTAGAAAGAAAATTTCAAGGGAAAGTCAATGAGAAAATATCTAGTGATATAGCATTGGCACATGACAATTGGCTACAAAAATTGAGACAGTTGAAGAAGGTAATTGAGAACATATTCTTATTGTACACAAAATTATGTGATCCGACACTCTTCACACAAGAAACAAGCCATAAAATTCTAAGTCTGGAGAGCAAATTGAAAATCTCAGGTATGTAACTACATCAGAATGCAGCTCAAAGTGAGAAGCATTTCCATTCATTGCTTCAAACACAAAGTTAACTAGCTATGCTAATAGCAAAAGAGGCTAATATAAGAGCCAAGTTGATTAACATTCAAGCCTCCCTAACCCCTCATATGGAGATACTCCACAAGGAACTAGGATATGCAAAGACTTTGATGAAGAAAGATCCAAATCTTTCTACATCTGATGGACTAGTTCACCTTGCAGTAGAGATAACCATCCAAATAAAGTCATTAGATGTTGCATGTGCCAACTGGGATGTTGCTCTGAAAATCATAATGGAGGTCCAAAAAAACTTTTTCGACAAACACACAATCAGTGCATAGACCCTTTGACATAAGTGTCAAAAAAGGGGGAGATAAATGTGCAAAGAGGGAGATAGAAAGAAGAGGGAGATAAATAAGCAAGGGGGAGATAAAGGAAAACCACAGGGGGAGAACACACAAAGGGAGCAAACATAACACAAAATAATAGAGACATTGAAGTCAAAGAATATCAGTAAGAGACAAATCTACTTAGAATGGAGAACATTTTTTTGGACATAATATAGACACATTAACTCAGGGGGAGTTACAAAATTTTGAGGTATATAGTCTATTACAAAATTTTGAACATTTTGAAGTTTTTATATAAGCTGAGTTGTGAATATATTATACTAGAGAAGGTTAGATTGATTATGTAAAGTTAAGTGTTTTTGACACTCATGTCAAAGGGGGAGATTGTTGATCTCATATTGGTTTTGACAATTGAGTGTCAACTACTTAAGTAATTTACTAAGTTCATTTCAAACTTGTAATATATGCCGAGTATGATATGTAAATACAGATTGTGCCAAGTTGCAATGAGTGTCGAGTCACTCATGTGCCAAGTCACTCCAGTGTCGAGCAGACAATACATGCTGAGTGATTCAAGTGCCAAGAAAATAGTAGATGCCGAGCAGTTCAAGTGTCGAGTCAGAGACAAAATTACTGTATGTGCAGAGCATCAACAACCTCAAGTGCCAAGCAACACAAATTTGACACATTTGTTTGTGATTGCATAAACAACTATGTAAACCATTTTTTAGCTGACCTAAGGATAAAATATGATCGTTTGAAGATAAGAACGAATTTGTATGCAGATTCCCTATGAAATTACATGCAACCAATCAGAAAAAGGGAAGGATTAAGTGACAAAAGGATGAATCTTAGCCGTAGATTCATACCTAACCTAAGTCTTCTAGTCTTCTTAAGGAGGAAGAAACCTTAAACTTTAAAACAAGCATGTAAGGAATTGAAGGAGAAGAATAAGTGAAGTTTGCATGCAAAAAACAAAGCATTCATGGAGGCTTACAAGTTGTAGAGAGTGAATTACAGAATCAGTTTGAAAAGAGCAAAGGATAGAGGATACATCATTGACATATCAGATCAGAGAGGATCAAGAAGGATACCGTATGGATTTGATCTTTAATTAGGCTACTAGAGATAATCACAAGATCTATGCTGAAACATCCTAACAAGTGATTTTAGTTAAATCTCCTAAGTGAAGTAGTCCTAACAGACTATTGTAAATCCTTTAACAGGGTGACATTCCAAGTGGATGTTATGAAAGTCCTTTAGCCAGGCACACTTCTGACAAAGTGTTGAAATCCTCTAGCAAGGTGGGACTTAATAGTCCTTGTAAGCCTTTAGCAAGGTAGATCATGTATCATGGTCAACACTTTGTAACCATAATTAGTGACGCTTTATTGTTGCAATAGTAAAGAATTGTGGGCGTCATCCCCACCATAGTTTTACCTTCACATTTGGAGGGTTTCAGGGTAATCATATTAGGTGTAAAGTGTGTGTGTGTGTGTGTTTACATGTTTGGATGCATTTACTTTTACATGTTATTTATAGTTCAGATATTATATGCATCTAATGAAATGGTGAAAGTTTTAGTTGTTAAAGTTTGAACTTCTGATTCACCACCCCTCACGCTGCCCCCCCCCCCCCCCCCCCCCCCCCCCAAGAAGTGTATGTTCCCATTTGTAATTCCATCAATCAAAATTGCTCAACTTAAATGTAGTCAACCAACCAACTAAACCATCAAGTGTAAGATTATTACTAAACATATCTCTAACTTCTTGAATTGAAGATACTTTAAAAACATAAATAGGTAACAAAGTCTTGCGAACTTCACTTACAACTTTAGTATCACTATTGAATCCTCCAACAACTTTTATTTGCACTTACACCTTCCCTGATTCAGTTCACATACTATACACCATTTTATCCTTCTTTTATTCACATGTCATCGTACTTGCCTCTTAAACTTTCCACCTTTTCTCTCAACACATTATCATTACCACCATGCACAAGTGCCAACTTGTCCCACATATCTTTAGCAGTAGTATAGTTCTTGATATCATCAAGCTCAACCTCATTTAGGGAAAATGCAATCTCAATCATTAGACTATTATGTTATCTCTTCTATGTCATCTCTTCCACAATCATATAAGGGGTGGGAGCAACATATGCATTGTCTAGCCAGTGTGTAGCATTATCTCCAATTCCAAACAAGTGTAGTTTCATTCTGTTCATCCATGTGGATAAATTATCCTTGTTCATCTTATGTACCTCTCTCTTCTATATCTTCGGATCTTTAGCTCAAGTCCCTTCAAACTTCTTCCTCCAAGCACTTATCTCTTCTACCAATTGTTAGATAACTGAGAGGGGGGGGGGGTGTGGTGGCTGAATCAATTATATCTAGTTATTCTATAGGCCTTGCAAACAATTCAGTTTCAATTTAAACTACATAAACTATCATAACAATAACTTGGAAACCACATTCAACTTCTCAAATCAAACTTATAGTCATTTACCATTAAACTATTATCTTTCTGTCCATTACTTTATCGAGTATTAAATACATAACTTAGCTTATACTGAGTTGCAACAACAAGTAATAACATGAAAATTAACTTCCAACACATAAGTAATCACACATTTGACACAACTATCTTATCATGCCAATCCTGTAAAGGGAAAACCACTTGGGAACTGACAACCCAAATATTTCACTCTTCTCAAGTGAGCTTTGTTATGAGCCAACCTTGTTAAAGGTTACATGCATAGTTTTAGTGTGACCTAGTTAGAGGATTTAACCAAAGATCATCTAGACCTTGTCATTACTAAAGAGTGACCTTCTTTAAAGGACTTACAAAAATCACTAATTGATGTTACCATATAGGATCTCAAAGACTTGTGAGGTCCACTCGGTTAAGAGATTTTATCTGCTACAATGGTAAGAAAGTAATAGTCAAATGATCTACTAGGTTTAGAACTACCTTGATTGTTTAGATCTCTACTTCACTATGTGTTCTTCTTTCTAATTTTTGTCTGGCTGATTCACAAACTTTCTCTTTCACTTTGCACTTCCTTTGCTTGATCTTTCTTCTTCTATTATGCTCGGTTCAACTTGTTCTTTTTTCTCCTTCTTCACCTTCAACATTTCACACTTTATCAACATCTATCAGGAACAACCAACAATCAAAAATAGTCTAGTTCATCTCCTTAAATATTTAACTTCAGCCTTCTAGATCCTTCCATATTTTTCCTCTTAATCACTATTGTAGATCTCATATTCATTGTATTTAGTCACTCAGAAAATATAACTTCCTTGAACTTTGTGGTCATCTTCATCTTGCATGAATCTCCTTCATCAAATCTTCATTACATTTCTCCAGCCGTAGATCTTCTAACTAACTTAGACTTAATCCGTTGACTTCTCGATCATTCTTTATTTTCATCACAAGTCACCCTCAGATTTAGTCTTTCTTAACTTGTTAGTTCCGTTCATACTCGATGAACATTGCAACTTCACTCAGGGGATACATCACTCGGTTAACACTAGAAATACTTGGTTAGCACTAAACTTTAACTTATCTTTGCTAGGCACTCGTTGATAATTGTAATCCCTCGATGTATGTTGTATCTCTTCTTTTTAGTTGCTTGGTGTAACTTTTGTAGTGCGGTGAATACATGAACTTCATCACAACTTTACGTGATTATATAACAATCAAACCAACATTATACTATCATAGTCCAATTCTTTCAAGTACCCATTGAATACCAGTACTTATCAATTCAATCATCATACTTTCTTCAAATCCTCTTCACTAATCAAATGATATGGTACTCTACTAAATTAGCATAATGTCTTACCAACTAAGGTTTGACATCAATGACAACAATTAATACGGATCCTTTACAATATTGTCAGTTGGGGTTAACAATATCACCATTGGAGTTGTCATAAATGATTGCCACATTTTTTATATCCATATGTTCAAAGTGGGAGAAGTCTATAAAGAATTGATGCTACCTATTAGCGACATCTTCTTATAATACTTCATCTCTTCATATAATTCCTCCACTTACCCAAATGTTTTGAATTGACCAGTTTTCCACTTTAAATCATCTACATTATACACTCTTCTATGAACGTTGACACTCATGTAGAACTTATTACCCTACTTATCTAGGTTTTTCTTGATCACTATATCTACATAAGAGATCCCTTCACAATATTTTTAAGAATTTGTCGCTTTTATTTTTGGATCTAGTTTATTCTTTGCTTCCTTGTCCTTTGTGTTTCTAAGATGTGACTTTCTATTTGTTCCAATTTATCGTATGTTTATTTAGTGTTATTTACCAAGAAGAAAGATGTTACTTTCAATTTGTTCCATTTTATACATAGTATGTTTACTTAGTACTATTTACCAAAAAGAAAGACGTGTTTTTCAATTTGCTCTTTCAAACTTAGTATACATTCACTTTACCAAGAAGAGAGACGTGAATTTCAATTTGCTTCATCTTAGACTTGGAATGTTCACTTAGTACTACCAAGAACAAATATGTGACTTTCAATTTGTTCTATTTTAGATTTAGTATCTTGATTTAGTACTATTTACCAAGAAGAAAAGATACGACTTCTAATGTTTTGCTTTTTGGACTTGGTATGTTCACTTACTAGAGTGGTAAATTTAGCTAATTCACATATAGCGCGTCATATTAGATTTCTTTTCAACTACTTATTTATAATTATATTGATTGAAAGTCTAGCTGACATGACTTTGTTTCCTAACACCCATACATTTTGTATTCTCTTTCATATAATTAAAGACTACAAATTATCCATCTTCAACAAAGATCCATTAGTTTACATTACATTTGTTGATTAGAATTGGTGATGGTGATATATGTTCCTTGAGAACACCATCCACCAAGGTTAAAATCACCCAAAGACTCAATAAATAAAGGACAGAACCAAGTTGCGTCATGGATGGATTCTGGACCAAATGATCCCTCAATGTTGGATAGTAATATATGTTCTTTGAAAACACTATCCACTGACACTAATATTCCTCAAAGATGGAATAAATGAAAGATAAGATTAAATTATGTAGCAATCGAATGACCTTCAATCCTTGACTCTAAACCCAAAGAGTCCATCGTGTATAGAGCCTAAAATTACTATTATTATTATTATATAGAAAAAAAAACCTCTTACATCAAAATCCAAGTCTATAGATAACCATAGCTAAGGTTTGGTGAGATTGAAAATTTCTGTTGAATAAGGAGAAATAATATCACAAGTTTCAAATGCTTGAGCGTAAAGAAAGCATTAAAAGGGAATCAAATTTAGAAATAATAATAAATACCCACCAATTTCCGCAATGATTAGGGTGTTTATAGGGAGCGTACGCCATTGACTCATCATCTCTTTCCTTCCCTTTTACACCGGCGGTCGGTCACGGGTTCGAACTGTTGGAGTGTTTTTCTTTACGGCTCAATAAAATAATAATAATAATAATGGAAAGAATTAAACGTCTCTTTCCACAATCTGCTTTGTCGCGGAAGAAGCTTCCATAACACTTTACGCCTTTTCTGTTTCGCACGGGCTACGCGAGGGTGCCGTATATACGGTCAGTATTTATTAATGATTGCCTAGGGTGAAATGTGAAATTTCTATTACACTGCTTCCTTCATTATTACTTACCTACGTGTGAAAAGTAAAATCGCTTGCAGAAGTGGCGTCACTGGCTGCCCTCGGGAAAGATTTACTTTCACCTCACTGTACACTGTACGTACATGTGCTCATTATACCATACGGTTAACCGATGCCTTGGCCATTCTATTGTGATTTGGTGTGAGATCTTTTCTCTTGGGGGCAAATTTGAGGCCAACTTTTGGGAGCACTAGGAGGTGCCTATTTTACTAAGTAGGGGAATTGTAATCCTTTGGCATGGGTGGATTGTACACTAGGAGTTAACTCTTTGGCATGGGTAGATTATAGACTAGGAGTTTTTGTCTTCTTGAAATGTGGGAAAGGCATGGTGGTTTGATGTATGTGTCTAGATTGGCACATGCCTTGTTATTGGGTTTCAATTGGATGGTAGTTGGGTGACTTAGAATAAGTTTGTTCTTTGTAGGTATTCATACAAAAGTCTATTGTCGCATATCATGATAGAGTTTTTATTGGTTTGATTCTTGGTTTCAATTGGATGGTACAAGGTTGATTTAGAATAGGATTGTTTTTTTTTGTAACTATTCATACAAAAGTCTATTGTTGCACGTCATAATGGATTTTGATTGGTCTGATTCTTATAATTCATTGAGAGAGTGACTCTCCAACCACGGAAATTGTTTTTCTCATTTAATCTTTTTTGACTTTTGAAAAATAAACTTTGTATATTCCCCTTGGTATGGTAAAGGTTTTTTGTGACTTCATAGCCATTGCCCATAATCCACCTCTCTAATGTTAAAAGAAAAATAAAATGTATGAAACATTATTTGCAATGCTTTTGGATTAGGTCTTGTATGTAGTTTTTACATCAGCTTTTCGTTCTATCTTTTCTTTTGTGCTCTCCTATCTTGATAATGTATATTCCCCTTGGTATGGTAAAGGTTTTTTGTGACTTCATAGCCGTTGCCCATAATCCACCTCTCTAATGTTAAAAGAAAAATAAAATGTATGAAACATTATTTGCAATGCTTTTGGATTAGGTCTTGTATGTAGTTTTTACATCAGCTTTTCGTTCTATCTTTTCTTTTGTGCTCTCCTATCTTGATAATGTATATTCCCCTTGGTATGGTAAAGGTTTTTTGTGACTTCATAGCCGTTGCCCATAATCCACCTCTCTAATGTTAAAAGAAAAATAAAATGTATGAAACATTATTTGCAATGCTTTTGGATTAGGTCTTGTATGTAGTTTTTACATCAGCTTTTCATTCTATCTTTTCTTTTGTGCTCTCCTATCTTGATAATGGATCACAGTGTGATTCGAAACACTGATGCAAAAATTACATACACAATCTAATCCAAAAGCACTACAAATTTTTTTCATGGATTGTGGAAATCTACTATCTTTAATGAATGGAAACATATTTTGTCGATTTGTATTTTTCAGATCGTACCATGTTGTGTGGAGAATAGCTAGAGCTATGGTTTAATAGTAATTTCCTATGCAATTGGAAATTAAGGTAAAAATTTGGAAACTCATAAGTTTGTTGACATAAGTTTGGTCTATTATGGAGTCTCGTTATTATAGAGTAGTAAATGGGTTTCTAGACATCCACCAAATTATGTTTTGTGATTCTAATGAAGAGTTTCGTTGAGGTTACCAATCTTTTTTTGCAAATTAATGTTTCAAATTTATTAACCTTGTGATTTTCTAACATTTTGACCTTTCTTTAGAGTTGATTATCAGGGTGCTAGCTTGATAGGTAGATGCTCATGCAAACGTTGTAACATCACATCAATATTTAACCATTTAGTAATCATTTAAAGAATTTTACCACATCTTGCTTTCCTAGGTCAATGGTTTCCACTTTGTAATAAATACAAATGGATTTCTATGTCCCATATCTTCCTCCTAGTTCCCATTCTCAATCTAAGACAATTCTCTCACTCAATCTACCAAAATTTTACACTCTTAAACTCTAACAACAATTATAACTCATACACCACTTATTTAATATTGGTTCCTCTCATGTGGGAACAACATCACTATTACAACTTTCTCCTTTAATTTATTTATAATATTTCATAACAACCTTAGCTCACTTATCTTCTCCAAGAACTTGAGGAATATTTTTCTTGTTTAATTTGTTGCCACCTTCTCATTTTCTTTTTCATTATTATTGAATCCTTTTTTAGTGCACATAAATCTTTAGGATAGATGAATCCTTCCTAGCATTCTCATTCGTATACTAGCTAACACTTGCAGAGTTGCATTCATAGTTTGTTCTATACTTTTATCTTCTTAGACATGCTTAGGATAAAACCGTACACATTTTAGCTCTTTTCTACATCATGGCTTCTTATGGAGGTTGGAAGACTAGAATAGGAGATGGAGTATTCATGGAAAGCTCCTAAGTAACCCAACTTTTCTTTCTTTTTAAGGTATAATTTTTCATCCAAAGATTTTGATCAAACAAAGAGTTGTATTATGTCTTTTCTTTCTTTTTCATTTCATTTCATTTAAATATTACTTTAAATTTGTTTCACTTGATTTCCTATCATGCATGGGACGATCGATATATTTCTTTTTAGGTGTGATATTTTGTTAGAAAAAAATGAGATCAACTATAAAATGGAAATTTGATTTCAACCATAGATTAGATTTTATCTAGTGCATAATCAAATAGGTTTTACAAGAAATAAGTCAACCGCTCAAAGAAAAATGGAACAAAAAATATAACAATTACAAGGAATTACACTTTTGGGGGAAAACATCCAATGAGAAGAGAGACTCATGTTTGTTTAATATTTGAAAAGAAGTGTTTGCATATGATTCTTCCTTTGATCTTGTCCATCTTCAATCCCTCTTCTATCCCTCAACACTTGCAAATAGACTTTTTATCTTTCTAATTACACACACATACTACCACCTTAGACTTGCTTATATATCATTTTCACTCTCAAAATGAGACATACAAGTTGTTTAACAAATCATTATGTCTTCCAATCATTTAATGCATAATATAATCTAGGTAGCAATTATGTTTCTGACCTTATTGATTTAGAAAGCTATTTGTTAATATTTTCTACATAGCTTGGTGGTTATTTTTTGTAACAATAAGTTATTTTTATCTTTGATAATAACCACCCAAAATGAAAAAAACCTCATAAAGACCTTTAATGAAGTTAAACATAAAAAAAAACCTTATCATATAAGGTTCCTTAATAGTAAATAAAAAATCAATATTGATTAAAAATATCAAGTGAGCCTAGATAAAATGAGTTACCCACCTTTGGTAAATTATTTATTGTACTATTAAAACTCAAGTACCGCAACAATCAGAACCTAATGGTATAACATATTTATTGTTGATGGTTGATGCAGGAGCATCTTGGGTTCCTTGGTCATCCTGTTCGATAACTTCTGTGAACCTCCTCGGTAGCTATTGTTATACATGGCTCGGTGGATAATTTAGTCTTCTTTCATCGAGTTGGCTTGGATCAATGTGTGTTCACCAAGTGATCCTTTGCTTCATCCACCAAGTGATTCTTTGCTTCTTTCACTAAGCATGTTCGGTGACTTGGCTTGTTTGTTTGGTGATGGTTTGGTCCTTTTATTCACCAAGTTATCTATTTGGTTATTCTTTGAGGTCCAACTTATGTACTTAGTTTATGGAACATATTCAATGTATGGGGTCAATCATTGGGAAGCATGTGGACCTATTTTGCGTCTTTACTTTGTTCAATGTACATCTAGAATCTTTTATAAGCCATTTTGGCAAGTATAAATAGGGGTATCAAGTCTTAGGTTTAGGGAGCATGAGGGATAGAAGTTAGAGATGGAGTCTGGAGATCATAGATTGTGCATGATACATGAAGGATATGTTCTGTAATTGAATCTTTGTATTTTGCCCACAACTAGGAAGTCCTTATTGTTAGAAAGTAAAGTCCACCAAGATAATTGAGAGGGGACCAATATAACTTTTAGCAATATTATTAAACCTTAAACATGTGATCAATATCAACAACAACCATAAGAAGATACACATACACAATAACACCAGATTTGTTAACTAGGGAAACCCTTGACCAGGGGGAAAACCCTAGTGGGGATGGTTCCTATTAGCTAAAATTTCCCTCCTGCCAGAAAATTGAATTCAAATAATAATCTGTTTTAATGGTCACCTAGGGTTTCTTATGAAATTATTTAACATTGGCCATATTCCTAATTTCATATTATGCCTTAGGATATTTTTAAGTTGAGATCATGCAATTCACATAGTTGTAGTTGGTTAAGTGCTAACTAAGGTTAGGGTGACGAAGGTGCACTTTGCTTTGTTTTTACCTGATCGCATGGTTATATTGACATGCTATGGTTTAAGTTGGAGTAGTACCAAAAGGGGCAAGACTTCAACATTTCAAGATATATTTCACACCACTAGATCTTTTAGATCTATGACAAGCACATGATCACAACAGGTTAAGAAATGGTTAAGTTTTAAATTACGACTGGGCAGTTCCCCTTAATTCACTTGGTCACAAGAGTCAAATAGGAACATCAGGTTAAGGTGGTGATGATGTAGATATGGTCAGATCTCATCCTTCACAAGGTTGTGACAATTAATGAAGAATTTTAAGAGCAGGTCACGAGGCAACGATGATCAATAGATCACAGTTTTGCAAGTAGTAACGATTATTAAAGGAAGGTGGTGGCGAGGCTGCAATTGTGAATGGTCAAACACAAGGCATAAAGATTGGATCGCTAACAAGGTGGCATAATGGTAAGAAATGTTTAGTCTATGTAGCAAGACTTGATGTTTAAACTTCAGTTGACCAAAAGTCACAGTCAATTTGGAAGTTGGTAGCAACAAAAGCAATTCCTTGAATGATGAATCCTATCTTTTTGATCTCTTATAACCACTTTCATTGATCCCTAGGCTTGATAAATGCAAAGAGATACTCCATCATCGTCTATTGATACATTCATTCAGTCAGAGATTAAATGACCGTCGCTCCTAACCTTAGAGATTTTTTTGGTGAAGAAGTGATCCTCTCATGTATGGATTTACACAATAATCAAATCTTTTCAATTTTGCAGTGATTATTCTCTGAAGATTTGATTGTAGTGGTTGATTTTTATCTTATGAGGGAAGTCATCCAAGTTATGTTGGCACTGTAAAGGCAAATGTTGTACTCTTTCTTAGGGTTGGAACTTTTCTATTTTCCATAGTATTTCCTTGGCATGCTACTGTAAATTCCCTCTTTGCCTTTGAATTATATGACTTTCTACCTTATCTCTTTCAACCGTTGTCATACTATGCAAGCTTCTCTGCCTCTCTTTGATATACTGTGAATATCTGTAATCTACATTTTCTGTATCTCTTTGGCCCGTGAATGATAAGAAGTGAAGCAATTTTTCTTGTGTCACTCATGTGGTTGTCTGATCTTTATGTAGTTTATAGATTAAGGCAAGTTTGAATCCATATATCTTTGGATTGTCATAATAATAGTACTATGCATGTATGGGAAGGGACTGGTCTAAACACCCTATTTTGACGTATCACCTCTTTAGAATAGATTAGATAGTTACTTTCATGTATTCTTTCTCCCTTTTCTCTTCAAGAATATTTTAAGTTCATCCTAATAATAGAGGAAGCTGGCCTTCTCTGGAGACTCAACCTCATAGTTCAAGTCCCACAACTTGGAGGTTGTTTCCATGTTTCACAATGTTGTCCTTCGGGAAGACTTTGGACAAGGGTGCAAGCTTTTATGACAACAATTTTTGGCATGCCCAGTGGGACATCATATTAAAGCATTTAAAGCTTGTTGGTGTTGAAGAAAGATCCCATGTTCATACCAAGGAGATAGTACTGCCTTCAGTATAGTATTAAGCCTTCAGAGGCCCATTGTTCAAAGCTACTTGGCGACTCTACATTCAAGAACAATCTAGTTCCCAAACCCAAATTTTCGTGATTCATGCCCAAGAAACACATGAGAGCATCCTCCAGAGGTAACTTTCAATATCAAGAGCTTTCTTTTTCAAATTTAAGAAGAAAGGCTAGGGTATCCTTATCACAATTTAGGAGTACCAACACATACCCTTGTAAGATCTATCTCCACTCCTCTTGTTGTAAAGTCTCAGCATAGGATGCCATCTGCTTATATTAATAGATCACTTGTTTACATGGCTAGAGTTCATGCTTTCGCCACTTTCAACAGTGGGAGCCCCCTCCTATTAGCCCAAAGGTGTGACATAATAGTATTAGCTCTTAAAATTGTACCCAAGTTTATTGGTGAAACCTCTATCTCCCCTATTGAACATATTCAAGAGGTGCCTAATGTCTGTAATATTCATGGCATCACCAAGGATGATGTAGTAGTTAGGCTTCTAGCCTTATCCTTGAAAGGAAAGGCACTACAATGACATAGAGATTTGCCTCACAACTCTATTACTGATTGGGATGAGTTAGAGGAAGCCTTATGCAAACATTTCAAGGAAAAAAGTGATCATCTATCACTTTTGGAACAACTGACAACTATCAAGAGGGCTACCCATGAGTGTATGACTGATTTCAATTATAGGTTTCAGAAGACCTAGGATAGGATATCTATTGTAGCGAATCCCTCTCCTGGTAATCCATTCTTGCATTATCTTAGAGCCTTCAACAGTGATATTGCTACCACTCTGCAATCTATGGGAGGTGACACTCTGCCAAATGGTTATGAGATTGCCATAAGAGAAAAGAATATTTTAATATAGGGATGAAAGTTAGCTCCAAGGCCCCTAATGCCTTTCTTCCCCGACATGCCTAACCATCTACCTACTGTGGCCCCTATTCATGTCTCCTCTATTAGTTAGCCTCTTGTTGTGATTCCAATAGCCTCCACATCCTCTGATGGGGTTACTAGGATTGAGGCCATGATGCAAACACTGATGTAGAATGTAGAAAGGAGGATCCAAGACCAAGAAAGGAAGATGGGAGACAATAGTGCAGTAGTGCCAAAGATGGGGAATGAGCTGGTGATTATGAAAAGGTAGCAAACTCAAAATAATAAGCCTCTCCAACTCCAGAGTTAGGGTCCCATTCATGGTAGACCTCCTAATCAGAATAGACCTATTGACCACCCTCAAAATTAGAATAGACCTATTGACCACCCCTAGTCTTTGAACACTAACCTAAATAGGGCCTTAGTCCCTCAGAACAACCTTGCCCAAGATCAAGATTTTTGCCCTTCTTATAACTACTCCTATGGATACTGCATGTGTCAGAAGGAAGAATCTTACTTGGCTTTAACTCTACCAAAGCAAGTAGTTTCCTGGCAACACAATGTTAATCAACCTGTTGATACCTTTTAGCAGGATGGTTGCTCTTTCATGAACCGCATGGTGGAAGAACATGGTAATGTAAACCAGGATTCTTGTGCTTACAATACTAGGAGAAAGAGAAGAGATGTGGAAGAGGTTGCTCCTCAACCTCCTAATTAGACTTCTACATCAAGTGCAGTGCCTCATATACAAGCAGTTTCCCAGCAACACATTGCGAATTAGCCTGCCAGTGCTTCTTAGTAGCAAAGGCAGGGTGAAAGCAGAGATAGTGTGAATAACTCGCAGACTGTCCCACCTCAAGCTTCTACTTCCAAGGCTCCCACCAAAACATCTAATGCTCCTTTTAGTGTGGTAGAGAAAATGAAGAAGACAAATGTGAACCTTTCTATGTGGGACACTATAACTATTGTACCATCACAAAGGAGGTTACTGCAATAGGAGTTGGAAAGCATTGAACTCAGAGATCAACCATCTAGCATGGAGAATGTTGTGAGTTTGATACAAAAATAAAAGGAGGTAGAAATAAGAAAAAAGTTATATGTCCTCCATTTTATGTTTCTTTGATTATAGGAGATAAGCTAGTCCACAACTGCATGATTGATTTAGGGGCTAGTAGTTCAATAATGCCCAAGTGTGTTGCTGAAATTTTAGAGGTAAAATATGAACCCATTGTTAAAGATGTGTTCTAGTTAGATGGTAGTACTGTCAAGATTGCTGGAATCCTTAGAAATGTTGAAATGGCTTTACATGCATGCCCGGGTTGTACTATAGTTCAAGATATATCAATTTTTGAGGTTAAGCCACACTTTTCCATTTGTCTTTCAAGGGATTTTACCACTTAGATAGGTGGTTACATATCTTTTGATTGGTTGTATATGTTTTTTAGAACTAGATATGGAACCAAAGCTTCAATTAAAGAAGAACCATTAGTCCTCCATCATATTGAGTCCTACACTCCCAATCTCATTAATATGAACAGTACCATCCTAGAAATAGATGAAAATGATACAATGAACGAGCCTGCCACTTCTTTAGCCAAGATACCCAATTTCCTCTTGGATGAATGAGCCAATACATATCAGTTTGATCCTATATTAGAAACCTTAGAGATGGGCCTGGGTACCTATTGTATATTAGAAAAGTATGCTCTAGTCCCAAACTTAATGAAAACCAAAGAAGATATAAGTGGGATATGGAGCATGTACTTTGATGGATCATGAAATAAAAATGGATCGGGGGCTGGTGTGATGATTTATCCTACACTAGAAAGGTACTACTTATTTAGGCTTTAGTTTAGTTGTACTAGTAATATGGCCAAATATGAAGCATTGATTCAAGGTCTCTTGTTCAAAAGAGAGGAATTCAAGCATTAAGTGTATATGGAGATAGTGAGTTGGTGTAAATTAGGTGAGAAATCAAAATGTTACTAAGAATGGTTTACTCAAGTCTTACAAATATAGGGTATGGGATTTTCTTGAAGATTTCAGTGCATTTAATATTCAAAGCATTCCTAGAAGAGAAAATAGACATGTTGACAGACTTGTGACAGTGGGTGCATCTTATGATGTCCCAAGGAGCCTTGAAGATGAGAAGAGGTAGAAGATTAAAAATGTGGTTAGGCCCACTATTCCTAATAATGATATAAATTGGCAGGTCTTTGAATCTGATGGACAAATTATGAGTTTCTTGCAAAATGAAGTAGAGTTCTTAGATAGAAATCAGTAGAGATTACATGGTCACTATGGTGACCAAATCATCAACCTCAGCTCCAACAAGTTACCTAAGGGTCTTATTACCTTAGAGAGTGTCTTCAGTCTTGACAACCAAGTAAGGGAAAGAATCATGAATCTTGCTGCAAATAAAGAAGATCATGTGCCAATTACAATTACTGATGGAAGAACGCTAAACATGGGAAAGATATGTTCTAAAATTGAGCAAGAAGGTTTTGTCCTTTTGTGTCAAGAATTTAATGATATATTTGCTTGGACATATGATGATTTAAAGGGGTTTGACCCTAGTCTATTTCAACATACTATAGATCTAGTGGATAATGTCAAGTGTGTTAGGCAAAAATAGAGACCACTAAATCCCAAGATTGAGCTGCTAATGAGAAATGAGTTATCCAAATTGATTGAAGTCAATATCATTTTCCTTATCAAGTACTCCTCTTGGGTGGCAAACCTTGTCCCTATTAGGAAAAAGAATGGAGCAATTAGACCATGCATACATTTTATGGATCTTAACCAAGCCTCCCTCAAAGATCATCATCCTCTTCCTTCCATGAAGCAAATATTGTCCAAGGTTAGTGGTTATGAGAAATTCTCCTTCTTGGATGGATTCTCAAGTTACAATTAGGTGTTAATAAAGGAAGTTGACAGATACAAAACTGATTTCACTACCAAATGGGGTACCTATGCCTATAGCAAGATGCCTTTTGGACTAACAAATGCAGGTGTCACATTTCAAAAGGCAATGGAGATGGCCTTCAAAAATATGATCAAAAAATTTGTGTATGTTTACCTTGATGATATCATAGTATATTCTAAAGATGTAGTAGAACATTTTGGTCATCTCAGACAAGTGTTTACAAGATGTAGAGAATATGGGGTGTCTCAAAATCCAAGAAAGTGTGCCTTCGCCACTAATCAAGTGAAGTTATTAGGATATATTATATCTAAGGAGGGTTTGACTATTGATCCATAAAGAACTAAGGCAATACTTGTCCTTTCTCTTCCTAGTCATAAGAAAGGTATGCAAAGTTTTCTTGGTAGAATAAATTTTGTGAGAAGATTTATTCCTAACCTAACTACCATGATGAAGCCTCTTACAACTATGCTCAAAAAGAATATGACCTTCTCATTGACCAATGAAGGGAAAGCAAGTTTTGAAGAGATCAAAGCAACCATAGCTTTAGCCCATACTCTTATCAATCCAAATTTTGATAAAGATTGCATTATGTACACTTTAGGGGGTGAATTAAGTATTTCTGCTATTTTGACTCAGTTAAATGATTAAAATGAAGAACAACCTATTGCTTTTTTTAGTGAAGGACTGAAAGAGTATGAGAATAAGTATAGCCATGTGGAAAAGCAAGCCCTTGAGGTCATAAGAGCCTTGAAGAAATTCAAAAACTTGTTGTCTAATAACAAAATCTATTTGCTGGTTCCACATACAAGTGTTAAGGACTTCTTGTTGAGCAAAGAAATTAGTGAGAAAGAACTAGTTGGATCACCAAGGTAATGGAGTATGATATAGACATTTATATTACCAAACTGATAAGGGGGAAGGGATTGTACAAGCAGACGATCTCATCTCATCAGCCTGATGAGTAAGTTGCCTTGGTGTTGATAGAATAGCAGGAGGCATGAAATGAAAATCCAAGGAGTTGGATAGATGACATGAAGACCCTCTTAGCTAGAAATGGATATACCCAAGGACTAGATAAAGAAAAAAAAGACAATTCAGGCTGCAGTCCATCCCCTATGCTATAATCAATGGTGTTCCATTTTGGAAAGATTTCAATGGAGCCTTGTTAAGATGCATTGAGATGGATCAAATAGAGAGAATGGTTAAAGAGCTTCATGATGGTCTCAATAGTGGTCACTTTTTAGCAAGAACTGCTACAATGAAGATTATGAGAGCTAGTTACTACTAGCCATCCTTGTTCCATGATTGCCACAAACATGTAAGGAAGTGTGAGAAATGTGCTTTCTTCTCAGGTAAGAAGAGACTTGCAACTCTTCCACTTTATCCTATCCAGGATGATCAACCTTTTGCTCAATGGGGATTGGATTTCTTGTTCCAATGAATCCTCCTTCTAGCTCTAGTCATAAATGGATTCTAGTTACTATGGATTACTTTACTAGATGGATGGAGGCAATAGAATTAAAGGATGCAACATAATCTTTAGTCATTAAATTTCTTGATGGGATTTTAACCAGGTTTATTGCCCCTTCAACTATTATTTTAGATAATGCTAAATCATTCATAGGAGCTCAAATTTGTACATGGGTACTTGACCATAGTATTTACTTGAGCACATCCTCTAATTATTACCCTTAGGGTAGTGTCTTGGCCGAGTCATCCAATAAGAATTTGATCAGGACCATCAAGAGGACTATTGAAGATAGTCAAAGGTGTTGGCACTAGAGATTAAAAACTGCCCTATGGACTCATAGAATAATGCACAAGAGAGCCATAGGAAATTCTCCCTTCATGTTAGTATATCATAGAGAAGCTAGGTTTCCTATCTCATTAGAGTTTCCTACCCTTGAGTTGGCTCATTAGCTAGAATTAATGGAAAATGATGCTATGTCTGTAAGAATGGTAGATTTGATGGGGCTAGAGGAAAAAAGAGGTCAAGCATTAGAAACCTTAGGATACATTAGCAACAAATGAAAATGAGCTTTGATAAGAAGGCTAAGGCCATAAGTTTTAGGGAAGGTGATCTTGTGTTGAAATGGCATGCAGATAGAGAAAAGGCAGGGAGACATTCAAAATTTGATGCTTTATGGAGTGGCCCCTATGTGATCATCGGTTGTAAGCAAGCAAATGCTTTTCAATTGAGCAGGCCTAATGGTGAAATCTTTCCTATTCCAGTGAATGGAATACATCTTAAGCCATATTTTTGATGGAATTTAGTATTCATGTACATAGTCGGAGTAGTTTTGCTCTCCTATTCTTTCCTATTTTCCAAGAAGTGCATAGGTACATGTTTTGTTTTATAGTAGAGGGTTTTGGTTCTAAGTTTTTTGCAAGTTGCAGAGGAAGAAGGCATGTTATGGCTCAAAATGTAGTAGAAATGATAAATTTGATGAGTTAATGGTTTCAAAAACTCCATAGCCCAATGGATCTTTTGATGGTCACTTGTCATGTGCTAAGCAGGCTTGCATCCCCCCTGAGTTTCTAGAAATGTTAGCCAAAATTGCCCTCACACCAAAAAATTGAATTCAAATAATAATTTGTTTTAATGATCACCTAGGGTTTCTTATGAAATGATTTAGCATTGGCCATATTCCTTATATCATATTACACCTTAGGATATTTTAAGTCGCAATCATCTGATTTGCATAGTCATAGTTGGTTAAGTGCTGACGAAGGTTAGGGTGACAAAGGTGTGCTTTGCTTTGTTTTCACCTGATCACATGGTTATATTGACATGCTATGGTTTAAGTTGTGACAACACAAAAAGAGGCAAGCCTTCAATGTTTCAAGATACATTTCACACCACTAGATCTTTTAGATCTATGGAAAGTGCATGATCACAGTAGGTTAAGAAATGGCTAGGTTTTGAGTTGTGATCGAGCTGTTCCCCTTGTTTTGCTTGGTTGCAAGAGTCAAATAGGAACATCAAGTTAAGATGGTGACAATGTGGATATTGTTAGATCTCAGCCTTTGCAAGGTCATGATGGTTAATGAAGAATGTTAAGAGTAGGTTGAAAGGCAATGATGATCAATGGATTACAATTTTGCAAGTAGTAATGGTTATTAAAGGAAGGTGGTGGCAAGGCTATGATCGTGAATGGTCAAACACAATGCATAAAGATTGGATCATTGACAGAGTGGCATAATGGTAAGAAATGTTTGGTCTACAAAGCAAGACTTGATGGTCAAACCTCAATTGACCAAAAGTCACGGTCAATTTGGAAGTTGGTGGTAGCAGAAGCAGTTCCTTGAATGATGAATTTGATCTTTCTAACATCTTGTAACCACTTTCATTGATCCCTAGGATTGATAAATGTAAAGAGATATTCCACCATCATCTATTGATCCATTCACTCAGTTAGAGATTAAATGACCATCTCTCCTGACCTCTCAAATAATTTTTTGGTCAAGAAGTGATCCTCTCATGTATGGATTTATGTAATAATCAAATCTTTTCAGTTTTATAGTGATTATTCTCTGAAGATTTGATTGTAATAGCTATTTTTTATCTTATGAGGGAAGTCATCCAAGTTATGCTAACACTATAAAGGAAAATGTTGTACTCTTTCTTAGGGTTGAATCTTCTCTATTTTTCCTGGTATTGCCTTAGCATGACACTGTAAATTCCCTCTTTGACTTTGAATTATATGACTTTCTACCTTATCTCTTTCAACTGTTGTCGTACTTTGCAAGATTGTCTGCCTCTCTTTGATGTACTGTGAATATCTATAATTTGCATTTTCTATATCTCTTTGGCCCATGAATGATAAGAAGTGAAGCAATTTTTCTTGTGTCACTCATGTGGTTGTCTAATCTTTATGTAGTTTATAGATTAAAGAAAATTTGAATTTGTATATCTTTGGACTATCATAATAATAGTGCTATGCATGTATGGGAAGAGACTGGTCTGAACACCCTATTTTGGTGCATCACCTCTTTTGAATAGATTAGATAGTTACTTTCATGTATTCCTTCTTCCTTTTCTCTTCAAGAATATTTTAAGTGCATCCTAATAGTATAGGAAGCCGACCTTCTCCGGAGACTCAACCTCATAGTTCAAGTCCCATAGCTTGAAGGTTTTTTCCATGTTTCACAAGGTTGTCCTTAGGTAAGACTTTGGATAAGGGTGCAAGCTTTTGTGACAAAAATACCCAAAAAATGATGTACTAATATATAAGTTCCTTGTAAGAGGATGGACTCTATTAGGAGAAAATGATATAATTCAATACATATGAGTCCCTATTAGGAGACTTTGAATCCTTGTGATGAGATTCCAACCCTATTAGGAGTTGTGTCAACCCTGTTAAGAGTTGTAGAAAGTAGAAGGACCCAATGTCCAAATAGCTTCAACGACAAGACCACCGAACTCACTATCCAATTGGTCTCTATATTATTCCTTTCAGAATAATAAAAATGCAACTGATCTCAGCAACTCAATTCTTTTTTTTTCCTCTTACCATGCCTCTACCACACTGAAAATACTTCTTAGATCTTCAAATGTGCATCATAACAATCCATTTGATTGCTTACTCACATTTACCAATCTTCTTCACTTACATATTGCATATATCATTACAAGAAAAATAACTTTCCTTTATACCATGTCCTCAAAATAATTCAATGAGTCAGCCTTGAGGCTTTCCCAATTAATTACAATAGGACCTCATTAAGATAATATGATTTAACACATATTCGCATAATTACAATACACTATCGGCTCACAGTCTTCACAACTTTTCACATGTGTGACCTTGAACTTTGTGCACTCATTGATGTCATCGTCAGAATGTCTTCTATCTATGTCTAACTTCTCTCATCCAAATTCTATCCCTATTAGGAGATATATTCCAAACACCAGAAACCACTTATCAGGAACTCTGTCTGTAAACTATCTTATATTTGTCCAAAGCTTTTGTTTCACTTGGACTTTTAAGGATTGTTTCTTCGGGACCCATTGCATTCTTTCACGTATAGGACTTGATAAGTTCCTACTGGTTACTTTTGATATAGGGATTTTTCATTTCTTTTGTTCATCTTCAATTTCCCCAATCAACTCTGTGATTTTATCAATTTGTGCTTTAGGTTGAATGACCACTGAGGTCCAACCTTGACGTTTCACAAAGCATCTCCTTCTAAGAACTTTAATCATCCCTAGTGGAGGAGAAGACAAAACTCCCCCATTTGAAGAGGTGTCACTGTATGATACATTTAGATCTTCCTCTTCCTCTTCTTCATTATTCATGATTTCAATTGTGCATGTAGGACTTGAATAACTAGTAGGTGTTTCATTTATGGCTTGACGAGTTGTCGAGTGTGTTATCTAAGCTAATACCTGAGAAATTACTTCTTGGCAATCTAAGGACTCAAAATTTGAATGGCTCACCTTATGCTATTGACAATTGGCTAATAGTGATGCGTGGTTGTTGTCATTTATGGCAACACATGATGTACATGTTGATAGGAAACCTACAAAATAAAGATACTTAGTGTTTGGTAATAAAAAAAATTGTCCAAGTATAGAATTTGCTTTACAAAAAAGTATTGTTTTGTTTATAACATGTTACTGACATCATATTATGACAAGAAAAGTTACATGTTGGTGATGACATGTATAACCTTAGAAGCTTGTATAGACTATATAGAATAGAGACAATCTTGTTTTGATGAAGCGGGACAACAAAATTGAAGGAAAGAATTATTTTGTTTACGAAACAATTACTTGTCTAATTAGGGCCGATATCCTAGATGTTTATTGTAACTTGGAAAAGTGAATTTTGGTCATAGATGACCCAACAATATTTTATGTAAAACCATGGTATTTATACAAAGGACTTCTTGTGATAAGAAGCATTCTTGTATGTACAATTTATGTTTTGCAAATGCTATCTTGTAAGATTGCGAAGTGAGAAAACTTTTGTGAAAGTGATATATGCGAAGTTTTACATGAGCTATCTGGTGATTTGAGATCAAGTTGAAGATCAAAGATCTATCAAGGAAGGAAAATAATAGTAAATTACTTGTTTGAGCAGTGAGCTCTTCTTGTAGTTGAAATTTCATTTTTGGGTAGTGAGCTCTTCTTGCATACATTATTCTACAACTCCTAACAGGTTTGGAATCTCTTAATAGGGATTCAAAGTCTCCTAATAGGGACTCCTTATACTGAATTTTCTCATTGAATCCTAACAGGGTCCATCCTCTAACAAGGAACTTATATATCAATATATTATCTAGTGCATATCATCCCCACTAGGGTTTTCCCTTGGCTAGGGTTACCCTAGTTAACAAAATATGTTGTTATGAGTTATCTTTGTGCATTGTTACTGTTACTATTTAGCATTACTTTATTGCTTTATTATGCATGGTTTAAAATAAGTAATAATATCTAGCTGATGACTAAAGTTTGTAGATTACTGATTCACCCCCCCTCTCAGTAATCCCTATTTCTAACAATTGGTATTAGAGCATAGTTGATTTCAAGAGGCTTAACAACTTATGTAAGATCCCTATGGATATGGAAAAATTGATGAAGAACCTTGAAGAAGCTCTTGAACAAATTTATCTCCTTACTAAAGACAAAGATAAGCTGAAGGACAAATATGAAGACTTCAAAGTATACATTGGTCAATTGAAAGAAAAGATTGATGATCTGAAATCAAAATCCGAATCTACTAAATCTAAAACTACTGATGATGAATGTTCAAAGTTGAAGATAGAGTACAAGATCTTGAAGCATGAGTTTAAGATTACAAATATGAAGTTGACCTTGAGAAACGATCATAGCAAAATTGAATATGATTTGAAGACTGAAAATGTAGATCTAAGAGCAAGTTTGGCAAAGGAAACATCTAAGTTTGAAACATTGAAAGAAGATCATGAAGAACTCCATAAGTACAATACTATTGTGAAAGTTGTATTGACACAGTGCAAATAGTAGCTTGAGAAGCTTTATTCTAGAAAAGAAAAGCTTGATGATTCAATGTCTATACATAGACCTTCTTATGACAAGACTGGTCTTGGTTATCTAATTAACATATCTACAAAGAAGCCTGAGATTAGATTAGATCCAAAAGTAAAAGAAAAATTTGATGATGAGATTGAATCCAATCAATCTTCTGAGAAAACTAAAGAAGTTGAGCAAAACAAGGAAGTTGAAATACTGGATGAACCAAAGCAAATGGAGACTCCCAAGAAAACCAGGTATGAATTTAGAGGTAAGTGCTTTTTGTGTAATGAAATAGGTCATATGAAAAGAGATTGTACAAATAAGCCATTTAATCATGTTAAGGACTTTTATTGTCATAATTGTCATGGTATGGGTCATAATGCATTAATTGTAGGAAACCTTAGTATGATAATGATAGAAGAAATAGTAGAATGTCTAGATATACTAACCCTATAGATAGAAGAATATCTAATGAAAGAACATCGAGAGAAGGAAAATCTTATGAAGATAGAAGACAAACCATGTGTTATAAGTGTAACAACTTAGGATACATTTCTCAAAATTGTCATGCACCTGATGATTAGCAGAATCCTAGAAGCAGAGCACCTGTATGTTAGTTATGCAACAACTTTAGGTACACAACAAGGTACTATAGAATGGACATAAACTTCAAAGACAGAAGGAACAATGGAAGAAATTTTGGAAACAGAAGGAATGATAGAAGGAACCATGAAAGGAACTTCGAAACTAATAGTGAAGAACAAAGAAACATTGTGAGTGAACTTCGAGAAGAACTTAATGAAGCATTTGTGAAAGGAACAAATATCTCAAAAGAAAAGTTAGATGATGATGAGACAATAAGATTGAAGTTAGTTGTTGAGTTTGATTCAATTGAGTTGAATTAAGCTTGTTCACAACATCGGAATTTGAGAACTTAAATTAGAGACCAAATTAGAGATAGAGAAGTTGCGAAAAGGTGTATTCAATTATGATTAGATGGTACCTAAGCTTGCTTGTAATTTGGAGCTCATCTAAACAAGTCATGATGAAATTCAGAGTTACTGGTATTATAGTAAAGATCGATTATGCAACAAAAGAAGAAAAGTATGTTTTTGCAAAGAATTTCATGATCTGAAGTCTTGAGGATGATTGTCATGATAGAAGAAGACTATAGTAAACCTCAGATGATATGTAGTGCCTACCCTAGTTCGCATTTTTGTTATCATTGCCGAACTCTTTCTTGGTGTATTTTCTATTAATTAAGTCTAATTAAAAGATTTAATTAATGATTTAATTAAATGGAAAATTATTATGATATTTTAATATTTAATTTTATTTAATTAATTGGAAAATTAATTAAACAAAAAAAATTAATTTGGAGATAAAAGTTATAAGTTTAAATTTGGAAGATGATAATATTTATTTAATTTAATAATAATATATTTAGAGTTCATTTTTAAATAAATGCTAAATAATATTATTATATATTTTATCAATTAAGTTTTGAAAATAAATTTAAAAAGAAATAAATTTATTAATAATTTCATGATAAGTGCGTGAGATTTAAAATTAATAAATTAAATTGAAAAGAGTAAAGTGAATATTATATTGAAAATTAAAAATTAGTTTGGGGAGGGATGGATCCGTACCCCCACGGTCTCATGTGAAGGCAGAGACATTAATTTGTAGGTACCTTACCTGCGATGGAGTTTATTATTTTTTAAAAAATATGTATATGTTTGGGAGGGGGGGTTTTTACCCCACCCCATCCCCACCTTATTTTCCACTTGTTGACGGTCGCCTATACTCGCTATTGCAGGTACTGCGACTGCCGTCGCGGCCTTGCGAAAGAGGGTAGGGCCACACGGCCTTTACATAAGCCGTCCAACGATATTAAATCGCTTTAAAAAAAAACTTTAAATGCCCCCTTTTCTAGTAATATATGGTTAAGTTTTAAAATTTATTGAAGTTTTAATAATAGTTTTAATTATTATATATATATGTATTAATATTAATATATGTTAAATATTATTTGTTATTTATTATATATTAATGTTATTATATTAATAATGCTAAAAGAAAATGAAATATTAATTAATAATAATTTGTCAATTATTATTATCAAAAGAGGAGAGATGTTAACATAGTGTTATATTTAGAATATAATAATTAGCTTAATTAAATTAAGGCTAATTAATAGGGAATGTTATAAATTGAAGTTTTTAATTATTGTTTAGAATTGCAAATTGATTTATTGAGAATCAACGAATAATATAATTTAATGGAAATCAAATTTAATGGGAAGTGTTTAAACGAAATGAACTCATTTTATCATGATGATGATTTCAGAATTAAATCATTGAGAGAATATTAATTATAATCTTAATGATTTAAGTTATTCAAACTTTTACCTTAGTTGATTTTAGTAAAGTTGTTTCCAAGATATTACAGGGGTTAAACTTTAATTGATTCAACTATTTTAAACGGGAAACTATAGGATAGAAGAGAGTCTTCTCTCTTGATAATAACCATTGAGTTATTAATTATTAATTAATTTAATTAATTGAAAATTAATTAAATTTAATTGATAATTAAGTTATGTGATGGAGATTTTTTTTAATTGATATGATTATCGATAATACCCATTTTAAGGAAATTGTAAACTAATTATTTGAAGGTTGATAAGTATTATTCTTATGTTTTGAATAATGGGAGATGCTCTTGGGAATTAAGGGAGTTTCATTTAATTATTAGTAACATTGATTTTAGTAAATTAATGCAATGATTTTATTAAAAGTCAATGGGAATTAGTTTAATGATTTAAATAAGTAAATAATTATCTTTTGACTATTTTAGAAAATTGTTTTAAAATAATGGAGGGATAATTCTATTTTTTATTTGAAAAGATAATTGGGTTGACTTGGAGATTAAATGAAGAATCTTATACACTTGAAGTATACTTGAAACGAAAACTGAAACCTCATATTTGGCTTAACCATGTGATTACAAAAATATGTAATTGTATCTTGTTTCTCTATGCTATATGCGTGTTGGGGTTTGGATGGTCCTAGAGTGTTGACCAGTTAGGAGGTGTACCAGAGGCTTGGGAGTTATGTGAATGTGATGACATGTTGATGTTATTTGATCTCGATCTTTTTAAAACTCAACCATGGTAATGTGATGGTATGCTCTATGAGATGTTTGTATTTACTGATTGTTATTGCTTTCCAGTCTTCTTGTGTGAAGCTAAGGTATATGTATTTGAGATACTTGATTTAACCATTTTTGAGTCATCGATCAGTTATACTTGGGTTACTTTCCAGTCAACTTGATGGGACCAAAGTGTTTATTTTGATCTTGATGATGTCATGCTGTGACATATTTTGACTTGACCATTTTGGAGTCTTCGATCAATATTACTTTGAGATACTTTCTGGTTGCTCGTTGAGAACCGATGGATATTATGATTATCATTGGATGCTTTTTAGTTGCTTGTGGAGAACTGGTGTGATTATTTTGATTATCTTTATGATGTTTTCTAGTCACTTGTATAGGACTGAGGTGATTTTGTGACTTGTGATTTCATGAGCCTAGGGTAGGTTATCTACTTGTAGTGTCGAGAAGTGGCTTGCAATGGGGGCTGGGGCCCTAAGTGGTTGCCAGGGTAACTCATTGTAAGTTATTTAATAAGTGAAAAAATTTACACTAAATGGGGATTAAAATGACCCTAATTAGATAATTGTATGTTCTTGCCCATGCTTCGAGTGTTAGTACAGACTAGGATGGGAGTAGAGAGAACGCTTGGTTGTGACCTTGCATTTTGTAGTATGCCTTGCCAGTACGAGAGGATACTAGTGGCCACATAGGGATCACTAGGGGGCCAGGGTCTATTGAGAGACTACTAGGGTAACTCTAGCGTGATTCATGCGATGACACTTTCCCGCTTACATAGTAGGTTTCCTACATGTCTTTGTTCTGTCTCTGGGTGTAGATGTTGATCTGTGTGTTGGAACCTTTGAGTTAGCATACTTTTAGGATTCTTAGACTTAGAGAGTACTTATGTTATGTGATTTGTTATCTTGTGTTATGTGATTTGATATCCTATTTGGGACTTGAGACTATCTCCTTAGTGCGGTGGGAGTGGGCCATTTAGGTTCCATGCAGTCGGGTGGTAGTGCTTTTTCACTCTTACCATTTGAGATCTGTCCATAGACACTGTGGCTGGAGCATTATTTGTTGGTAGTTATCTTCATTCTGTTCATGGATCATTATGATGAATGTTATTTACTAGTACATTTCTTTATATTGATGATTAGCATGTGATAGAGGATGTTATCTACTTTGTAGGATCATCTTATGTTTTATTCATGCATGTTAGATTTCTTTATGCATATGTAGTAGCATGTTATAGGAGTGACATTTCTACTATGATAATATCGATGATCTCTTCGGTGACTTGGGATGTTACGCGCGAAGGGATGACTAGGGCCCACGATGGTCTAATGATGCTATTGACGATTGGGAGGAACCACACACTTAGTTAGTTATCTTTTACAATGGTTGTTATATCTTTATTAATGGATGGATGTATCATGTATGTTATTGGTTTAATTTACTTTATTGCACTAGTATCATGGATTCGATGAGGATGATGTATCTTTATTTTTACATATGTATATTCTTTTAAGCCTTTCATACCCTGTGACATGTACAGTGGATGATTGAGCATTTTGAATAGGCATTTGGAACAAATGTGTAATATGGACATTGGACTTTCTATTTATTCTTTCATGTGGATGTGGTAGTTGTTAGACTTAGTATTAATTAGATTAAATGTGACTCAACATCTTGGGATCCTTAAGGAATGTAACCTCTTATGTATGCTTTGGTTGAATGTATGTTATTGCTTCTGCTACGATGTGTTTGATATGAATGGCTTATCTTTCATGATAAAAAAAAAAAAATTGGTTGGAAAACTTAGTAAAAATTTAGGTTAATTCTTTTGAATTCTTTGGCAGGGCGTTACATGATATCTGAAGATCAGATAGATGAGTTTGAGCAGTTATCTAATTACAAAATGTAATTGACAACTTTTTCATATTTGCAAGGTACACAATTAATCCAGTTCAACTTGAGGGATAAATGGAGTACATAATTGATTTTTTACTTCATTTGGAACACATTCAAAGTGAAGAGCATTTAGAAGTGACTTGTCAGAGAGATTTCAAAGCAAACCCTATTCTCAGAAAGAGGTATTTTATCATTTTTTTGCAAATTTGTTCAGTAAAAGATATTGTTGATAAGAATTATGGATATGTTAGTGGTACACAATGTTGAGAATGAGGATAGACCTAAGTTTAAGATTGTTTCCATAAAACCTAATGAAGGAAATCCTAACTCTTCGTTCTCTATTACTCTGAACGACGTAGTTTACCTTGAAGATGTAGAAAGTTATTTGAATTGCAAGTTCAAGTCAATTGGTAGTGAATATATGAACAAAGATATGGAATTGGTCTTTAACCACAACATGCTAGTGAAGCCTGAATTTGAACATTTAAATGACTTAGACTTATTTAAGTGTCATTTCCCCCACGAGTTAGATATAGATGAATGGACTCAAATCATATTGAGTAGGATACATGATGGAAAGATGTGAATACAAGATAATGTAGTAGACATTTCTGTCGATCTTATTCATGAGGTAACTGGTCTTAGCAAACAAGGTAGTGTACCTATAGGAGAGAAATTGGTAAACAAGAAAGTGGAAAGTTATACTAAGGTAGTATATAATGGAAAGGCAATGGTAATCAGCTCCATCAAGAAAGATGATGTGAGATTTCTTAGTAGAATTATTGCCTATTCAGTTTGTGCAAGTTCTAAGATAGATGAACTTTCAGTAGGATTCATATATGTAGCATATAAGATATGTTTGAGAAAGAGCAAGTGAATCTAAGTGAAATACTGAGGATGCAGCGCTTGGAGAACCTTGAAAAGATTAAGAGAACCAAGAATGGTGAATTTATATTCCAATAATTGATAAATCACATATTCTTCCATGTACTAAAGAGATTTCTTTACTTATCAGTAATAGATATAATGAATAGTGACAAATGCACTATGGAGAAGATATCAGAGGTATGTAGAAGACACCCTGTAGACAAAATATTGGATAGTGGAAACCTAATTATTAGGAATTTCCAGAATGAGATGAAATAGAGATTTAGGATTTCACTAGCAATTGTAGATAGATTCAAGGAGGATATATGTATTCTAGTTGATATAGATCATACTTATATTTAAGCAGTGGAACCTCGAGAGACATTTTTAGATCCTTTGAGCTATGAGTTGAATGATGATGTTTTAGTTGGTTACATTGACTTTTTGTTCAATTCAAAGAAAGATAAAGCAAAATACATATTTGGCACATTTGATTAGATCATTCAGCATGCTCATCAAGCAACCTTGGAGAAGGCATCACATAAGAAGGTTGAATCAATCATGAAGAAGGCACTATCTAAGGTTGGAATGACTAAGAGTGAATCTAAGGCTATGAGATAGGAAATGTAGCAAGGTGTACTAAACATACAACCCTTTTCAGTATCTATTGTTGAGACATCTTCAGGATAGAGCATTCCAAGCAGTAGGGTTTGATGTTTAACCCTGTAATTTGAGAGATTAGTTGAAGCAATGTCTACAAAAACAAAGAGAGTCAAACAAATGGCCACAGGACTTGGTAAGAGGCACAAAACATTGTTGAAAATTTTTTCTAGTGATGAAGAAGAGGAGGGACAAGAAACCAAGCAAGCAGAAAAGGTGACTCCACCTAAGCAAGCAGCAGGAAAAGCATGACAACCCTGGAAGCCAAAGATTGAGAAGATAAACACAATGATTGCTAATGAGGAAAACCTTGTTCAGATGGACAAGTTTTATGATTTATATAATAACTTTGAGAAGGATCAGATTGATATATCTACTGTGAGATATATCATAGCAAACAATCTAAGTTTGAAGGATATTGAAGGAGTAGTGAACCAGAAAGTCTATGGGAGGCTTATAGATAAGAAGACTCCTACAAGATAAAAAGGCCTTAAACTTTAGAAGTCTATAATAAGGACTATCTGCAAGATTAATGATGAAGGTGAAATAAAAGGATTGTTGAATAACCTTGCTCCATAATTAAGAAATAACTTGAGACCATTTCTATTCATGGTTGGAGAAAATGATAAATTGAGGAAGGGGACTGAAGCAACTATCACTAAGATGTTGACAGAGTCACAGGCAGCATCTCCTCTAGCTCCTAGAACCTTGGAAGTGTTAGTAAGTGGCGACACCATGTAGATTGATCAAACTAATATTACTCTTAACATTGATGATACCAATAGATTTGGTGGATTTAAGCCAAATGAACTAGACACTAAAGATATTGAGGATAAGTTGAAACAAATTGAGGAAGAGAAGAGGCTCCTAGAAGTAGAAAAGAAGAAAATAGAAGAAGCCAAGAAAAAATTTCTTGAGGAAGATATGAAAAGAAAGGAAGATGAAGATAGGAAAAGGATCACAGAAGAGAGAATAAAGAAAACTATGAAAGAGGAGAGAAAAAGATCAGAAGAGAAGAGAGAAAGAGAGGAAAAGAAAAGGAAATAAGAGGAAGAGTGAAGAACTAAAGATGCAACAAAGAAATAGAGGGAGGATGAGACTAAACCATCTAGTTCATCTACTCTACTCTCTCTTGCAAGTTTGGCTACTGATGATGATGATGATCAAATAGATCTAATCTCATCCCTATCCAAACTCATATAGAAGAACAAAACTATGAAAAGTTTGTAGAAAACCTTAATGGAAGTGACAAATAGACATCACAACACCTTGGCAGCTTAGCATTCTAAACTAGATCCTGAATAGAGGCACAAGTAGTGCTAAAGTCATTTGATGAAAAATTCACAAAATTATTGAATGTTTTAGAGGTGAAGGCTCAAATCTCCCATGATGATAATCTATTTAACACCATCTACTAGAACATTAAGAACAAGTTAGTCAATCTTGATACATGCAAAAAAGAACTTCAAAAATGCCAGCAAGAAGGGAAAACTTTGTATGTTAAGTGTACCTTATCATACAAACTGTCTAAAGATATTTATAGTTAGATAGAGACAAATATGAGTGAGCTAGAGGCTTTATCTAGCCAGATCCAGCATCCATCTAGCAAAGTAGATGATTTTGAGAGTCAAGTTGCCAATGTTCACAGTGACATTAGGAAACTAGAACTTTAGAAAGAGTAGATATTGAAGAGAATATCTAATTTTAGAGAATCTATTGCTCTAAAACTATCTTTTGTTGAGAAGCACCTAGAGGAATGTGTCAAGGCCAAGGACACATATACAAACTTTTTGTATTTAGATATCAATGCAATTGAGATTGCATCATATGCATTATGTGCAATTCTCACATTAGTCGAGTCTACCAAGGAGACATGGAACAAAGATATGGACAATCTAAAGACCATTTTTGATGATTGTATGAAGATCATTTCAGCATAAGGAAAGACAATAGTTTTGACAGTTTTTGGATAGAATCTTGACATTTTGACCTTTGTCATTGATGTCAAAGGGGGAAGATGTAAAAATTGTATACATGACAAAAGGAGAGATTATTGGGAGAAATACATGTGAAGATTGTAAAAGTGTAAAGTATATTGTAAGGGGGAGCATATATGTAAAGTTGAACAAGTTGTAATAAATGTAATGTTTATTTTGATAGTTTATTTTTGTCACTTGGCCAATTTTTCCTATTTTGTTTCCATCAATGCATAAGAGGGAGATTGTTGACAATTGGATAATAGTGATATGTAGTTGTTGTCATTTATGGTAACACATGATTTACATGTTGATAGGAAACCTCAAAAATAAAGATACTTAGTGTTTGGTAGTCAAAAAATTGTCTAAGTATATAATTTGGTTTACAACAATGTATTGTTTTGTTTATAACATGTTACTGACATCATATTATGACAAGAAAAGTTACATGGAGATAGTATACATGTTGGTGGTGATGTGTATAACCTTGAAAGTTTGTGCAGATTGTACAAAACAAAGATAGTCATGTTTTTATGAAGCAAGACAACGAAATTGAAGGAAATAATTGTTTTGTTTACAAAACAATTACTTGTCCAATAAGGCCCGACATCCTAGATGTTTACTCTAACTTAGAAAAGTGAATTTTGGTCTTAGCCAACCCAATAGTATTTTATGTAAAGGAATGATATTTATTCAAATGACTTCTTGTGATACGAAGTGTGCTTGTATGTGCAAGTTATGTTTTAAAAGTGCTATCTTGTAAGATTGCGAAGTGAGTGAACTTTTGTGAAAGTGATATATGCAAAGTTTTACATGAGCTATCTAGTTATTCAAAATCAAGTTGAAGATTAGAGATCTATCAAGGAAGGAAAATAATAGTAAATTACTTGTTTGAGCATTGAGCTCTTCTTGTAGTTAAAATTGCATGTTTGGGCAATGGGCTCTTCTTGCATACATTATTCTACAACTCCTAATAGGGTTGGCACAACTCCTAATAGGGTTGGAATCTCCTAACAAGGATTCAAATTCTCCTAACAAGGACTCCTTATACTGAATTTTATCATTGACTCCTAATGGGGTCCATCCTCTAACAAGGAACTTATATATCAATATATTATCTAGTGAGTATCATCCCCATTGGGGTTTTCCCTTGGCCAGGGTTTCCCTATTTAAAAAAATATGGTGTTATGAGTTATCTTTGTGCATTGTTATTGTTACTATTTAGAATTACTTTATTGCTTTTTTATGCATGGTTTAAAGTCAGTAATAATATCCAGTTGGCAACTAAAGTTTGTAGATTACTAATTCACCACCCGCCCTTAGTAATCCCTATTTCTAACATATGCAACCTACAAAATATTCGATAGAGAGAGACATTTGGATATTCCTCTTCCCCTAAACATTGTAAATTTGCAACCATGCTATCAATGAACTGCATCATGATCTCTTCTTGTGGGGTAGGGTTCAATGATTCTGCATCTATGTTATTGATGAAGGAGCATCCTGGGTGCAAGAGAAATCTTGCATCAACCATAAATATTGCATTTTAGTTGTTTTAATAAGGTTTTTCTTAATGTAGAGTTTCTTTCTATGGAGGCTTGCTACTTAGTAAGTTAGTCATATGAGCTTAGAATAAACTAATTTTAGAGGTGGATATTCATCTTGGATATATCATCCTACCAGTTGAGGCTCAATGTCATATCATGTGTAAATGGATTTATTGTGTATTTTTGGTTTGTAATTTTGGTATATAAACTTCAGGCTCACCATTGAAGGCTGAAATGTGCCTAGATAAGGCCAAAAATGTTAATGGATGGGCACTTGCACCAAATTGAGCCTGTAGATCACGAGCTGGAGTTTTTGAAATGTGGTTATAATAGCCAAGTAGAGCAATGGTTCGAGAATTATGGTCTTCCAAAGTTGGGCCAACCAAAACTTCCAAAATAAATGTCAAAAGTGTATTTGGCCTACTCTATATGTTTAGGTTTTGTTAGCCCCAGGTATTAAGTTTGAGTGTCTAAAAACTTCCTGGGTGGCATAAAATTGCCTATTTAAGAAATCCTTAAATATTGTCTAGGATAGCTTTGGGTTGTTAGGATTAAACCATAGATAGAAATAAAAATTACATGCAAATGTAAACAATATCAAAAAATAATAGATCACACAGAAAAGAACACAAGACACCAAGATTTAATGTGGTTCACCTAATGCCTAGGCTACATCCACCAAACATCAAGTCTGCTATTATTACGATCTAGTGATTACAACCTGATTACAATCTATAATCCCTTATAGCTAATATTGCCACAAGAACCAATTTTCTCATCACCACTAGGAAACAATCCCTAACCCTAAGCCCTTTTATACAAGTATTTTTACCACTTTAGGGTTATAATTAATAATTACATGTCAGGACAAAACCCTGATAAAATAGGACCCAAAAAAATTTGGAGTATGTACAATACTTCCCTGACCAGTCACCACAATCTAACATGGGTGATAGTTTGTAACTTTGACTCACAAATTACTATAATGAAGGTGGCCATGTGGGTTAGCATATTGTAATTTTGAATTTTTTAATTCCTCAATTTGCAACGATAATAAGAAGCCCATATTTTTCTCACAAATTGTTGTTTTTTTTTGTTTATGTTATGTGTTTATGGTATTAAGGGGAGAACCCTTCATCAAGTGGTATTAGAACTAGAGTTCATGAGTGTGTGGACATATCGCCGACTATGAGGCAGTTCGCACTAGGACCATGGTTTGGGTTGAGTGTGTAGATAGATTGTTGATTGTGAGGGAATTTACACTAGGGTTTCAACAAAAGCATGAAGATACCTCCATGAAGAGAATGTGATGGGAGAGTTGTAGGTGTTACACCTAAGGGTTTTCAATCCCTCCAAAGACAGCTGCAAGAATTGGAAGAAAAAATGTGTAGAGGAATAATTATTGTTGTAAGAGATGAAAGTGAGGATGAAGGCGAAGAAGAATAAAATGCTAAAATAGAGGCAGTTCCCAAAAAAGAAATAATTTTCAAGCCCATCTCCAAGATTGGAAAAAGACCTAAGTTTGAGGTTCCCACATTTTTGGGAAATATTAACCCAAAGGAGTTGATCAATTGGATCAAATAATTGGATGAATACTTTGAGTATAAAGATATTGAGGATCTTGATAGGGTCAAGTCTGTGAAGACAAAACTAAAGGGACGTGCAAATATCTAGTGATAGGAGATTTGATTGGAGTGAAATAGAAAAGGGAAGGACAAAATCACCAGATGGGATTAGATGATTGCTAAATTGAACTGACAATTCATCCCCATGGATTGTGAGCTTGATTTTCTAAAGAAATTTCAAGGGTTGAAGCAAGTAGGAAGATACGTTCAGGAGTATATCGAGGTGTTATATTGAGTTCTCATAAGAATCAACCATGCAAAAGCTCATACAGAGGAAGTTGCCCATTATCTTAATGGGTTAAGGCTAAGAATTCAAGATGACTCAAGTTTCATTCAAATGAATAGTATTAAGGAGGCATACCAATTTTCCCTAAGAGTTGAAGAGAAACTTAGGAAAAAGTTTGATAAAAATAATAATGGAAGAGGTCAGGGTGGAAGATCTGGCGGCCAGTCTTATGGAGACATAAATGATGATCAAAAGAACAAGGATGAGGAAAGCAGTAATAATTAGAATTAGAGGGGGAACAATTATGATAATTTACATGGTCAAAGAAATATAGATCAGAGAGGAAGAGGCAAAGGAAAATGATCTAGAAGGGGAGGCTTCCATGGGAAATGTTCTCACTATGGAGAACAAGGGCATAGAGAATTTGAGTGTTCCCAGCACCAAGGAAGGATTGATCAGAGAATAGAAGGCCAAGTCAGAGTTGCACATCTTGAGAAAGATGCTAGATCATCACATTTTGAAGATGTTGAAAGAGGAGAAGTCATAGTTAACAATAGATTCCTACTGAGTGGTGAGAATGAACCTAATCAAAGAAGGAGCTTGTTTCACACAAGGTGTAGATGTGAAGATAAGTGTTGTGATGTGATCATTGATGGTGGAAAAATTGACAATCTGGTGTTAGAAATGATGGTCACAAAGTTGAAGCTAAAGAAGTAAAAAAAGCTGTGTCCATATTGTATTTTTTGGGTGCAAGATGACCACAAGGTCATGGTCAACAAGCAATGCTCAGTGAAGATCAAGATTGGAAGATACCAGGATGAGGTGTTGTGTGATATCATACCTATTGCATATGTCATATGTTGTTGGGTAGGTTGTGGTAGTTTGACAAGCATGTTGTACATGATGGGTGAGAAAATACACACACTTTGACAAAGGATGGAGTGAAACATAAGTTGAAGCCATTGAAGGAGAAAAAGAAAAGGTATGTAGTGTTGCTAGAATATGTTTTGTTGATGGAAAAGAGTTTCTCAAAGGTATGAAGCATGAGCATATGTTTTTGTTGTAAACCCAAAAGATAGTAAAGAAGAAGTAGAGGAGGTACCTATAGAAGTTATAGATTTGTTTGGAGAGTTTCCTAATATTGTGTTAGATAATGTACCTAATGGATTGCCCCTAGTTAGGAAAATTAGTCACCAAATGGATTTGATTTTAGGAGCCAGTTTTCCAAACAAGGCAATACACAAAATGACACCAATAGAAAGTGAAGAGTTGAACAAAAAAGTTCATGAGTCTTTGGAGAAGGGGTTGATTTGAGAAAGTCAGAGTCCATGTGTTGTGCCAATAGTATTAGCACCAAACAAGAATGGAGAATGGAGGATGTGTATAGAATCTCACACTATCAAAAACATCATGATCAAGTATAGATTTCCATTGCCAAGGATGGATGATATTATGCATTGTTTGAGTAGAGTTGTGTATTTCACGAAGATAGATCTGAAGAATGGAAGACTACTTTCAAGACAAGGGAAGGATTGTACGAGTGGTTGGTCATGCCTTTTGGGCCAAACAATGTATCAAGCACTTCCATGCGGCTCATGAATGAGGTACTAAAGGAGTTTATAGGTAAGTTTTTCATTGTTTACCTAGATGATATTTTGATCTTTAGTAAGCCATTGTATGAGAATTTGATGCATATATGAAAGGTGTTTGATAAGTTGAGGGAAGAAAAGTTGATGATAAACCTGAAGAAGTGTAGTTTTGTGAAGAAGAAGTTGGTGTACTTGGGATATGTAGTTTTAGCAGAAGGTCTAAAAATTGACCTAGAGAAAGTGAAGGCTATCCTTGAATGACCTACTCCAAAGAGTGCTACAAAGGTAAGATTTTTTCATGGACTGGTTTTTTTTTATAGAAAGTTCATAAGACATTTTAACAGTATTTGTGGACCTTTTATTGAAACAATGAGGGGGGATAGGAATAATTTAAGTGGACTGTAGGAGTAGGCAAGATTTTTAATCTATTCAAATAGAAAATTACAAAGCAACCTATTTTAACACTTCCAAATTTTAGCAAAGTGTTTCAAGTAGATTGTGATACTAGTAGTTCTACAATAGGAGCTATTTTGAGCCAAGAAGGTAGACTATTTGCTTATTTTAGTGAGAAGTTTAATGATGCCAAAAGAAAATATTCTATTTATGATCATGAATTTTATGCTATAGTTCAGGCATTGAAGATGTAGTGACACTATCTTCTTCCTAAGGAGTTGGTTTTGTATACTGATCATCAAGCTTTGCAATATTTGAATAATCAAGGAAAACTAAACCAAAGGCATTTGAAGTGGGTTGATTTTGTGTAGAGTTATACATTTGTTTTGAAACACAAGAGTGGGAGGTCTAATAGAGTTATAGATGCTCTTAGTAGAAGACAAATTTTTCTAATAGAAATATAGATTGAGGTAGTTGGGTTCAAGGAACTCAGTAATTTATATCCAGAGGATCTTGATTTTGGTGAAGCGTGGAAGACTTGTAGAGAACTTGTTACTCTTGATAGGACAAACTAATTGGATTTCATAATCCAAGATGGTATGTTGTTCAAAGGAAGCCAATTGTTCATTCCTAGAAGTTCAATAAGAGAGAATCTCATCAAGGAGAAGCCTAGTGGAGGATTAGCTAGACACTTTGGTAAAGATAAAACCATTGCTTTGGTTGCTGAGAACTATTATTGGACATAGTTGCAGAAAGATGTGAAGAAGTTTGTACAAAGTTGTAGAGTATGTCAGATGGATAAAGGAGTGAAGCAAAATACTGCATTATATTAGCCATTACTTGTACCTAGAGAAGCCATAGGAGGAGGTCAACATGGACTTCATTCTTGGATTACCAAGGACTCAGTGAGGCCATGATTCTATTTTTGTGGTGGTTGACATATTTTAAAGATGACACATGGTTTGCTAAAGAGTATAGTTTTAAATCAAGATACCAAGTTTGTTGGGTGTTTCTAGTGTACATTATGGATGAAATTGAAGATAGATTTGAAGTTAAGTTCATCACAT
Organism: Cupressus sempervirens; assembly: GCA_028749045.1. Classification (NCBI taxonomy): domain Eukaryota; kingdom Viridiplantae; phylum Streptophyta; class Pinopsida; order Cupressales; family Cupressaceae; genus Cupressus; species Cupressus sempervirens. Next base: position 461,589,668 of record CM053792.1, read on the forward strand.
CATCCACAGACTGATGGACAGACAGAAGTTGTGAACCATAGATTGGGGAACTTGTTGAGATGTTTGGTTGGAGATAAAGCAATAGGATAGGATATGGTTTTACCACACACCAAATTTGTAAATAATAATTCAGTCAATAGGAGTACTGATAAATCACCATTATAGATTATATATGGGAGTAGTCCTAGAAATTCTTCTGAATTGTGGCAGTTGGATAAAGGAGAGATAAATAGTGTTGAAGTACAAGAATATGCTAAACATTTGAAGGACATCCATGAGGAGGTGAGGAAGCACATTATAAAGATGAATACAAAGTAAAAGGCTAAGGTAAATCTAACTTTATGTTGGAGATGAAGTCATAGTTCATTTGAGAAAGGAGCTTTTTCAAGTAGGTACATATAATAAGCTGAAAATGAAGAAGTTTGGATTGTGCAAGATAGTGAAAATTCATGATTTTGGAAATGCTTATGAAATGGAGTTGCCCGTTAAATTGAATATTTCACCACTACTTAATATTTTAGGTTTGATAGAGTATTATAAAGGAGGTGATGGAGACGAAGTTGTAGAAGTGCAGTGAAGTATTCCAACAACTAGTTCGGCTACAAAGGAGATTGAGGAGATATTGGATAGTCATGTTGGAAAATGTATAAGGAATAGAAATTATGAAGAATACTTGGTCAAATGGAAAGGGATGCTAGTAGAAGACTCATCATGGCTAGCAAGGGAGGAGGTTAACCATCTTGGTTTTCCTCTAAATACCTAAGACGTGACAGAGTCACTTCTCAAATTACCCAAGGTGTTTGATGCAAGAGCATCCTAGTTGTAAGAACAATCTTGCATCAACCAAAAATAATCCATTTCAATTGTTTGAGTAAGATTTGTCTTAATGCAGAGTTGATGTTTGTGGAGGCTTGCTACTTAGTAAGCAAGTCATACAAGCTTGGAATGTCTAAATTTTAGAGGTGGATATTCATCTTGGATATATCAGCCAACCAGTTGAGAATCAACATCATATCATGTGTATTTATGGATTTATTATGGATTTTTGGTTTGTAAATTTGGTATATAAACTTTAGGCTCACCGTTGAAGGACTAAATTTGCCTGAATGAGGCTCAAAAACTCAATGGATGGGTGCTTGCACCAAACTGAGACTATAGATTAGAAGCTAAGGTTTTGAAAAGTGGTTATAATAGCTAATCAGAGTAATAGTTTGAGAGTTATGGATTTCAAAAGTTGGGCCGACCAAAACTTCCAACATAAATGTCAAAAGTGTATTTGGTTGACTCTATATGTATTGTTAGGGTCTATCTGTCCTAGGTATTAAGTTTGAGTGTCTGGAACCTTCCCAAGTTGCATAAAATTGCCTATTTAAGAAATGCCCAAACATTATCTAGGACAACTCTAGCTGATAGTTTGCAGCTTTGTCTTGCAGATTACTATAATGAAGGTGCCCATTTGGGTTAGCATATTGTAATCTGAATTTTGTAATTGCACATTTGTGGGGATAATAAGAAACCCATATTTTTTCTAACAAATTGTTGTTATTTCTATGTTTTTGTTATGTGTATGAGCCTAAGTCTAATTAAAGAAATACTACTTCCTTTAGAGCATTGTACTTTATGATCATTATGTTTAGTGTTGGCTTGGTGTCTATTTTAATCTTGTTACTAATTACTTCCAAGGCAACCACAACTATATGAAATCAGTTGAAAACCATCCTCTTAGGCATTGGATCTATTATCTACTTAGTAATAGGTCGTATGTTTCCAGATTCTCCACCACTTGTATGTCTATGATATCTCGAATCTTGGGGTCTGTAGTCAACTATATGTGAACATATTTCAATATCCATATGACCTTCACTTATATTTTGTCAAGTTGAATCACTATTTGATTCATAGGTTGTGGGGTGACTCCTAGTTTATGAGCTATCAAAAGTGGCATGACATTGCATGAAGCTCCTAAATCTATGAGACAATTGTGAAGGTTTCTTCCAAAACTTTTGAGAGTAAGCAAGAAATGGGGAACTTCAGCCTTGTCTTTATACATGGTAGACATAGCCTTAGAGGTGTTAATCTATGGTGATACTATCTTCTAAGGGCTTGCGCTAGGCATTGTCTTTGTATGATCAAGAATTATCAATAGTGTTTCTCTTTGAGTAGGACAACTTTGTAGCATATCATACATGGATATATTGGCCTTGGTCCTCTTTAACTCATCAAAGGCACTATATTTTTCAGTTGACCAAGTGAGATTCTTCAGTATTGTAGGTATATTTCTTTGGTTCTAAATTTGTTGTCCAAAAAAGGGTGCTCTTGCAAGTGTAGTATTATTATTTGCTCCTGGATATGGAGGTGTTGGCTACAATCTGGGGGGAATTCCATCAGTCATGGGTTCCCTTCAATTTCATAAGTTGTAAGTATTTTGGTTTTCATTCCAAAAAGAAAACATCTCTACTGGTTGAGGGTCTTGCTCTTGATTGAATGGAAAGACAAATTCTTCGTTGACTTGGTCTCCCATTTCAGTATTTTGTGGAGAATCATGAGATTCTAACAACATGGCCCATTGAATTGAATAGGGAGCTCATTATTAGTGCACTATGAATTTTGGTTCACCTGTTGTTTTCTATTGAAATATGAGCCACCATCATTGGGTATGTTTTGACTGGTGTTTAGTTGATTGATGTCCACAAATTGAGCATTGCCATTTTTTTCTGTCAAGATACTTCCATTGTTTGGATGGGTATTCCATTGTTGATTCTATCTTTGGAAACTGTTGTCACAATTTGGTGGATTGAAATTATCCCTTGCATTTTTATTTTCATTGAAATTATTGTTATAATTTTGACCATAGTTATTTTTGTAAGGGGCCATATTTGTTCTTTGGAAGTTGTTATTATGCCCCTATAACAACCTTAGATGAGTTAGCTCATTGGATTTCTGTTACATTGTCTTTTTCATATTATCTAGCTCGAATGTGGCATTATTTTTTGCCTTAGCAGATCATGCTACCTTTTACTCAAAGAAGGTAGCTTTTGGAGGTTCATAACCTTGTAAGTTATAGTTTGAGCTAGTCTAGCTATTGCCTGTTGTAGTGGGATTCGAGTTAATTAAATGAATTGACTAGGCATCACTTGTGCGCCAGCAGGGTATATTGGTATAGTTGTACTAGCATGAGTTGGAACCATCATCCCTCCTCCATTAGAGTTAGCCTATTTAGTAAAGGTGATAGATTCTTTGAAGACCTTTTCTAGTGTATCACTATTTGTAATTGGCAATCTCCTTAGGAAGATAGAAGTGAGGTGGTCCATAGAGTTTAGATAAATCTTAACTAAAACACCAATTGGTATGGTTTGAGGGGTTTCCAACTTGTGGTATGCCATGTGAAAGCAATGGTTGAAGAGTGAAATGGTCTCTACTAGATCCCTCTTGATAGATATGAACTGGTGGTGTATCATAGCCAGATTGATGAATGTTTGAATTGATTCAAGAACAACTTCTCAAAAGTTGCCCAATTTTGAATAGATCCTAGTGGCATATTCACGTACCAGTTAAATGCAACTTCTCCAATGCATATGGGAACAAATGTAGGACCACATTCTCTTGTTGAATCTATTTTCAATTGCATATTTTTTTGAAAACCTTAATGTGATCCTTAGTTGTCCATGTTTCTCAATAGATGAACCTTGGGAAAAATTTCTCACGATTCTTGGGAAGGTCATTGAGTGGACCTTGTGAATTGAATGGTGAATCTACTACATTTTAAAAGAAAGCCATAGATGGAGGATTAGGGGGAATGATAGCTAGAGATAAGTTCGAGGGTGGAATTGAGGAAGATGATGAAATTTGAAATGGAAGTGGTAGAATTCTTGGTATCCCCTTATTACTGCAAGGCTTGCCAAAGTGACTAAGTTATAGGAACTTGTGTCTATTGGATGAAGACCTTAAAGCTCACTAAAATGGAGATGATGGATTAGGATCTTCTAGTTTGTGTTTATTCTGATAAAAAAAGTGCACCTTCAAAAAGTCCACCTCTAAAAAGTGCACCTTCAAAAAGAGCACTTTAAAAAAGAGCACCTTTGAAAAGTGCACCTTCAAAAATCACACCTTCTGAAAGTGAAAAACTTCAACAATTTCAAAACTTCTAAAAACTGTAGAACTTTCAAAAAAAAACTTGAGTTTTTGGGCAAAATGGTTTTGGGCCCTCCTTCTAGCACCAATTATGTTGAGCGGTCATTTTGCATGATGCTTAATGACATAAATCCTTTCGAATCTCTCTCTTGAAAACTTGATCAATGACTAACTCCAAGGTTTTGATGGTTTTCTTTCAACCTGTCAGGTAACTCAATCAAAGATAAATATGTATGTTCACAAGGAGGCCTTTGTTGGTATGCACCAGTCTACACAACTTTTCTAAAATGTAACCACAAAATAGATTTTTTTTGTATTTTCTATTTTATGATGAATGCAATTTCTAACCAATGCAATTATATGAATTCCTATTTTAACCAAGTATTTGAAAAGAAAATAACAAAGATAGAGTAATGAGAGATTAAAATCAAATTATTGAAAGAGAAATTCCTGACGAACATAAGCCAAAGTAAGAACACATATGCAAATTAAATCATCAAAAGGATTTGGTAGGAAACTAATGAAATTAGGAGTAGCGCTTCCTCAACTCCATTGATTCAATCATCTATGGGAACTTCAATAATAACTAAAAGATATTTCACATTTTGTCAAATCATGAGGCCATGGAAAGTGTGCTCACATGAGACAATATGCTATGTAAGAACAATAGAGATCATTCCTCCAATTCATCACAAAAACAAAATTCATTAACATAAGGAAAACACCAAAATTAGAAGATCGCACAATCATAACAACACAATAAAACCTTTAGCTCCATTATTACTCATGAACATGCATTCAAAAAAATAACACACTCTGACAAGATTTTCTACACTTGGAATGAGAGCACCAATAACATATATTATTGTATCAAAATAATGTGTTGGAGTACATATTACATCCATGGATTTAAAAGAAATCCTCTCCTCCCTTTGTGTTGGGAGTGAGAGCTCTTCTCATGCAACTCGTGCTAAAAAACTAATAAAATAAAGGTTTTTACATATAAATTGACTCTCTAAATGGTGCTAAGTAGGTCTCCACCCTTCTTTTCATCAATTAATGGATGCATGAGGCCTTACATGACATCAAAGAATAAAAGAATGAGAAGATAAGAAGATTGTAGCCATGAGATTATATGGAAGTCATTGAGAGCTCTAAAAATAGAATCTCAACCATTTCTAAGTGTCTCTAGGAGTTGAACTATTGTCAAAATGCATTCCAAAACATGGAATGCTCTTAAATAGAAACTAGCAATTAACTGTTGGTACACTGCTTCTCATTAAAATTTTTTAGCACACCTCTGAAAAAGAGCACCTTGTGAAGCACACCTTCAAAAAGCTCACCTTTGTGAAGTTCACCTTCAAAAATTGCATCTTGGTGATAAGACCCAAAAATCCAAAAAATCTTTTAAGTGTTAAAACTCAATTTCTAGCATCCAGGTTTTCTTCCCCTTTATACCATAATGATGTTTGGATTCTTTCTTTTGAATTTCTCTATTATTTCTACCACTTCCTTAGCCTTTGTTAAATCTAGTGAATCATACTTATTTCTAACTACTTATCGATGGTTTCTCACTTATATTCTTGTATTTGCAAAATCCTCAAGCTTAGAATCTAGTTTCAATAATGCTTCTTCAGTTTTGAATGTTTGTCTTACATCATCTTCTAATGAAGCATTTTCAAATGCATCCTTGAATTTTTGAACTATTTCTTTCACTGAGGAAAGATTAGTCTTTGACATCTTCAAAAATCTCAAGGCTAGTGACAATGTAGTAATTATGTGCTTCAAAAAATTGCTCTTGAACCTTATTCTTAATTTGTTGAATGCCTTCATGTAGTCCTTCCATGACTTTATTGCCAAAAAGATATCTTCTCTATCTAGTCATCTAATTTATCTCATTCCTCTTTGAGTATATCTCCATAAGCATCCGGTACCTTTTCCCTTTAATAGATTTGAGTGCTTACAAATCATTGGTCCACATATGTACCTCATCCATCAACCCAAAATCTTGGTTTATAATAGTAACCAATTTGTTGGCATTGGTTTGGATGTTGTGCAAAAGGATCAAGTTACACTGTATTATTTGTACTTCCCTATCCTTAAAACTATGATGCCACTTTTGACAAGCATCCAAAAATGAATCCATGGATGGCCTTGTCTGCTTCCTTTCCAATGTAGCCCCCAAAGCAATTTTGGGATTTGCAAAGTCTATTGGCCCCACTACCTCATTTAGGTATCCCCTCAACAAATCATTTTGTTTCTACAACATTATAATCTCTAACTCATCCTTGTCCAAGTGTGAAAATACCTATTGGAGTCTTGTGGTAATTAAGACCTTTTCCATGTCCACCATGGTTTTACCCAGTATGACCTCCTTCATTTGATAATCCTTTGGAGTTAGCTCTTCTTTTTCTACTTGGGGAGGAGGAATGGTGATATGTGCTAGAAGGTCCTAATCTTGATTCTTAATTATGAAGGAAAGTGTTCTAGCATCACCCTTAGGTGGCTCAAGTTTCTTGATTGCCTTTATCAATTCTTCCTTTCCATATGTTTCTTTTTCATGAACATGACCTCTTTCTTAAGACATGATGACATTGTCCGAATTGATGATATGTATTGTGTTGAAGAGATTAGTTCTACTACAAGTTCCTTTCCCTTATCACTCCTCTCCAGAGTCTTCTCATGTCAAGGAAAAAATTCAAAGTGAGTTTTTATGTCATTTAGGGTTGGGGACCTAGCCCTTGTATCGGGAGGAAGTTGTTTCCTTTCTTCCATAATCTATCCTTCCTCAAATACTTCATCAGTATGCAAAAAAACATATTCTCCTTCATCTAGATTTTGACTCTTAGGTTCAATTTTTAGAGGAGGTGGAGCCACCGATCCTTGGTCCATTACTTTGGTCATATCCTTTGTTGGTGGAGGAGGAATGCCAAGAGGTCCTTGCAGTAGTAGAGGTACTTGATTCAATCTTACCCCAATGTCTCATTCCTAGGAGTGTCCTATATTTTCTCTCCTACCATCTCGATACCTATAGGCATGAAGTCAATATCTGAGAGGTCAAAAATTTTTTCCCCCTTGCCCTCCATTTCTACAATCCATTTCTGTTGCTCGTCTTCAGAAGTCTCAACCTGGATGGGCTCACTAGGGACAAAAGGTAGTGTCTAAGTTGAGCTTCTTCCCCTCTCTTCTTTAGTTGTAGTAGTTGAGTGAGTCCTCTTATTCAAAGGTACAAACTCAATTCCCCCACTTCCTCTTCATCTTCCACCTCAAGGATGGTTTCTAGCATTTGAGGTGAGGGAGTGCTCTTCTTCTTTAATCTCCTCCTCTTCACACCCACCATCATTGTCTCTGTTTAGGCTCTTTTGGGCACTGATGGGGAGGCTTCTATATTTGGAGGAGGTTGTGGTGGTGGGACTCCTTCTTGTTTGTGTTGAGCCTATTCTTTCTTAGGTTGAGCTTCTTCTTCTTGGACAACTAATTTTGCTTGAGCCTTTATCTCTTTCTCTCTTACCCTAAGTGATCGCTTTCTCTTCTTTCCCTTTCCCTTTTATGCCTCAAATTACTCAATCTCCCACTCATGCTAATGCACTATCTTTGGCCTCACTAGTGATTTGGTAGAGTAGGTTGGTATTGTGACATTTATTCCTTTTCCTTTCTTCAGTCGGGTAGTAGCCTAAAGAGGTAGAGCTTGGGGAATTAGATCAATCAAAAAAGGTTTCCTAATCAATTCCCTTGTTAGTTCAATGAAATGTCGACCCCAATGATTAATATCATCATTCTCCCCATGCCAAATTTTTGCATTCATAATGGGCCTTTCATAAATCTCGTCCCTATTGTACAGGGAATCTAGTATCTTAGGGACATCCTTGTCCCATGCTTTGAGAGGGATCTACATATTCAACACCGTTTCTACAAGTTGTAGACCCATCCTACAATAGTCCCTAATGTGAACATCATATTCATCTACTGTGTTCATCCAGTGGTCTTCCAAGGATTCTTTGAGTATAAATTTCTACCCCACTAGGTGTTACACCATCTCAATGTTATTGAAATATTGGTGAGGTTTCTAGTCATCCTTGAGAGGATATTGTTCCCATTCTGAGTCAAATATAGCAATGTCCTTCTTCTATTTCACCTCAAAAGCTCCAATGGTGATTAACCACACCTAGGTCTTTTTTTTTTTTTTTTTTTTTGTACCTTGTCATATGCAAAGGCAAGCTGTTAGGATATTTCCAATAGTATAAGTTGATCCAACAGGTATCTAGGGAGCTTATTAGGGAACCAGAGGGTAACAAATACTCGAATATAGGTGAATGTCTTGAATTATATATAATATGCTCCCACTTGTATTATTTGAGTTCTACCCTCTACTGGAATCCTCTTTGCATAATCCCCCTTGATGAAACTAATGATGAAAAATATGAAACCATCATTGACCACCCTATATTCCACACTTTACAGTGGGAGCTTCTTCTATACCAACTGTGGATATACTACATAGGCCAAGCATTTGCATCCTACATGCTTCCCTTTCTATACAATCTCAGTTAATCCATAGTCCTCACTGCCAAGAGATATACCATATATGAGGTTATATAAAAATAGGGGTCATTCTTCACTAAGATCAATTGCTCTTCCAAATTTTCATTGAGAATTGTGGCCCAATCAATATGCATCTTACCCATCCTGATGGTTTCTATAAAGTGTACCATCCATGTTTCCAAGTAACTCACTATGGGAAGGCCCATGGCTCTACTCAAGAGAACTATCAAGTAGCCAATATCATCAATCATGTATCCACACATCATATCAACCTTTCCCACCCTTTGGCCCAAGGGTGTCCTATCAATTAGGTACTTTGATTGTACAAACTCCTTGGCCTCTATTCCATTTTCCCTATACCACATGTCTGGACCTCATAAGAGATTTGAAGGTATTGATCTTCCTATGGAAGGTGGAAGACCTTTTTGATGTTTCACAGCTTAAGATCCAAGACCTTTTTGATGTTTCATAGCTTAAGATCCAAGACTATCTCCCCTATTACACTCTTGATGACATTCTCCTCAGGTACATAGTGATGTGCTAAGGTCATTATTAGTTCAGATGATTGAAATGATGTTGGGTGAGAAGCCATGTTTACCAAAAAGCTTCATATGAGAGCCAACACCATAGTTGAGATCTCTTTATCATTTTTGCATAAGATTAGAAAGGCAATCTAGTCAATGTGCCCCAATTCGGTGTCTTGGGTCTCAGTGTATTTATCCTAGAATCAAGATTTCTTTGGTGCTCATTGCTATTTGAAAGCTACTCATTTCAATGGTGTCTTTACTACCATGGAGGATGATGATGATTCCATTATATCTACACAAAAGTCAAAATATTAGTATTATGATGTCATAAGACTATGATGATTCCTAGATGGGACCCAGATTGAGGAGAAACTAAGCCAAAATAGGAGAAAACTAATCAAAATACTCTAAAGAGTTTGATATGTGCATATGCACACCAAGCGCAGGTGTGCAAGGTGTGGACATGCACTTTAATATATATTTTCCAAAACAATGTGCACAGTTACACATGTTGTGCACTTACACATGTGCATAGTTACACATGTTGTGCACTTACACATGTGCACAAGGTGTGCATGTAGGCAACTACACGTTTAAGTCTTTGTTGCTCAAGGAGGTAGAGTTGGTGTCCTTGAGTACATATACACACTTATTGAGGGTGCACACATGCACATGTGCACACCTCAATAGCTATCTATTTATACCTTAGCAAAGGTTTGAAGTCTTTCTCAAAGATGCAGATGTACAGAGGAGTGAACTAGCAAAATTCATAAGGGTGCAGAGGTGCAATGTGTAGAGAGAGAAGAAGTGACTAAGTCAGAGGGGGGTGGGGTCTATTTATAGACCCTAAGGTTGGCCTTTTTGCACACCTTTGAAGGTGCACATTTGTGAAGGTGCATATCCTCTAAAGGACATGAGTACATAGGTGTGCACTTGGCACACATGCGCGGGTGCACACTTTTACACTTTAAAAAATCCCCAAGACTAGATTTTTACACCTTTTTCACTACTAGATACTGCCCAATTAGAGGCCAAAGATTGACGTAGACCTAGAGGAAAGTCCAAGATGACTGAGGCACCTGATCGGATGCTCTAAGAGGATTTTGAAACTAGGAGGTCCCCATTTTGTGACTCAAAATGGGGTGTGTGTTGTGAGACCACAACACATTAATTTTAGACTAGGTGTTTCTCTTATTAGAGCCCTGAATAGGGTTGTCGACATTTGTTAAGAGGAATTTCATATTGCTCCTAATACTAGTGACCTAATTATTATCCCCAACTGATAATGTAAGTGATAGTAGGAAGTTTTTAGATGATGATGTTACAAATATATGTAAGAGAGTCACATCAGTTGTTATATTATAATTGATGTCTTAGTTGGCTAGACATTATGCAAACTTAGTCGAGTACCATATCATTAGATTAATTAAGAGGACTTGAAGAAGGTTTGATGAATAAATAAGTGTTATGTAAGGTATTCAATGGGTACTTGAATGAGTTAGGCAGTGATAATATAATATTGGTTTGATTATTTGCAATCATGTATTGTTGCAATATATTGAAGAACTCAAGCTTAACTGAGTGACAAGGTTAATAAAGGGAGACTGAATTCATCAAGTGACTACAATATTTCCCAATAGATTGGAAAAATAAGGAGAATCATAGTATTTTATGAGAAAGTTAGTTTTAACCTAGTTCTTTATGACCTGAGTAAGTGTTATGTTTACTGACTAATAGTTAAATGACAAAGTTTAGAAAATTGGAATCTGGGGTCAACTTTTGATGAAAATTTGGAAGGTTTGAGATGGTCTAAGAAACAAGTCAAATTTATTGCAAGATCAATTATTAGGAAAATTCAAGAAGGATAGGATGATGGAGATTGAATGAAGATAAGGAAGGACATAAAGATGTTCTATGAAAGCTATATTTTCTAAATGTCTAGATTTAATGTATGAAATTTTAAACATGGAAATTCGGTATGAATCTAAGATCGGCGATGGTAATTAAATGAAAAAAGATGGAAGGATCTAGAAGCATTGATAAAACCATTTAAGGAGGAGAAAAAGACAATTTAAGGTCGTTGATTATTGTACTAGTTGAATGTTGAACAAGGAGTGTTAAGTCGTTGTAAATATGAAGTTGAGGAAGGAGAAAGAAGACTATACTGGAACAATTAATATTTTATCATTGATGTCAAATCTTATTGGTAAGATAATTTCTATCTAAGTATAGTGACATATAAAGATGATTGACGAAGAGGATTTGAGAAGAAGAGATGAAAAATGGACCTAGAGGAAAGGTTGAGTTATGTGAAACTACTATGGGAACTTAATTAGCTAGACCTTAACAATATAATATGATTCTTGAATCATAACCTAAGTGGAGAATATAGTTGTATTGACACCTAGAAGAAGTGGTCAAAGGAAGACACAATGCATAGGCTTGATTGAGCAAAAGAGAAGAAGATTAAGGAACTAGAAGTATATGTTGAGTAATGCTAGTGTTGATTGAGTGATAATATATGCCAAGAAACATATAGAGTTGACCAAGTATCAATATCAATGAAGTATTAGAAAGTATTCTGAGTAGAACAATTAGTATTGATCAAATAATTCAATGATGACCGAGTGTTAGAACATAGTCTTGGCCAACTGTCATCATTTGATAGTTTATGAGGAAATCTTGATTTTCACTCAACACAATTAAATTCTTGGAAAATATAAAACATGTTGAACATAAGAATGGATGATCTTGAGAATTTAATTCAAGGGAAGCTGTGTTTGAGTGTTTCTAGACATGGATTCAAAGAGAAGTTTTGAGAAGTTTCTAGAAGAGAAAGGAGGAAACAAAATGATGGAAGGATTTGATGAATCTGAACAAACCATAAGATCGATAGTGGTGTTTAAGAGGTAAAAGATCAAAACTACCTATTTAAGGAGGCATAAGGGTAACCTAATTTGGGTGGAAAAGTGGATGATTTTTCATGCTATTACCTGGTGAACTTAAGAAAGTGAATGAGAAGAGTTATGAAAAAGTGAAGTGTGATTGCTTGAAGGATTGCTAAGAAGATCAAAGATAGAGATGATAATGAAGGCTAGCCAATAGATCAAAATATGAGCTAAATTTAGATCTACATTTACAAAGTGAGTTGTATTTATTAGGTCAACCTATTTTTACTTTCTAACCCTTGTATCAATATTGAAATCCTTTAATCAAGGTTGAACTAACATTCACTTGTAAATTATTTAATAAGGGTGACATTCTAAAGGAATGTTCAAAATCCCTCTAATCAGACCACTCCTAATAGAGTTATTAAATTTTTTAACAACATCACATTTGACAGTGTGTTTTTAAACCTTTAATAGGGTTGGCTCCTCACAAAGTTACTTTATAAGATTAGAAATTGGTAGCATGTTACTGGTTTTTTTTCCAAAATTTGGTTTGCATGTTATATCATAATGTCATACTTGTGTGGATGTTATTTGAGATATTTTACTATTAATATTTTACATTCTGCAAAGTTTTTTACTATTAGGATAGTGGATTGCAAGTTTTATGTTGCTAATTATTTTCTATAGAGATCAAGCTACTTAATTGTTAGAATGTTTAGAATAATTGAGATGTGGGGGGGGGGGGGGTGGGTGGGGGGGTGAATCAATTATCCAAGGTCTAGATGTACCAATTCAACAATTAAACACTTTAACTACTTCACATCTAAGCATCCATTAGCTCAGCCTCTATATAAAATTATCAACAACATCAAATAGCAGTCCATTGTCCTAATAATAACGTACATGCATAATGTAAAAAATTAACACTAAATCATCACAAATAACATCTACACAAGTTGTCTCTAGGATTTAACATGGAAACCTAATTTGGATAAATCCACCAGTAACATGTTACCAATCTTTCACTCTTCTAAAGTGAGCTCTATTAGGAGCCAAACCTATTAAAGGTTACAAAACCCACAGTAAATGTGACCTTGTTAAAGGATTTAATCACCCTATTAGGAATGACCTTGTTAGAGGACTTTAGAACATTCCATTATAATTCCACCCTGATTAAAGGATTTATATATGGCTATTAGGTCAACCTTGTTTAAAGGTTTTCAATAATGATACAATAGCTAGAAAGTAAGAATAGATTTTGATCTAACTAATATAACTCACTTGTAAATATAGATCACAATTTGACTCTCATGTTGATCCACTGACTAGCCTTAATTGTCATTTTTATCTTTGATTCTCTTGGCAACCCTTCAAGCAATCAATCTTCACCCGCTCACAACTCTTCTCACCCTCTTGCTCAAATTCACCTATCAATAGCATCAATAACTACTCCAAACATACTCGGTTAGCCATTGTACCTCCTTAAATAGGTATTTATCATCTTTTTCCACTTAAACATCACCAAAGATATTAGGGTTAGGTCAAATTCACTAAATCCTTCCATCATTTAGTCTCCTCTTTTCTGTTCTAGAAACTTCTCCAAACTTATTCTTGAATCCTTGCATAGAAACAAGAAAATGCAATTTCCCTTGATTTAAATGCTCCAAGTCATCACTCCTTATCTTCCACATGTTTTATATATTCCAAGAAATCAACTATGTTGGCTGGAAATTATGATTTTCTAATAAATTGTTAAATAGTTTCCCTTTGGCCAACACTGTGTTCTGATGCTCGGTCATCACTGGGCTACTCGATCATTACTAATATTTTGTTTGGTACATATACTAATGCTCATTCAACACTACTTCTTGACACATATTGGTTCTCGGTTGACACTAGCATTGTTCAACATATACTTCAAGTTCCTTAATTTTCTTCTCTATTGCTTAGTCAAGCCTATGAATTTAGTCAATCTTTGATCACATCTTCAAGGATTCAATGTAATTGTCTTCCTCACTTTTAGTAATATTAAATAGTCACTTTATCTTTTCAAAGTCTAACTAATCAAGTACCCATTGTAATTCCTCTCATAACTTAACCTTTCCTCTAGGTGCTTTTGTTATGTCTTCTCTCAAATTGTCTTCATCAATCATCTAGATATGGAACTCAAATTAGATAGAAAACTGTCTTACCAATTAGGTTTGACACTAATGAGAACATAAAAATTGTTCAAATTGTAGTTTTCAACAATCTCCCTCAATGACATTGATGGAAACACCTCTAGTTACTATGCAATCCAAAACATGTACTATTTTGAGCATATAGTTATCCAACAATCTCTCTCTTTTAAATTCATTCTGATCCTCATCCATACAACTCACATAAGATCATATACTCCCTCTTTGATATAGATCTTCAATCTTCTTCTTCTTTGCAACATCTCTTTCTAAATATTATTTCTCCCTCTTTCATATATGACTTCTCTTCATTGTTCACTTGATATATTCTTCCTTCATATGGTAACTCAATCTCTCCCTTTTTGACAAAAATGCCAAAGAAAATTCATCTATTCATACATCCTAATTATGTAAATATCGTTATGTTAGTACTAAATTGTTCATCTATCATCTGTGCTCATGATTGATACAACATTTTGTTCTCCTTCCTTTACTACATTATACAACTCGTAAAGTAAGACTGTCTACATCAACTTGTAAGATATTCTAATCAACACATTTGATGTAGAGTTCCATCTTAGTTTAAGTAGCCTTGTTTAGGGGAATCGCCCCTAATTTTCCTCCTAGATACTCATGAGCATCCTTAGGTAAAGCCTTAGTGTAAATATCATCTATTTTCTCCTTAGTGTTCACATACTCCAATATCAATTATTTATCTTGAACTAACTCTCTCAAGTAATAATAATTGATAGCAATATTCTTTTTCTTTATGTGTGTCACAAGACTCTTTGATATGTTTATAGCACTAGGGTTGTCACTATAGATAACAAATGGATCAATAATCTCTTCCTTCATCCATTTCAATAATTATTTGATCCACATGATATTTAAATATTTCACTACCACTACCACATATTTAGCTTCAAATGTTGATTGAGAAATCTAGTTTTTCTTCTTACATGTCCATGATACTAGTCTCTTTCCTAGAATGAAATCCCCTCCACTTGTACTCTTTTTTTCATCAACATTTCCTGCCCAATTGACATTTGTGTACACTTTCAATTCAAAGTTGTATTTCTTCTTATAATAGAAGCCATAGTCTTATGTTCCTTTCAAATATCTCAGTATCCTTTTCACTTCCATCATATGATTCTCCTTGTAGAAAATCTTGCAAAAGTCCCAACTACCAATGCAATATCAGGTTTGTTGTGAACAACATAATGCAGTTTCCCAATCATTAATCCATACAGTGTCTAGTTCACATTAGTAGAACCATCATTTTTAGATAACTTATGTCCTATAGCCATGGGTGTACTAACTGGTATTGAATCTTCTATTCCAAAGGTTTTCAATATCTCCTTGATGTATTTTTATTAAGGTAGATACCTTGTTTCATTTGATATACTTGTAAACCAACAAAGAATTTGATCTCACCAAACATAGAAGTTTCAAACTCTTTATTCATCTCATCTCCAAATGATTTAAATAATGTATCTTTTCCTCCAAATATGATATCATCAACAAATATTTAAGATAACAATATCTCATTATTACTACCAATCTTCAAGTATAGATTATTGTTATCATTAGTTCTCGCCAAACCAATCTTCACCAAATAATTATGCAGTATTGTAATGCCCCGCCAAGGGATCCAAAGAATTAACTTAGAATTTCACTAAGTTTGGTAACATTTTTTTTATTTACATGAAAGTAAATACCATACATAACTTATTCACAATAACGGAAGCAATAGAAATGTCCATCTAAAAAGTAAACATAACATACATAACAGATTACATTCTTTAAGATCCCTTAACGTTGAATTACATACATGAATCCATCTAGTACAACAAGCACATGAAATAATAATGATAAGTCCAATGTTCATACATTACATTTCCAAATGCTCAATCATCCACTGTACATGCCACAGGGTATGAAGGCTTAAAAGAATATACATATGTGAAATAAGGTACATCATCCTATTCTAATCCATGATACATCAAAGACAATCACATGATACATCATCATAGAAGACATATACATCCATCATAAAGATCAAACAAAATAAACTAAGTGCACGGTTCCTACCAACCGTTAATAGCATCATTAGACCATTGTGGGCCCTAGCCATCCCTCCGTGCGTAACATCCCAAATCACTGAAGGAATCATCGGTATTAACATAGTAGGAATGTCACTCCTAACATATACAACATCATATGTAGAAAGTAATCTAACATGAAAATATAAGCATAAGATAACATCATCTAACATATGCTTATCATCAATGAAAGGATACATATCCACCATCACGAAGGATGCATTAGCCACGATGTCTCGATGAATCTCTAATGATAAGAGTGGAAAATACACTACCACCCGACCGCGTGGTACCTAAGTGGTCCACTCCCACTGTGCTGAGGAGATAATCTCAAGTCCCAAATAGGCTATCCATAACACATAGCACAAATCTCTATAGTCCAGGAATCCTAAAAGTATACTAACTCAAAGGTTCTAATCACGAAATTGACATCTACTTCCCAGAGGCACACAATGACATGTAGGAACCTACTATGCAAGCGGGAAAGTGTCATCGCAATTATCACGTACAGGTTACCCTGGCAGTTAGCTAAACTCCACGGGTCCATATTGATTTCATGCGGCCAGTAGTATCCTCTCATACTGACGAGGCATACTACAGAATGCAAGGTCGCAACCATGCATCTCACTACTCCCATCCTAGCCTGTACAAGCACTCAAGGCATGGGCGAGAACAAAACCCTTATCTTTTTAGGTTCATTTTGTTAGTATTAGGTGTGAATGTTATCACTTATTAATCCAACTTACAATGAGTTACCCTGGCAGCCTCTTAGGGCCCCGGCCCCCATTGCAAGCCACTTCCCGTCACTACATGCAGATATCCTACCGTAATGCTCATGGACTCATTAATCTCAAAATCATAAAAGATAATCCATAAAATCATCAAATATGCATAAAAGCATCAAATCTCCATGAGCAAACATCCATAGAAAAACATGAACACAACAACTCTCTATTGGCAACTGAAGTATCACTGATAATCAAAGTATCCAATGGTTCTCAATAACCAAAATATATATCTCAATCATACTGATCGAAGACTCCAGAAATGGTTGGGTAAAACATGTCACAACATGACATCATCAAGAATAAATCCACATCTCAGTCCCATCATGGCGACTAGAAAATAATCAAGGATAACTGATCGATAACTTAAAAATGATTAGCTCAAGTGTCTCATACACATACATCTCAGCTTCACACATGAAGACTGATGAACAAATACAAACATTTCATAGAGCATACAATCACATTACCATGGTTGGGCTTATAAAGATCGAGACCAAATAAGATCAACATGCCAACACATCTCATAACCCCCGAGCCTCTGGTAACAACCTAGGACTGGTCAACACTAGTTGACCCAAAACCCAAAACAAGAAGCATATAGAATACACGATGCAAACACATGTTTTGGTTTTGCTAAGTTTTCAAATTTGAATTTAGAAGTCTCAGTTTACGTATTCCCAAATTATATTAAGTGGAGAAATTTCACGTTTTTCCTGACCCATGTATTTGTTTCATAGATAAAAGTTTCTCCTCAAAACTACTAGACTCCATTTGCTAATTGTACTAATAATATTTTGTCTATATAAACGTTGTTTGAAAAAGATCCCTATCACCAAACCAATAAGACTCATTGTAGATTTTAACATGAATAATCTCCAAATTTTTAACATTATCATCTTCATTAAACAACTCTAAAATTGTTTAATATATATTAAATAGTATTCAATATACATTATAAAAATTCCACTATATTAAAATCTCTTTTCTTTTAATTTTCTCTCATTTAAAAATCCATTTACTTAGATTGACTAATAATTAATTACACTTCTTCTACTATTAACTAATCTTAATTAAATTTGATTTAATTAGATTAGATAATAAACCATATAAAACTAATGCATATTAATAAGATTCTAATAAGGGAAGTTTGCAATAATATCTTTAATCCATTCCATGCTTTGGTATATTATTTTTTTCTTGTGAAATTTTAGCACAAAGAACTCTTGGTTATGGGAAATGGAGAAATATCTGTCCTTGAATAAAACAGTTTCAGTACGACGGCCATATCTCCCTAATGAACCGTTGGATCGGGCTGAAATTGAAATATGCTGGAGAGGGCCAAGTCGCAGCATCGAATAAATTCGATCACAATAAAAAGTTATGAATGACTGAGTTCGGGTCTATCCAAGGGGCAGCGATAGGGCAATTTGTGATGAATTAAAAATTTTCTCTTAAAATAATTGTTCTCTAAATTTAACCATAAAAGGGTTTATTCATACGCATCTAAAAATATAATTGATAGAAAGATTACATCTAATCATTCGAATTTTCACCATAAAATTTCTATTTTAATTCCAAATCTTGTCTTTCTAATTTAATATAAATTCGAACCCAAATCCGGTTCATATCTAATTATTTCTCCTTATTTGGATCTAGGGTTTTTCTATTGTTTTCTTCTCAACCAAATAGCATATCTAGATTCCAATTTTAAATTACAGATTCAATCATAGAGAAGTTTCAGACACATATAACAGACACGATGAAGACAGGAATGCATGATGCGGAAATAGCACAAGTAAAATCACAAGAATCTACCCAAATTCTGATGCTAATTCGCTCTTCCTCAGAAAACTCGCAGAGCAAACTCCCTTCTTCAGAGTTCTTGAGTCCTCCAATGCTCCAATTGCTCTCGACCCTCTCCCTAAGCTTCTATGAATGCCTAAATACAAAGAGCTCTCAAGAAACCTTTGGAATGCTTCTTGAAACCACTGAAAGGTGTCACCAACTAAGCATGGGTCTTTTCCAATTCTTTTTGATGAGTCATAGAATTGTAGACACCTTGTGCTTAATTGATGCACTAACCCTCGTGTTGTTGACACATGTTAATTCCCATGCAAGCTTATAACTCCAATAATTTCTATTTAAATTTTATAACTTTTATTTTAATCTTTTATAACTTTTATTATTATTATTTTATTTATTACTTTATTATTATTTTATAGTTATTATTAATTTTAATTTCTAGTTTTCTTTTATTTAAATCCTTTTCCCCAATAATTCACATTACAATCAAAATATCAAAGATCATGATATTTTATTAATCTTCTCAAATAAATAATTTATTAATTAAATCTATTTGTTAAGACTTAATTAATGGAAAATTCACCATAGACCTCCAAGATAAAATATGAAAACCCATCATAGAAAAAATCATACAAAATAAATCTAAAGGGTTAAAAATCATGAAATATGTCATCCGACACATTTGGTGGGTATTCAACTTTGATACTTTTCCTAACTCACTAGGACAAATGGTTTTTAGGTTTGGGATTTGGACTTGAGAATTTATCTCCCTTCTCTTATCATTGAGATAGTATAATAGGGTATGCTCATCCTGGCAATTCAGGGAAGTCGATACCCGGTACCTGCAACCTACAGAAAAACCATGCATGTACATACAATATATAATGCTAAGCTAAACAGACAATGGCAGGAAGTGGTGCATCGTGTAGATCCTGACTAATCAGGTGACTACGACTCCCTTCCTTAACCACATCAGAAATGCCATACAATAAGAAAACACGCACACCATACACATGCAAGTATGGGGTAAGTAACCATAATAAAACACATGAGATAATAAACCATCTAACTAATCATCAGTAATAACTGAAAACAATGTAATGATCATCATACATACATGAAATGTAAAGTCTAAATGATCTCATCATATATCAACTGAATCCTTATCATAATATCTGATAGTGTCAAAACAACACCACTAAACCATCAACATAAAACTAGTCTACATAGTCTGATAACAATTAGTCTCGAAAAGATGTGAACGAGGGTAGGCACTACAAGTCTTTCATTCCATGCTCTAGGGACTTGTTTCAAACCATATAGAGCATTGTGCAATTTACATACCATGTTCTTCTTGCTAGGGTCAATAAATTATTTTGGTTGTTCAATGTTAACTTCTTCTTCCAATATTCCATTTAGAAATACAGATTGTACATCCATTTGGTACACATTATATCCTTTATAAGAAGAATATGCAAGTAGTATTCTAACTCCATCTAATCTTGCAACTGGGGAAAATGTTTCCCATAATAGATTCCTCCTTCTTATGCATATCATTTTCATACTAGTCCACCCTTGTTCCTTATGAATTCACCTTTCTCATTTAGCTTGTTCCTAGATACTCACGTTGTTCCAATAACATTCTTGTCTTTTGATCTAGGTACCGTTGTCCAGGTATTGTTCTTCTCTATCTTCTCAATTTATTCATTCATTGGATGAATCCAATCCTCATTCTCCAAAGAATCTTTAACTAATTTAGGTTCAAACTCAAAAAGTAAACATGTATCACTTTTGAGTCTTTTCCTTGTCATAACTCTAGATTCTTTGTTACCAATAATTTGGTTAGATGCATGGTGTCTTCTTACATATTTTTCTAGTAGAGGTTCTTTTCTTCTTTCTTCCTGCATAGATTCATCTTGAAAAATGATTTCAAGGTCATTTTGTCTCTCTAGTTCAAGTTCAGGTTCAGGTCCAGGTTCTTCTTTCTCGGCATTCTCTTCCTATTGTTTGACATCTTCTCCATGTCTCTGAACATCATTTTGTTGTAGCTTAGTATTTGCATTTTGTTGCTTAAAAATTGCCTATTGCAACTCAACAATCACATTTTTTTGGTGATTGGTTTCTTTCTTCTCTTGCTCAAGTAAGTTGTTGGGAGCACCTTCATTCACATATATGAATGTGCTATAATCTTCAAGTTTTGTCTTGCATTCAACTTCATTCTTTTCCCTATATTCATCAACTCTCACATTTCACTTTCCACAACTTTGTTAGTGTTAGAATTCAAACACTTGAAATCTTTTCTCTAAGTGGAATACCCTAGGAATATGCCTTCATCACTCTTAGAATCAAGTTTTCCTTTTCTATTATCCTTTAGTGTATAACATTTTCTTCCAAAAACTTTTAAAAACTTTAAATTTGGTGCTTCTCCATACCAAAACTCAAAGGGTGTAACATTTATACCTTTCTTTGCTCGCACTCTATTCAAGGTATAAATTTTTGTACTTATAGCTTCTCTCTAGTATTTTTATGACACATTCTTCTCCATCATCAGTGCTCTAGCACAATCCATGATTGATCTATTTCCCCTTTCAACTATTCCATTTGGGGAGGGGTCCTAGGTGATGACATCTTCCTTTTAATTTCTCTACCATTGTAGAATATGTTGAATTCATTAGAGATGAATTCTCCACCTCTATCATATCTCAAGTACCTCAGACTCTTACCTATTTCCTTTTCAACTCTGGCCAAATGCCACTTAAACAACTGAAAAGTATCATATTTTTCTTTAAGAAACATCAGAATCATCATCCTAGAATAGCCATAACAAATAGAATGAAATATTTGTCTCTAGAATAGCTTTGTACACTAATAGGTCCACAAAGGTCACTATGAACAAATTCCAAAATTTCATTAGATGAATATGTCTTTCTCTTGAAACTAGATTTTGGAATTTTCTCCAATTGATATTGTTTACACATAGCATTATCAAGTTTCTACAATTTTGAAAAACCTCTCACTCTTGTCATCTTACTAATGCTTACGAAATTGTCAAAGTTCACATGAAATAGCCTCTTATGCCATAAACATATACCTTTATATTATGCAAACAAACATGACTCATCAGATAAATCTAGATGGAATAGGTTACCTTTTGTTTGATCATCACTTCCAATAAGTTCACCAACATCATCAAATATCTTAGTGTTCCTATCATGGAATTCAACCTTGTATCATGATTTTTTCAACAATGAAACAGTCAACAAATTATAGTTAAGTCCTTCAACCCAATAAACATTGTCACACTTGATGTTATTAGTCAATTGTATTGATCCTTTACCTTTCAGAAGACATTGTGCATCATTACCAAACTTAACACAACTACCCTTGTATGGTTCCATAATTTCAAATTTAATTTTATCATCAATCATGTTATGTGAACAACAACTATCAATTATACATCTATCACCTTTACCCTTATATGAGATTAATGCAGTTTTATCATCCCCATTAGAATCTTTTTCATAGAAACATAGACAACTTCTTCATCATTACTTTCAAAATCATTATCGGTTTCTTCTTTAGCAATGTAATAGGATTTCTTACCTTTGTCTTTATAGTCCTTGTTTCTTCTGTTATTTCTATCATCACTTCTTCCTTTATACTTGTTTTCCCTACTTTCATCCTTGTCTTTCCTGCCAGGGAATCTTGTAGCAATATGACCAACTTTATTAAATGAAAAATAGATTATAGGGAGTTTACCTTTTTATTTTCCTCTGCCTCTTGGAGTTACTCTAGCCATCAGTGCTTCAAGCTAATCAAGTTGATCATCAAAAACATCATTGTCACTTTTCACACATTTTCCTTTTCCTTTCTTGCTAATAACCAATAGTGATTTGAAAGCATTTTCAACAATGGTAGGGCTGAAATTATCAAAATTTGACATTTCAAAAGTAGCAAGTCTACCAATCACACCTTCTAAAGTTAGGTTATTACCAGGAGTACATCTCACTTCTTGTATTACAGAAACTCTAATAGAAAAAATAGGATGTAGAGTTCTCAATACCTTGCTTATCAAAATCTCATCATCACTCTTTCCATTTGCTCCTCTTATGGAATTTACAACGTCTTTGATTCTTCCACAATACTGGACAAAATTCTCACCTTCCATCATTCTCATTTCATCAAACTTACTTCTCAAGCTCTCTGATTTAGCTCTCAAAATGTTTATCTCCTTTATAGATTATTTGTAGTGTATCCCACATTTCCATGGAATTTTTGTAGTCTTTTATGTAATCCTCCATATATTATTGTTATGTCAAACTTGTTTAAAGGATTTCAATACTAATACAATGGTTAGAAAGTAACACTATATTTTGATATGACTAATAAAACTCACTTGCACATACAGATCATAGTTTGAATCTTATGCTAATCTAGTGACTAACCTTCATTGTCATCTTTGTCTCTGATTCACTTGGAAACCCTTCAAGAAATCACTCTTCACCTCTTCACAACTCTTCTCAATCTCTTGATCAAATTTTCCAATCAATAGCATCAACAACTGCTCCAACCACACTTGATTAGCCTTGTACCTCCTAAAATAGGTAATTATGATTTTTTTTTGCTTAAACATTACTATAGATCTTAGGGTTAGGTCAAATTGAATCCTTCCATCATTTAGTCTCTTGTTTTCTATTCTAGAAACTTCTCCAAACTTCTCCTTGAATCCTTCCATAGAAATATGGAAACATAGTTTCCCTTGATTCAAATGCTCCAAGTCATCACTCTTTATCTTCCATGCATTTTACATATTCCAAGAAATCAACTGTGTCAGCTAGAAATTATGATTTCCTCATAAAATGTTAAATGTTGTCCCTCAACCAACATTGTGATCTGATGCTCAGGCATCACCAAGTTACTCAGTCATTACCAATATTTTTTCTAGCACATATATTGATGCTCGGTCAACACTTTTTTGCTTGACACATATAGGTGCTCGGTCGACACTAGCATCACTCAACATATACTTCAAGTTACTTAATATTCTTCTCTGTTGGTAGGTTAAGCCTATGCATTTAGTCAATCTTAGATGGTCACTTCAAGGATTCAATGTAACTATCTTCCTCACTTGTAACATTATTAAATAATCACTTTATCTTGTCAAAGTCTAACTAATCAAGTTCCCATTGCAATTCCTCTCATAACTCAACCTTTCCTCTAGGTGCTTTTGTTATGTCTTCTCTCAGATCCTCTTCATCAATCATCTAGATATGACACTCAAATCAAATAGAAAACTATCTTACCAATTAGCTTTGACATGAATGACAACATAACAAGTGTTCCAATTATAGTTTCTAACACTTAATGATTAGATCTGAAGTAATTGAATTAATTAAATGCTGAATTGGTACATTTGGACCCGAGGATAACTGATTCAACCCCCCCCCCCCCCCCCCCCCCCCCCCCCAATTATTCTAAATCATTGTAACAATTGCTATCATAGCATTAGTTCTTGTAAAGAAATGTTTGAAGGTATTTAAAGGTAAAGATCAAGATGTACAAAAAGGAAGTACGAAGGTTGAACAAGGAGAACTTTGATGCATGGTAGAGTCTAATGAAGTTGCATCTGATTGGAATTGGAGAAGGAGGAATAAACTATGTGGAAGATGCATATGTAGACAGACTAAGACCTCTAATAGCTTAGCAGATGAAAGAGAAGCAAGAACACAACCATGCAATGTTGCAGATTGCATCAACCCTAAGCTATATTGAGTTTGATGACATAAAGGAGTGCACTATTACCAAGAAAATGTAGGATACACTACAAACTATCTATGGAGGAGACACAAATGTTTTGCAAGAAAAATTAGAAAGCTTGAGAGGCAAGTTCGATGAAATCACAATGACAAAAGGTGAAACCATTGCTCAATATTGTGGACGAGTCAAAAAGGTGGTAAATGTTATAAGAGGATCAAATGGAAAGATTGATCATAAAACTATGATAAAAAAGGTACTAAGAGCCCTACTTCCTATTTATGTTATTAGAGTTTCTACAATACAAGAACTAAGATGTACCCTTATTAATAATTTGACTTTGGAGGGATTAGTTGGTAGAATTACTACTTTTGAATTGTCAAACTTTGAAAATTTTATGCCTACTACTAATGAATCAACTTTCAAATCTCAACTAATTCTTAATAAGAAAGGAAATGAAAATGTATAAATAGTGATAGTGACATCTTTGATGATGAACTTTATGAGCTTGACACATTAATTGCTAGAAGACTTCCAAGAGGCAAAGAAATATTCAAAGGTAAGATTCCTATAATATGTTTTTCATGTAACAAAGTTGGACACATTTTTGTAAGGTGTCTAAATAGAGAAGACAAGGATGAAAGGAAGGAAAAAAAGTATAAAGGTAGAAGAGATGACATAAACAATAGAAGAAATAAGGAATACAAAGAAAAAGGTAAGAAATCTTGTTATATTGCTCAAGAAGAAACTGACAAAAAATTTGTCTCTGTAGCTATGAAAGAAGATTTTTATGAAGATGAGAAAACTACATTAATTTCATATGTGAGTAAAGGTGATAGATGGATAATTGATAGTGGTTGTTCACACCGCATGAATGGTGATAAAAGTAAGTTTGAAACCATGGAATAATCACTACAACATTTGGGGTCAAATTGCCATGACAATTTGTGACGATAGTGTAATTTGTGGTGATTTTCATGTTTTTTTTTACAATTTTCCCCGCCACCATCACAATACCAACGTTGGAATCATAATTTCAATGCCCATGTGAGTATTAAAAAAAAGAAACGAAAACATGACATAAATCACTCCCCATTTGTTTTGATTGTGGAGAATTGCATGTGAAAGATGGTGGAGAGCTCCGAATGAGGGTGGAGAGCTTTGAACATTGTTGTGCCCTTATGATTGGTGCATTTCATTGCTATGATCTCTACATTTCATTGTCATGCCCTTGCTCTGTGATTTCATTGCCATGCCCTTGTGATCTCTATATTTTTTTGTCATGCCCTTGCTCTGTGATTTCATTTTCATGCCCTTGTGATCTTTGTGCCCTTGCTCTATGTTTTGGTTATTGTGTCATGCCCTAGCTCTATGATTTTCTTTAAGGGCTATGTAACTATTCATTCCTTTTCCTTCTAAATAAGTATCTCTTTATATTTCCTTCTAAACATGTATATTTAGAGATGTTTTTTAAGGTGCTTATTAAATCTTAGCACAATGGAAAAATTGATACAAATGCATACATATTCTAGAATCCAAATAATGAAACAATAAAACTCACTCAATCTGTGCTAAGTGACTTATCTCAAGATCCTCTGCAAAAATAATGCAGATCAGAGAAAATGGGTAGAGTTCGCAAGAAATTTTACAAAAACATATCATAGAAGATATTTTTAGAAAGAAACTAGCCATAACCCAGTTAAATGGGTCTAGTTGTTGACTAGTTGGGTTGATTAAAAATTCATGTAGAACTATCATTAGATTAGTTATAATAAAATGAACAATCACTTGTTCCCAGCTAGCAAGATCAAATACAGTTTTCCAAGGTGATAAAATTGCATATGCAAGGAATTGAAGAATAACTTCACTGAAGAGTTGAGAGTAAGGAGTTGAAGAAGCAAGTTCTTCTTTTGTGTAAATTCCATAATCACGAGGCTCATTCCCTTGCAGAAGCCTCCACCACAATGAAATTACCTCTAAACCATGCAAAGGATGTTGAAGTGTTTCTCAACCTTGAAACACTCATATAAGCAATTGATACTTGGGATCATTGCAGGGAGACTGTGCCAATACTTGAAACACTCTTATAATCATTTGATATTTGGACTATAAATTCTCAAAGATAGTTGCAAGTGATTCCAATGTCAAAGTACCTACCACAACACTTTCCTATATTCTATCATGTGGCTCCCATAATATCCCTTATGTTGTCTAATTGTTGTTTCTATCATGCAGTCTCTTTTTAAAGCCGCTCAGTCTTCTTTTCTCTCATGCCTTAAATTTTTATTATCAAACTTTTGAATATCTGCCTCTCCCTTATCTAAATTAAACTTCACATTTACATAGGTGTTTGATCTTCGATAGCTTTCATTTCAACATTAAAGTTTTCAAGACTAGTCAACACCCTCACTTGTGGAACTCTCATGTCAAGCCCTTTTTATATTATTGCAACACCATGTTCTTGCTTCTGAGCTAATAGTTCTTCAATTTCATTTTCTTGTAAAACATTAATTTTGTTGATCAATTGTAAACTCTTAGAAAGTGCATTATTATTGTCATGTATGTATTTATGTATGTATATACATATATATATACATATGTATATGTATATATATGTGTATTTATATACATATGTATATGTATATATATGTGTATATACACACACACACACACACACACACATATTTGTGTGTCTATGTATGTATATATGTGTGTGTGTGTGTGTGTGTATAGAGAGAGAGAGAGAGATCTTGTGGATTGTGGATTATGGATTACAAACAAAAAAGAAAAGAAAACGTGACATTAATCATTTCCCATTTGTTTTGATTGATTTTGGAGAGCTACACACGAAAGAGGGTGTATAGCTTTGAACGAGGGTGAAGAGCTCTGAATATTGGTGGAGATCAGTGGAGATCTAGGATTTTGTTTCCATTCCCTTGTGATCGCTCCATTTCATTGTTGTGTCATGCCCTTGTGATCTTCATGCCCTTTCTCTATGATTTTATTCAAGGGGAGAATATGTACCTATGTAAATGTTCTTTTTTTTTGTTCCTTCTAAACATTTATCTCTTGTTCATATATAATAGCTTTGGTCAGATTCAAGGATAACTAATTATGATGATTGTATGTATATGTGCATGTATGTATCTATATTAGTTCACTACATGAATCGCTTTACATGAATACATACACACTTGCATACTAGTTGTGCTAAATTAAATTAATCATCTATGTCTTGAATTCACACAAGTAATTATCCTTGCACTCAATCAAAACTATTCATACCGATCTAAGTATGCATAAATATGTACTTACAAATTATATTATCTCTTGGTAATTGAGTAAAGATCTCATGTATAATATCGTCCATGTAATGATCTGATCCATTTTGATTACTTCATACTCTTTTTATTGAACATTTTATTTAACATAATTAGTATTACTAGAATTATACAACTACAACTAGTATTCTTGTTTATTTTATTTAATCATACACATTTAAGACTATTATTTTTCTTAAACTTAGATTGTATATTTGTTATCACTAAAACACAAACATAAATATCTTATAGTGATCTTATTTAATTTCAAGATCTTCATATTTAACGTGAAGAGTTTCCACTACTGGACATTGGAATAGATACAATGTGGAGCCACATAGCTTATGGCTTTTTACACCAAATTTTATTTTTGTTATACTTTTTGTCCTTCAAAAATATTATAGGTGAATGTTCTTATGATTTTCCATACATTTAATAATGTGTCGCTTGTCATTTGAGGTGATTTTCTATTCTGAGATAGAGATATCCATCATAAGGATGGACATGCCAATTTTGATCATCCTTCTTTCAAAGATGATTCCCTTATAAAATTAATGAAACTACTTGCAACTAACACCCTAATTTTCTACAACTTGCCTGACCAACCATTCACACAACCGTCTTCCTCCTACCCCACCATAGCATGTAACCCTTGTTTGAGGTTTATATCTTAGTCCCTCTTAGGTTTTGAACCTCATTGAACCTATTTCAAAATGGTTCCATTGGTTCAAGGAGGTTCATATGTTCGATAAGTTCAGTGTCCTAAGCAGTTTAGTGGTTTCAATATTCATAAAGCTCTTGGCTTAGATTAGAGTACTGAGATTCAAAGACTGTAATTCAGACTGAATGGTTCATATCAACTTGTGCATATGCTTTCAGATGTCTCCAGGAACATTTTGGTGTATTTTGGTCCATAATAGTCTTTGCACCACAAATCAAAATCGAAGTTCACATTTCAAAGGCCAAAGGTTTTGAACATAAAACTAGTGTTCAAAGTGTTGGTTCATTAGTCTGAATATATAGTTCAATAGTTCAAGTTTGATGATTCCAAGTAGCCCATACCATTTCAAAGGACCAAGTCCAGTGATTTGTATCTAAAAATTAGATGATATAGAAATTCAATATGAAGGAGGATTTTGCATCACAAAAAAATTATCCCATATCCAACATAAAAAGCAAGCTTCATATGGCTATCAACTCTTGTAAGATACACATGCATTGATATATATGCAATGTCTGTAATGATCAAATTTTTAGTTTTGACTTTTCAATGTAGATGGGTGGAGCCATTCAATGGAACGTTGATGAAACACACATTTAAGATAGGGGTATTCATTATACTAAGTCTTGACATCATTTGAACATGGACAACATTGATGTTGTTTACAAAAAACCCAAGAATGGAGAGTCAATGGAACCCATTGAGATTGACCATAACATCGAGTTGAGATTTGATACAAACACTTACATTTCTCTTGCAATGTGGAAGGAATTTATAGGGTATGAGAAGATAATAAAGAGCTCACAAAAAGAAGTCTTTAGGGATATTAGGCAATAGCATAATAAGCAAACAATAAATCTAGAGGCGATCACCTTCTCCCAATGCATATTCAGTGCAATCCTATCCAACATCAACATTCTCTGACTCAATACAAATAAAATCCAATATCACCATAGATGGAAATGATAGAGGGTAATATCTAGAAACAAATGTAGGAAATTATAATCAATCATTGTTTATATCTTTGAATAAAAACTATAAATAACTACAGACCTAAATTGTACTAACCTAGAATGTGCTCCATTTCCAAAAAAAGTAAAGGGATTTTGCAGATGGCATACAGTTTCTCACTCAAGGGAAAATACTTGTGCCAATGGTAGAAGAAACTTTTTTAACTAGGGGTTTTTTCATGAAAAGTGTATGATACACACACTACTACATTTGGGTATGAATTGTGATGGCAAGTCATCGCCTGAGTGACAATACCATGAATTGGCCCTTGCTAGACAGGTGTCAGACTTTTGCTGTTGCAAATTATGATGACAAGGGTGTTTGTCACAATTACAAAGGATGAAGGTGTCAACTTGGAACACACAAGGGAAAGAGTTCATCTTCTTTCCCTCCCACTTGTGATAGTAGACCATCACAATTGTGGCAATATAAGCTTCCAGTTTGTCATTGGACCGACAACTAGTTGTTGGAGCTGTCCATCACAATTGTGATGGTTGTGCGACAGACATGTTGTGGAAGTGACGATTATCTACCAATACAGTCCATCACAATTGTGATGGGGATCTAACAACAATGCTATTAGTGTGACTACTATCCGTTAGAACAAGCCATCACAATTGTCAGAAATTGTTGAATTATTAAACAAAAATTTTGTGGCAAATGAATCCCAGCTACATGAGTTAAGATCCCTTTTTAAATGTGGTTGGGAAAGGTTAGGGAAATTCAACATAATAGGCCTACACTATTTTAGTTCCATTATTTTCTTAAACTGTCACATCAAACCTTAACCATGGCTACTTATGCGTAAAATCTCCTTTCTATCCACAAGACAAATTTTGATGATTTCTCGGTAATGTAATATTCCTAACACAACCCAACACGATCAACATCTACATATGAAATGTTGATGAAAAAATATGGCACAATTGAATCCATAATATGCATCTCTCTAATACAATATTAATTTTATCATCATTATTTAGTTGTCATGGAACCATAGGTTAATAGTGAGCTTCAATTGGTTTCAAAAATAGTTTAGTATTCTCTCCTAATCGGGGCTAACCACATGAAGGTGGAAGTTCATTTGACCCCACCCCCAACCCCTAACATCTAAATTCTCCATTAACATCTAACATCTTTAAGAAAGGGTCAATATTTAAAGCACAAAAACAAGTTCCAGACCTGTAGTTTTGGTGTGTGTCATTTTTCTGTCACATCCAACATAAGATTCTTCCACTCTGAATCAAGAATGCACGTGCAACTGCATGTTATATGCATGGAAAATAGAAGGAGCTGAAAAAACCCACCACTTTCACATTTATTTTATAGGTCTATGCAAACCTCTAATAAAAATGCAAACTTGTTGGGTTTTTTCACCTCCATTTGGTGTTGTATGTATATGAAATAAGATTGCATATTGAACTATGGCATCCTTTTGCATTTCTTGAAACCAATAGATTCAAATAGTTAGTTATCATACAATCATATAAGGTTAATGTTGAGGTTCATTCGGTTTCAAGAATAGTTTAATATTCTCTACTAAGTAGGGCTAACCAAATGAAGGTGGAATCTCATTTGTTGCCCCCCCACATCTAAATTTCCTATTAACATCTAAAATCTTTAAGAAATAATCAATCTTTAAAGTACCTAGAATGTCCTCATCACCTTCTGCTACTCTCAGGGAAGTCCATCATCATTTCTCACAAGAAATTCATCATAATTCTTTAGTGTTTCTTGTACATCTAACACAGGTACATCTAGAAATGTTCTCATCGCCTCCTACATAAAATGAATCCAATATTACAAAATGCCCCCAAAGGTAAAATAGTTCAAGTGAAATAAACACATGAAAAATGAGAGAGAAAAAGATAAATATATTTTTACCAAAAGGCATTTCAATCGCATCTGTAACCATGCTACATGTTGAGTGATTTTTATTGTTTTTCTGTTGTGCTAAGATCTCTTTGTTTATATACATACATATATACATATACATATACATATGTATATATATGTATATACATACATACATACATACATACATATACAAAGATCACAAGGGCACATAAATGAGATGCAGAGATCACACAGGCATGACAATGAAATGCAACAATCATAAGGGCACATACATACACACGCGTGCACACACACACACACACACACACACATATACATAATATATGTATGTATATATACAGAGAGATTGTTTTTAAGGTACTAAGTGACTTACCTCAAGATCCTTCACAAAAATAATGCAGACTAGGAAAAATGGGCAGAGTTTACGAGAAAGTTTACAAAAACATATCATAGTAGATATTTTTAGAAAGAAACAAGCCATAACCCAATTAAATGGGCCTAGTTGTTGATTAGCTGGGTTGATTAAAAATTCCTGTAGAACTATCATCGAATTAGGTACAATAAAATGAATGAGATGCAGAGATCACAAGGGTACGAAAATGATATGTAGAGATCACAAGGGCATGACAATGAAATGCAGTGAGCACAAGGGCATGACAATGAAATACTAGATCTCCACTGATATATACATACATAAATGCATGCATACATACATACATATATAAATACATCTACATACATACATACATATACACATACATT
Source organism: Cupressus sempervirens (assembly GCA_028749045.1). NCBI lineage: Eukaryota > Viridiplantae > Streptophyta > Pinopsida > Cupressales > Cupressaceae > Cupressus > Cupressus sempervirens. The sequence continues at coordinate 461,622,054 of CM053792.1, forward strand.
CATATACATGTACGTATGTATGTATGTAGAGAGATCTTTTTTAAGGTGCTTATTACATCTAAGCACAATAGAAAAGTTGATTCAGCTACATACATATTCTATAATCCAAATAATAAAACAATAAAACTCACTCAATCCGTGCTAAGTGACTTACCTAAAAATCTTGCACACAATTAATGCATAGTTAATTAGGAATGTGTATATATATAATGTATGTATGTAGGGGAAATATAATGCCCATTAACAATGACATTAACTCTGCCCATTTTCTTGTTTTGTATATATATATATATATATATATATATATATATATATATATATGTATGTATGTATGTATGTATATTCATACATACATACATACATACATACATACATACATCTACATCCTTTGCATGGTTTAGAGGTAATGTCATTATGGTCGAGGCTTCTGCAAGGGAATGAGCCTCGTGATTATGGCATTTACACAAAACAAATGGGGAATGATTCATGTCTTGTTTTCTTTTCTTTTTTGTTTATTTTAGGTAATCCTCTATATGGCCTATAGTAATATATGTATTGCATATGTATTTTCTTTTTCATTACAGCAGCAGCAGTAGATACTTGGGATCCTCATAGGGAGAGTGTGTCAATACATGCATGGTTACATACTTGGCTTCCATTGTTGGGCCAGCGTATGGAGCCTTTATATCAGACCATTCACTATAAATTGGAGAATATACTTCATGCCTATCATTCAAGTGATGCATCTGCTTATGCAATTTTATCACCTTGGGAAATTATATTTGATCTTGCTAGCTAGAAATAGCTAATTGTTCGATTTATTGTACCTAATCTGATGACAATTCTATAGGAATTTGTAATCAACCCAGTTAATCGGAAAGTAAACCCATTTAACTAGGTTATGGCTTGTATACATATGTATATATGTATATACATACATACATACATACATATATACATACATACATAAATACATACATATATACATATACATAAATAATAGTAATATATGTATTGCATCTGCATTTTCTTTGCCATTGCTTATAAGAGTGTATCAAGGTTGGGAACTAGTTTAATATCATTTACATGGTTTAGAGATAATGTCATTGTGGTAGAGGCTTATGCAAGGGAACGAGCCTCATAATTATGGCATTTACACAAAAGAAGAATTTCCTTCTTCAACTCCTTACACTCAACTCTTCACTGAAGTTATTCTTCCAGTAGTGAAAATAGTTGCTACAAATTCCTAGGAGCCAAGGGACCCTGAACCTATGTTATGCTTTTTGGAGACATGGGAGGAGTTTTCATAACATTCTAGATCATATAGTGATGCCCAAATTAACAACTACAATAGATACTTGGGATTGTTGCAGGGAGAACGTGCCAATACATGCATGGTTCCATCCTTGGCTTCCATTTTTGGGCTAGCATATGGAGCCTTTATATCAAACCATTCGTTATAAATTGGAGAATGCACTTCATGCCTGACATTCAAGTGGTGCATCTGCATATGCAATTTTATCACCTTGGAAAATTGTATTTGATCCTGCGAGCTGGGAACAACTGATTGTTTATTTTATTGTACCTAATCTAATGATAGTTCTATATAAATTTGTAATCAACCCAACTAATCAGCAAGTAGACATACATACATACATATATACATACATAAATAATAGTAATATATGTATTGCATTTGCATTTACTTTGCCATTGCTTATAAGAGTGTTTCAAGGTTGGGAACCACTTCAACATCCTTTGAATGGTTTAGAGGTAATGTCATTATGGAAGAGGCTTCTACAAGGTAATGAGCCTTGTGATTATGGTATTTACACATAAGAAAAACTTGCTTCTTCAATTCCTTACACTCAACTCTTCACTAAAGTTATTCTTCAAGTAGTGAGAATAGCTACTACAAATTTCTGGGAGCCAAGGGACCCTAAACCTATGCTACATTTTTTGGAGACATGGGAGGAGTTTTCCTAACATTCTAGATCATGTATTGATGCCCAAATTAGCAAGAATAGTAGATACTTGGGATCCTTACAGGGAGAGTGTGCCAATGCATGCATGGTTACATCCTTGGCTTCCATTGTTGGGATAACACATGGAGCCTTTATATCAAACCATTCATTATAAATTAGGGAATGTGCTTCATTCATGGATTTCAAGTGATGCATCTACATGTCCAATTTTATCACCTTGGAAAATTGTATTTGATCCTGCTAGCTAGGAACACCTACTTGTTTGTTTTATTGTGCTCTACTTGATGACAATTCCATATAAAATTGTAATCAACATAGTTCATAAGCAACTAGACCCATTTAACTAGGTTATGGCCTTTATATATATGTACATACATACATGCATACATACATATACATAAATAATAGTAATATATGTATTGTATCTACATTTTCTTTGTCATTTCTTATAAGAGTGAGTTAAGGTTGGGAACCACTTCAACATCCTTTACATGGTTTAGAGGTAATGTCATTGTGGCATAGGCTTCTACAAGGGAATGAGCCTCATGAGTTAACATATAGTGTCTTAAAATAGTTAAGTGCTACCTAACTATGTCCAAGGCATCTGCACACTAGAGGCATACTCTACCTACCAGGTTGCCTACATAACTATATCCATGGGATCAAGACCCTTGAACTAATCACTCTACAGAATATGTAGTTTTGGTTTCTAATTGTTTTGATTTAGCTATATTCCTATAACCATTGGTGATATTTATTCACCTAATACAACTCTTCACCATCATTCTCCCACTCAGGTGAATCAGGCAATTTTCTATAGTTACAATATTATAATATCCTAGTGCAACTTTTGTGTTGTAGTTTACAGTTAATGTAAGGTTAACCTATATACGTCCTAACTCACTCCTTATGTAATTTTTTTTAAAAGCTTGTGACAATAATCAGTGGATCTAAATAGACCAATCAAGTTAATGCTGAAACTTAGAGTTTAGCCTTCTATTTTCAAAAGCTAGGTAGACTAGGTTGCATCTGTTGAAATATCTTAAGATAAACCACAAGTATGGATTCTTCATTCTATAAGGGGACCCTTTATTCAAATGTAAAACTATTTGAGTATATAACTTCAGTGAAGAGTTGAGTGCAAGGATGTACTACCTTGAACTTATACTACAAATTCCTTGGAGCCAAGGGACCCTAAAACTATGCTACATTTTTTGGAGACATGGGAGAAGTTACTATCGGCTTCTATACTTCGTAACATTTTGGATCATATAGTGATGCCCAAATTAACATCGACAGTAGATACTTGAGATCCTTGTAGGGAGAGTGTGCCAATACATGCATGGTTACATCATCGACTTCCATTGCTGGAATACACACATGATGGTCCTCAGGTTTATGGCTTTGGAACTCTCAATATCTATCTAGATTATGTAAAACAACAAGTGCTTGTATAATTTGGAGATAGATGGGTGATTGCATCATTGGAGCAACTAGTTGAGATGCACTATAATCAAACGGAGGAAATCATTGATAAACCAAACATATAATGAAGAGGAAACTTGAAAACTTGAATGCTAAAATGTTGAAATGAAAGCTATCAAGGATCAAACACCTACGCTAGAGTTAAAACACAATGTAAAGTTGATTTTGGTTATAAACCAAAAAAATAAACAATGACATAAATCATTCCCCATTTGTTTTGATTGTGGAGAGTTGTACGTGAAAGTTGGTGGAGACCTCTGAATGAACGTTGTCATGCCCTTGGTGGAGAAAAGTGAAGATCTATGATTTTGTTGTCGTACCCTTATGATCATTTCATTTTATTATTGTGCCCTTGTGATCTCTACATTTCATTGTCATGCCCTTGGGATCTCCATGCCCTTGCTCTACAATTTTGTTGTCATGTCATGTCCTTATGATCTCTATGCCCTTTTTTAGACACTTAAAATTGTCCTAAAGACTGCATTAATTTATTTAATATTGCCCTTGACAATATAATTAGTTATTAATTAATTAATTATATTTGTCATGTTCTTCTACCTATTTAATTAAATTTATTAAATAGGTTCACTTTTCCTAAGGTATTTAAATTTAATTTAAATACCTCTAGCCTTAATGTGTTAAAATTATTTAATACATGCTCCCCCATAATCCCCCTTTTCAAATAAATTATATTTATTTAAATCCCTCCATCTCATTCATTCCTCTAAACCTATGATTAAATTAAATCTTATTTAATTTAATATTAAACCTAGAGTAAAGCCTAGCCTACAACCATCCCTTTCATCCTCCTAAGCCTATCCACCCTTTTAATCCACTTAATTACCCCTAATCATCTTGCTAATCCCTTCTAGAGCCTAAGTGTGTGCTCATAGATGTGTGAGACCACTCCCTCTTGCAAGCTTTATCCCCCACTCTTCTCTTCAAGTTTGCTCACACATGTGTGAGCAAACTTTGAAATGTTGACCACTTGCATGGCTTGCTTATGTGTCTCCTTGTGGCACTATGTGATGACACATAGATGCCACCTCACCCAGGGTCTCCCTCAAACCTATAAATAGAACCCTTGTCTCAATCATTTTCATATCTTCCATAATTGCATTGTTATAATGTCATTTTGAGTCTTAAGTTTTCATGCTAGAGCTTTCATAGTGATTTCTAGATTGCATACTAACTCTTGGTAGCTAGTTTTTAGATTGTAGTTGCATTATTAGTCTAGTTTGCTTATGCATTTGCATCCCCATTTCATTTGCATGTTAGTGTAGCTTGCATATTAGTGTAGTTTCTTTTGTTGCATTTCATATCTTCACCTTGAATGCCTTTGAACATGGCTTTCACCATAGCAATTGTTTGAGGTATTCTCCACTTCATATAGTTTAGGTTGCATAGTTTCATTATCACTCACATTTTCACTTCTACATTCAAGAGATCCAACTTTAGTTGTGTTTGGGAGAGCACACCAAACATACCTCCAATCTTGGCACACCAACAAGGCCTCTCATGGGTGCCTTTGTTGAGCTGTTTGAGGTTGCTTGAGGATTTGGTTTGTTGGCTGCTTTGAGTTGCAAAACTCAAGCAAGCATTAGTTAAGTTTCTTTCATTTTGATGAGTATTTGATACATGTTTGATTTAAACTTAATGTTTTCTTGTTTATTCCTACTCCCTATAGGTCATTTCTTTTAGCATACACCTTTACACTACAACATTTGGGGTCAAATTGCTGCAGCTGTGTAATTTGTGGTGATTTTCATGTTTGTTTTTTGTAATTTTTAGTGTAATTCAGGCCCAAATGTAGTAGTGCTTGCTCTGCAATTTTCTTCAAGGGGAGAAGAGGTACCTATGCAAATGTTCTTTTCTTTTCCTTCTAAACTTGTATCTCATTATATTCCCCCTAGCAGATGTCTAGAGAAGATTCTCTTTATGTACATGTATGTCTATATACACTTTCTCATCTTAAAATGGAAGAACTTCCATGTTAAGAATGTTTAGCCCTTCTTAGGGGATGTTTTGGGCCTTCATCAAGTTGTCCTCTATTTTATGCCCCCTTCTCATCTTCTATGCCTATTTAGGGCTCTATTTGGGCCTCCCAAGGCACTGTTTTCCCCTTTTGGATCATTTTCCAAGAGTCCTAAACTCTTGGGTCAAGGTTGACCTCAACCTTGAACTAGGTCAAGGATGACCTCAACCTTGACCTAGGTCAAAATAAACCTTGACCTTGACCCAGGCCCCCCTTTTCATTGAAAAGTTTGTCAGATGTGAGGAGAGGTTCAAAAGTTTTTTTTCCCACTTCTGGGTCAACTGTTTCGAGCTTTAGAATGGTAAACCCTTAAATTTCATTTAATCTAGGTCCATTTCTAGGGGTTAAGGTTTAATTGAAATTTAATTCTTCTATGTTGACCTCTCTAGAAGTTTGTGCTTGAGACTAGTATAAAAGGAAGCCTTCCTCTCTCATTTTCTCAAACAACCAATCAGATATCCAATTATTCATGAGGAGATATCTACTTGTCATGATGAAGCATCTACTTTCCATTGAATTCAAGCAAGAAAATCAAGTTCTCTATTGAAGATCAAGGATTCAAGCATTCAAGATTCATCATTCAAACCCTAGATCTATCCATCATAGTGGTGTGATCTTCCTTCAAGATCCTTTGTTCATCTTCAATATCTATTCATTCTTCCTCAAGGTGGATTTCATGCATACAATCATGGAGGTTTTGATTTACATTTATGGTTTTGATTTACATTATTGAGTCCAAGCTTTCATATCATTTACTTGTTTACATTTCAAATACAATTTCATATCTATTGAATATCATAGCTTCGTTGTTAGATTTATTTCTACTGCTTGCTAGCAATTTCTATTTCAATTCCATTATTAAGATTGATTATAAACTAGGGTTAGAGAAAGAGATATATGTTAGTGAAAGAGCTTCTTTAGGAATTATATCTTATTCTCGTGCAGTTTTACAATTCCTTCATAATTTTAATATAAAGGATACCTCTCATTCTGATATAATATAGATCTCTTCTCCTCATGTCTCTAGAATGGGGGGAAAGAGGTGTATTTTCATTTAGTCTCTTAAGATCCATTAGGCTTTGAGCTTAATTGGTATTATTTTTGTCCTATCTCTCTATGGTTTTGTATTATGTTTGTAATCATCCATAGATTCTATTCAAGATATATTTTCTATTTTTTTTTATTTTGCAAAGATATCCCTTGTCTTCATCCTTGGGAGGCAAGATTCTTCCTTCTTTCTCTTTTTCTAGGGAACTTCTATCCTAAGCTTAGTGGCATTTTTGATATCTTGCAACATTATTTCATTATAATAATTGATGTTTTGACTATGGATATTCTTTTCTATGAGAGCTTGTTGTCCTAGGTGATCACCTCATCTTTTTTTTTCAAATTATGTTCTTTATAAAAAAATTCTTTATAAAATCTTACCCTTGCTTTGATGTTAGAGTTGTTTCCCTCAATCAAAGATTCATCTTCCTCTTTTTTGCATGGGGCTTGATGATTGGATCTTTGTTCCCACTTGGCTTATCTTTGAAAGATGATATTTTATCTAAAGTACTCCTCTATGGTGGGGGTCTTGTTGATAAGATCTATTTCTCTTTGAGGATCTTTTTTTTTACCATAAGTGACATATCGTTTTCACAATTATCTATGCTCTTGGATGTAGGGGTCAATACCCTTCGCTAAGAACATGGTGTACATTGTTGTTAATAGGTTATCACCTTATGTTGTGAAGTAGGTATCCACTTTCTCTTCATCATCATGTCTAGTAGATAGCCACTATAAGGAGGGGGGCATATATAGGTTCTCCCTTGTGCTATAGTTTTAAAATTTATATGCTAAATCCTCTAAAGGTAACACACATAAGATGCTAAATCTTGAAGAGACACACATTTTTCAAATTTTCAATATGCTAAATCCTCCAAAGGTAACACACATAAGTTGTTAAATCCTAAAGAGACACACGTTTTTCAATTTTCAATATGCTAAATTTGCGGAAGGTAACAAACATAAATTGCTAAATCCTAAAGGGAAACACATTTTATAATCATAGTGATATAAGAAGGTGGATCTATGATTATTCCAAAATTTTTCAGAAGACACATTACCATTTCAAAGCACAATTTTTGGGTGAACTATCCGGTTTTGTTACCTATTGGGCTCTCCCTCCTTGGTGATTCATGGTAAGGTGGGCATCTTACTGGGCAAGGTAATCACTGTCTCTTTTTCTCTCTTTTTCATTCTCATGCTAGTAGGATTGGATCATGAAGCTATGCTATTTGTAGATTTGCTCTTGTTTTTCTTATGTAATCATTTATGCTTTTGTGATAACTTTTCAAATATGATATTAGTATAGGAAGCATTTCTTAGCAAGGTTTCCTTTACTAGTTGATTCGGGTTTGTTTTTAGTACTAACCCCTCTTTTTGTGTCTTTTAGCTTTCTTTTTCTTTTTCTTAGTTTTTACACCCTTGTGCATGTATGTTGAGTTAGGATCCTTGGCTTGGGGGCTCATGTCCTTAGCTAAGTGTTACTCTATCTTGTTGTGAATCCATTTAGATCTTTCTTCTCCTTTATCATGACCATGTTCGATTTCCAGACTCCTGCTAAAGTGGGGGCTTAATATATCATCTTAAAATGGAAGTATTTCCATGTTAAGAATGTTTAGCCCTTCTTAGGAGTTGTTTTGGGCCGTCATCAAAGTTGTCCTTTATTTTCTACCTCATCAAAGTTGGCCTCATCTTTTGTGCCTCTTGAGGGCTCTATTTGGGCCTCCCCAGGCACTATTTTCCCTTGTGTCTCATTTTCTAGGGGTCCTAAACCCCTGGGTCAAGGTCAAGCTCGACCTTGACCTAGGTCAACATGACCTTGACCCTGACCTAGGTCAAGGATGGTCAGGGTCAACCTCAACCTCAACTCGGGTCCCCCCTTTTTCATCTGATAGTTTTTCAGATGCCAGGAGAGGATCAAAAGTTTATTTTTCTACTTCCAGGTTAGTTTTTTCAAGATTTAGAATGGTAAACCCTTATAGTGCATTTAATCTAGGTCTATTTATAAGGGTTAAGGCTTAATTGGAATTTAATTCTCCTATGTTAGCCTCTCTAGAAGTTTGTGCCCTAGACTAGTATAAAAGAAAGCCTTCCTCTCTCATTTTCTTAATCAAGCAATCAGATTAGATCTAATTATTCATGAGGAGATATCTACTTGTCATGATCAACCATCTGGAGCAAGCAATCACCTATTCAATTTTTCAAGTTCTCCATTGAAGATCAAGCATTCAAGCATTCAAGATTTGTCATTGTTGGTGTAAATAAGTATTTACTTATTACACTTACTTAAGTTTACTTAGGTTTATGCATTATTTAATTATTTTTTATTTGTGAGACACTTAGGAGTTTGCGCACCTTTTTGAGTTGTCATGTACACAACACAGGAGTACGCAACTCTATTTTAGCACATGGTGTCTACAACACTGTTTTGCGTGTCACACCCTTGTAGGCTTATCCTCTCATCACCACACTTACTTCTATGCTTAATGGAGGATAACCCATATCTAGTGGACATGTGCTTGGTTGTATGACTTATCATGATGCTGATTATGAGGTATTCTAGATGTATCTCAGAGGCCTTTATATACAGGCACTCCTAGTGTACTTTTACATTACATTGCATGAATTATGGCATATTGAATACATTGTCATTCTGATCATACAGTCTCTCTCTCTTGGTCTACTGTGTGCTTGTGTTTAAGTTCTTAGTTCCTGGGTGAATTTTTCCCTTAAGCAAATTCTTACATGGTATTAGAGCAACTTGGAGATTTTCTCATCACATAGCTATTCGAGACCACGCATGCTTCATTACCTTAGCTCAAATTTAGAGTGTTTCAGAAATTAGGAGTGTTTAGAGACAGATCTGACCTCGCCATTGCGTCTGGAATGCTGAATTGATAAAAATTGACTATAAACTTGGCTACCTTGGCCCAAAGTCGATTTTGAGGCAAATTATTTTTGCAAATCGGAACCTGGAGTCTCGATTTGCAGTATTGGTATGGTCATTTTTCGCAGATTCAATTAATTTAATTTAGATTTGCATTTGTTTTCTTTATATTTTTGTCAACATTTTTTCAGATTTAATTTCTAATAGAGAAATTTTTTTTAGTAGACCCAGGTAGTAACACCTCGAATTTTCCATTTGTGGAAACATCATTTATTTAATCATAGGGTTTTATTATAAGTTGGCAGGTACTAATTTTCCTCGGGTCGTACTACACAAAGCCCTCCTTGCAAATTTGGTCGAGAACATCCAACGGCTGCAAATACAATTTTCTCGGTGGCCTTCCATTGTTGTGCACCTTCCACACTTGCGAGAGCTTTACTTTGAGCTCGGCAGGGACTGTTATTTAAATAGTTCGCAAACCATTCAACCCATGAATGTGGGATATTTGAATAAAACTTCGATATAAATCTCACATTCAGGCAAAGGCATATTCCGTCCTCGCCCATACAGATCCTGGCAGTCATCTTCAAAACCTGCGGTGACGTCCACAAAAAATCCAGTCATTGCTCGTTGAAGATCTCCATTTGCTCATTGAAAATCTGGCCCCCTACAACTTCTTTTTTTACTACATCTTTACGTTTCCCGGCGGCTTGTGCTAAATCCCATTATTCGGTGCCCACTGTTAAAGGTTCCTGACCCATGGTATTCATAGGTGGTTTCATTCTTCTCGCCCGCAGACTTGAGGTTTCTGACCGCAGTAATTCTCGGCCTGATAAATCCCTCTAGCCCATGTTTGGCGTTATCCAGCGTCAAACAATCAGCTCCGACCACATTTTTTGGCTCCCGCAGACATAGACTGGTTTTTTCGGCATTAGCAATCATATCCCAGGCAAGGGTTTTTCTTTTCCAGCGACTGATGCAACCTACGACAACTGCAGTGTGTTGAAATCTGGTAGCCTGTGTTTAAAACTCTCACCCACCATTGCTTTTTGCCACGTGGACAGACACGTGGATTGTCCTCTTTGCCACCTGTTCACTGTTCTCGCAGTCAAATTTTTTGGGCCCACTGACTCATCATGTTGCCATGTACACATCTGAGACTACCACGTCACCCATGGAACCCATGTTTTTGCCACATCATTTGATCGTACTACACAGTCACCAAGTCATCTGCCACATCAGCCTAGGGCAATTTTTTTGCTGATGTTAGCATAACACTATGTTTAAATTCATGGCTATTTGATCATCATTTCTAGGCATTTTACAATTGTAGTGACAACCGTTTGGCCGTCAAATTTAGACTCACAATTTTCCTTCCTGACCCCTCTCTAGATTGCTTTTCAGTTTGGTAGCCTGACTTTGTGCGCCCATAACTCGGACATTCCAACTCTGATTCAGGTGCAATTTTTTTTGAAATCAAGTAAAATTTCTTGAATTTTCTAGTGGTGGTGTTGTTTTCTAGTTTTGGTGCACAAAATTTGAAAAAATTGCATTTTTTGGTGACTGTACCTCCATAATCCTACATTTTCCAAATTTAGAAGCTTCATACGGGCACATCTGGTCACTTTTTTAAGTTCTATTTTTTTTGAAAATGTGTATTTTCTTGTCTACTTTCTAGATCTGAAGTTAGATTCTAGGGTTATGTGGACCAATTTCTCACTTTCAAAATTAGGCCTTCTTTGGCATTGTAAACCTTTGATTCTCTTTTAGAATTGTTGTAAAACTAAGCTACAGTGCTTAAGTGACAGATTTGAGCCTCATAAGGTAGTTGTAAAAGAAAAATTAGAAAGTCCACTTTGTTCATTTTGACAAGTGGCCCATTGTAAAAACACTACTTATAAAGTGCCAACAACTTCTTTTTTGGAGGGGTCTTTTGATTGAGTGAAAAATGGGGCGTGTGTACCATGTTTTTTGTGTCTCTATTTTTTGCTCTTTTCATTTTTAGCATCATGGGTTTTAAATGTCCTCCTTTAACTTCACGCAACTATTCTACATGGAAAGATATTGCATGGAGTAGATTAATGGAAAAAGGATATAGTCTTTATGTTGATGGTACAATTACCAAACCTACTGATGCTAAAGAAGTCATTGAATGGAAAAGAGAAGACCAAAAAGCTTTAGGTGTTATCAGGAGTTGTGTACATGGGGATCTTCTCTTTCACATTAAAAATTGTTCATAATCTAAAGAAGCTTGGGATAAACTTGAACAGTTGTATGGTAAAGTGGATGAAGAAAAGGGATTTCAGATTGAGGATGATCTACTTCTCTTGGATCTTAAGAATTATGACACAATTCAGGATTATATCATTAAAGTCAATGAGTATAGGGCACTTCTTAAAGATTGTGGAAATCCCATGAAGGATGACAGGTTGATTCATCACATCCTGAAAAGGCTACCTTTTAAGTATGCCAACTTTGTTTCGAGTTTTAGCACTCATAAGTTGACCATGGGATCTGCTTACCAGAAGCCTTCCTTTGATGCATTTGCAGACATGTTGATTGTTGAACAATCTCACTTGGTTGATTTTGGACTTCTCAAGTCATCAAAGACCAAAGCCTTGGTGGCTAGTGATGATCACAAATCAAGTCAAGGGGGGAAAAGCAACAACAACAACACGTAGTAGAAGCATAAAACACAATCTGAGACACAACAATCCTCCTCTCAACAAGGCAGTTCTTCTTCAAACAAGAAAGGAAGTAATGAAAAGAAGGACAAACTTTTTTGTGCATACTGCAAAAAGTTAAATCATGACGAGCATCATTGCAAGACAAAAATAATCGATGAGTTAGAAAATCTACTCAAGAAGAACAAGATTCAAGTGCCAGGTATTTCCAAGGATTTAACTCCAACCTCTTCCAAAGGTAAAGGTCAAGCACTTATGGCGAACTCAAGTTCTTCTTCGGAATGGATACTTGACTCAGGCACCTCTTACCACATGGGTTCTTCAAAGGAAGACTTTTCTTCATTGAAGCAGTCAAAGGTGCCACACATCTTCGTGGGAGATGATGCTAAGATTGAAGTTGAAGGGAAAGGACATGTAGAAATGGAAAATGGGGAATTCAAAGATGTTCTCTACGTTCCAAATCTTAGCTCCAATCTCCTATCAGTTTACCAAATCACTCACCTAGGAGATGGTCATAAGGTTGAGTTCCTTCCAAGTTTAGTGATGGTGCGAAGTCTCAAGGATGATTCATTGGTAGCAGTGGGGAAATTCAATGATGACAAGAGGCTTTATTCCTTCTCCCACTTTGTGCCTAAGAGTCCTTCCCAAGCCTTGTTAACTCACTCTACTTCAAACATCAACTTATGGCATGAGCGATTTGGTCACCTTGACTTTCGCTCTCTTCAACAACTTTGCTCAAAACATATGGTCAAAGGTCTACCTAATATCATATTTTATAAGGGAGAGTGTTCATCTTGTTCAGTGGATATGAATCTCAAGGAGAAGTATGATAAAGGGAAGTCTTCTCAAGCTCCAGTTGTTCTTCAGCTAGTTCACATGGTATTAGCAGGACCTTTTGCAGTGACTTCAGTCAACCAAGGTTGCTTTATACTCACATTTGTTGATGACTTTTTGAGATTCACTTGAGTCTTCTTCCTTCATCATAAGAATTAAGTGGTTCATAAGCTTCAAGATTTCAAGACTCATGTTGAACACAAGTCAAGGAAATCCATCAAAGTACTGAGGGTGGACAATGAGAACAGATATGCAGACAAAAGACTTAAGAAATTTTGCAGAATTGAGGGAATTGATCTTTAGAACTCACCAGCATTCATTCCACACAAGATAGATGTTGTAGCTATGAGGATTAGGACTCTCAAGACCATGTCAAGTTGCATGATTAAAGCCAAGTCTCTCGATCCTACACTTGAAGTTGAAGCCATTAGCAGTGCTACTCACATACTCAATAGATCTCCTCATCTAGCCTTAGATGGCAAGACTCCTTTTGAGGCATGGTGCTGTAGAAAACTAGTTGTGAGTCACCTTAGAGTGTTCGGTTGTCCAGCATGGGAAAACCTATCTTCCAAGAGTTGCAAGGCACTGTCACCTAGAGGCCTTGTACCTTTATTGGCTATGAAGACAATGTGAAGGCTTACAGATTGATGGATCCAGAGACACATGAGATTTTTGTGGAGAAGGATGTTCACTTTGAGGAAAGTTCTCCCAGCTTGTCCTCTACTCCTCTTCGCACATCATACATAGTGGAAACTGATAGTGACACAAGCAATAGTGCTTCAATAGGTTCAAACACGTGGGGTTTTATTGACAGTTACAGTGAGAGGTCACATCAGTTTAGTCCACATGCTTACATTGCCACAATAAAAGGTCCAACATAGCATGATACATCACATCTTCCACCTCTAGCTTCAGTTGAGCTGGGAGACAGACTTGAAGACTTAAATATTCTCATTGATGATGATTCTTCTATAGTTGTTGCGAGGGCTCACTCTGACCCTCATGTCCATTCTCTATATGATCAATTTGAACAGGTTGGCGTGATTGTGGATCCTTATGAACAACAATTAGTGGAGGTCTCTTTGTCAGTAGAGGAGATAGATGGCTTAGTGGAACGGGTTCAATAGACATCCTTGATTGATTTGCATTCATTCTTTTTAGCACAGTTGGAAGGGGTGAACTTCAGCATCAGTACAGGGATACTTGAGTAGGTTTCAGGGCCACCATACATTTTTAGGAGTGTACCGTTGCCTTTGTTTCTTCCTAAGGGGAGGAACACCATTCTACATTCATGGACCAACTTCTTCATCGAAGTAGTTTTCACTTGTTGGCATTCTTCCTTTGGGGGAGGGGGGAGCCTATTATGTCTCTCTTCCTTCTCTCATTCTCTTTTGTATATACTAGATGTATGTCATAATGGGGGGGTCTTGATTATTCCATCCATCGATGCATCCATATTTATCTCTCTTTTGGGGGGAGGGTTTTTCCCATGAGGTTTTCCCTCTTTCCCCGCTTTATGGGAGATTGCATTTTCATTATGTACATGGGTACCTAATATGGCCTAGTAGTCGGGACCCATTATGCATCTTCAACCTAGTTTGTAAGCTTAAGGGCATTCCCCTAAGTTGCACTTAAGGGGGGGTGTTGGTGTAAATAAGTATTTACTTATTACACTTACTTAAGTTTACTTAGGTTTATGCATTATTTAATTATTTTGCATTATTTTATTATTTTCATTTGTGAGACACTTAGGAGTTTGTGCACCTTTTTGAGTTGTCATGTAGACAACATGGGAGTACGCAACTCTATTTTAGCACATGGTGTCTACAACATTATTTTGCGTGTCACACCCTTTTAGGCTTATCCTCTCATCACCGCACTTACTTCTGTGCTTAATGGAGGATAACCCATATCTGGTGGACATGTGTTTGGTTGTATGACTTATCATGATGCTGATTACGAGGCATTCTAGATGTATCTCAGAGGCCTTTATATACAGGCACTCCTAGTGTACTTTTACATTACATTGCATGAATTGTAGCATATTGAATACATTGTCATTCTGATCATACTCTCTCTCTCTCTCTCTCTCTCTCTCTCTCTCTCTCTCTCTCTCTCTCTCTCTCTCTCTCTCAGTCTACTGTGTGCTTGTGTTTGAGTTCTTAGTTCCTGGGTGAATTTTTCCCTTAGGCAAATTCTTACAGTCATTAAAACCCTAGATCTATCCATCATGGTGGTGTGATCTTCCTTCAAGATCCTTTGTTCATCTTCAAGATATATTCATTCTTCTTCAAGGTGGATTTCAAGCATACAATCATGGAGTATTTGATTTATATTTATGGTTTTAATTTACATCATTGAGTCCAAGATTTCATATCAAAATACTTGTTTACATTTCAAATACAATTGCATATCTATTGAACATCATAGCTTCGTTGTTAGATTTATTTCTACTACTTGCTAGCATTCTCTATTTCAATTCCATTATTAAGGTTGATTCCAAACCAGGGTTTGACCAAGGAAAACCCCTTATACAAACAATGAAACCCTTTTTCTTTCAGGAGCAGGTGTGAGAAAATGAATATCAATGCAGTTTTGAGTACCCTTTTTTTGTGAACTTTCAAGATCTATGAATAAAATCTCCATTGGAGAAGTGCAAGTCAAGGTCGAGAATAAAGAGGTAAGATCTTACCCTAGCTTTGCATCAAGGTGAACCTAGCTTAGAAAAGAAAAATATTTTTGGGTTTTGTAGATCTCACAGTTTCAATCCATGATAGTAAAAATCAATAGTTCCTAAGACTGTTTGACAAGGTTTTCAGTAGATTCTTTTTCAGAGGTAAGTAATTTCATTTCTTCATTTATATATTAGCATTTCCATATTTACATTCCATCTCTTTACATTTCATATGTACGTATAAAAATATGGGTTTAGGGTCTCTTTCATGTGCATTGTTCTAAATCCTATTCAACCATATTTTTATATCTTAGATAGACATGAATACACACATGTGTGTGTGTCTATGTATGTATGTATGCATATATAGACATATATACATATACATATGTATATATGTATATACATACATACATATACATAGATAATAAGGGCATGACAACGAGATGTAGAGATCACAAGGGCACACCAACGAAATGCAGAGATGCAAATATACATACATACATACAAATATACATACATACATATACACATACATACATACATACATACATCTGCATATGCAATTTTATCACCTTGGAAAACTATATTTAATTTGTACTCAATCACCAATAGATAATTAAACTGAGAGGCTTTCTAAAGTGGAAGCATTCATCAATGTAAACTTTTTAGCATTTAAAAAAAAAAATTGATGGTCATTTCAGTGTCATGTATATTAAAATGGAAGATAAATCATATTAATAATATAGAACATTAACATAATTCAATTTAATTAATTTTGTAACTGAAACAAGAACCTTGGAGTTGGCCAACTTGATCAGCTTTTTAAGAGAGAAATTTGTAAGAGTTTCTATTGTTTGCATCATGCAAAATGATCGCTCAACAAGTCCCACTTTGGAGTTTTCTTCTAAATATATTTGATAGGAAAAGCTTAAAGAAACATATGAATAAATAATAATATTAATTTAAATTATAGAGAAGAGGCTAATGAATTAGTTAAATAAATATTTTGTAATTTAATTTTAGATTAAAAAAATTATTTATTTTAGGAGGAGATTTTTAGGTTTCTACATTTTGCCCCGTTTTGAGACAATGTGACTTGTTATGTATTGTTTCAAAGGATTTTATTTTTGAATAATAATATATACCCCAATTTGAATTGGTAAGGTAATAGGTACAAATGTTTGAGAGATTAGGCAAGATATCTAATGGAAGATCTATTGTTAGATCATATGGATGATATTTTGATGATATTACATGATTGATTAAGCTATGTAAAATGTTAGAATAGTACAATTCTTAGGAAAACATGAGAAAATGATAAGAAGTAACATATTTGATTGAAACACAAAAAAAAAATCATAATCAATAAATTGATTAAAATAACTAGGTTAGATAGATTTATTGAGCTAATTAAGATGATTTCATTAATAGATAAGCCTAACCAACCAATTAATTGAAATGATTAGTACAACTAGGTTGATAAGTTTATTAAGTTAATGTGATTAATAGATTCTAAAGAAGGATTGATGCAAGGGTGTAAGGACAATCTTGTATCATCCAAAAATATTTCTATTTACATTTTTCTTATTTTTGTGTTTTTAATAAAGGCTTTTCCTGTACAGAGTTACTATTTGTGGGAGCTTGCTAATTTTCATAAATTGGTATTATTTTCCTAGATTGTTCTAATCTCATATGTGGCGGTTCATCTTTGACATATCAGGTTGCCAGATGAGTTTTATTGTCATCTCATAGGTATTGGTATAATTATTGCAGAATTTTTGATATGGATTTTGGCTATCCAAACTTTAGGTCTAGTAATAAAGGCCTAAATTGCTCTAAAACAAGGCAAAAAATTGGATAATGGACACTTGCACAATCAACCATTGTAGATTGCTAGCTAAGGATTACATAATGGGGTTATAATAGCCCATCAGGACAAAAATTTGCTAGTTATGGTCTCCACAAGTGGACCCATCCAAAAATATATTTTGTAAATTTTCTTGAGTAGATCTTATGTAATAAAGTGTAATGAAATGATATAATATGCGATTGGTAGGCCTCAAGGGTTGGGGCTTATTGTCTAGAACTTTCTTAGGTGGTAAAAGTGCATATATAAGGAAGGTTCTTAGGTTTTCTAAGGTAGATTTGGGGATAGTTCACATCTCTATGTTGCAAAATTATTGTAAGGAAGGTGTCCATGTAGCTTTGCATATTGTATTTCAAACTTCTATACTTTTGCATTTATGATGATAATAAGAATCCCATATTACTTTTCATAAATTAGTGTTATTTCTTTATTTTTGTTATTATTTTTGGTTTTAAGGGGAGTGACCTTCATTAAGTGGTTTTGGAGCAAGAGTTCCTGAGTGTGTAAATAGATCACCAAGTGGGAGGTAATTTGCACCAGGACCATGGTTTGGGTTAAGCATGTGAATATATCATCAATTTCAAGAAGTTTGCACTAGGGTTTCAGTGAAAGCACAAAAATACTTGCATGAGAAGAGCATGGTGGAAGAGTCCTAGGTGTTAAACCTTAAGGTTTTAGAGCTCTCCAAAGACAATTTCAAGCATTGAAAGAGAAAATCTATAAATTAATAAGTCTTGTCATAAGAGATGAAAGTGAGGATGAAGGAGAAGAAAAAGAAAATGTTAAAGAAGAAGTGGTCTTGAACCCAAAAGAATAAAAGATTTTTAGGGTGATTTCCAAGATTAGAAAAAGACCTAAGTTTGAGAATCTCACATTTTTAGGGAATCTTAATTCAGAGGAATACTTTGAGTATGAAGATATTGAAGATCTGGATAGTTTGTGATATTGCTATTAGGATTTAACTGTATAGTTGTTTAGTCAAACTCATTGACACATATTTCATGAGTTTGACTCAAAAACTACATAGTTAAAACCTAATAGCAATATCACAATTTGACTTGCTATGAAAATTATCTCTTAATTATTGATCAATATAGGGTCAAATTTGTAAAAACCAAACAAAAGGATCATGCAAAGATCTGGTGGCAGGAGATTCAGTTGGAGCGAAATAGAAAACGAAAGGAGAAAATCACAAGATTGGACTAGATGATAGCTAAATATAAGTGAAAGTTCATTCATGTGGATTATGATTTTGATCTATTGAAGAAAATGCAAGGGTTGAAGCAAGCAGGAAGATCTGTTCAGGAGTATACCAAGGAGTTCAGTAGTTCTCATTAGAACTAACCATGTGGAAGTTGATAAAGATAAACTCATCTATTATCTAAATAGGTTGAGGCCAAGAATTTAGGAGGAGCTTAGTCTGGTTTGAATGACTAGTATCAAAGAGGCATACGAGTTTGCAGAAGAATAGTGGAAGAGATTGTGGACATTCTTATGGAGGCCAAAATAATGATCGAAAGAACAAGGATGGGGTCGACAGTAGTAGTTAGAACCAAAGGGGAAACCATTACAATCATTTCCATCATTAGAGTAATAGAGATCAAAGAGGAAGAGGAAGAGGGAAATGATCTAGAAGAGGAGGTTTTAGTAGAAAATTCTTTCATTGCATAGGAAAAGGGCATAGAGAATTTGAATATTCCTAGTGCATATAAAGGATAGATCAGAGAACAGAAGGCTAGGCCAAAATTTTTCATGTTGATGAAGATTCAAAATCATCACATTCTAAAGATGCTAAAAGAGGAGAAGTCCTAGTTAACAGAAAGTCTTGCTAAATTGTGAGAATGAACCTAATCAAAGGAGGAGTTTGTGTTACACAAGGTGCAAATGTGAAGATAAGTGTTGTGATGTGACCATTGATGGTTAAAGAACTAACAATCTAGTGTCAAAAAAGATGGTCACAGAGTTGAATCTGAAGAGGCAGAAACACCCACGTTGATACTGTATTGCTTGGGTGTAGGATGACCACAAGGTCCTGATCAATGAGCAGTGCCTAGTGAAGTTCAAGATTGGAAGCTACTAGGATGATGTTTGTGATATCATACCTATGGACATATGCCATATGTTGTTGGGTAGACCATGGAAGTTTGATAGATATGCTATACATGATGGTTGTGAAAATACCTATACATTGACAAAGGATGGGGTGAAATATAAGCTAAAGCCATTGAAGGATACAGGTGAAAAAGGTATGTAGTGCTACTATAACTTGTGTTGTTGATGGAAAAAAAGTTTCTTGAGGATATGAGTCATGAGCATATGCATTTTTCTCTAATTCCAAAAGATGTTAAAAAAGAAGTAGAGGAGGTCCCTACAGAAGTTGCAAATTTGTTGGAAGAGTTTCTAGATATTATGTCAAATAATGTACCTGATGGATTACCCCCAGTGTGAAACACTAGTCAACATATGGACTTGATTTTAGGAGCCAATTTACCAAACAAGGAAATGCATAGAAACGTCACCAGCAGAAAGTGAGGAGTTAAACAAACAAGTGTAAGAGTTGTTGTAGAAGGGGTTGATTCTGAAGAGTCTAAGTCCATGTGTTGTATCAAAAAAATTGGCACTAAAGAAGAATGGATAATGGAGGATGTGTATAGATTCTCAAGCTATCAATAAGATCACAATCAAGTATAGATTTCCATTTCCGCGGATTTTGAGTGGAGCTTTGTATTAAAAGAGATAGATCTAAAGAGTAGGTTCCAACAAATTTGCATTAGAGAAGGGTGTGAGAGGAAGAATTCCTTTAAGATAAGGGAAGGATTGAATAAGTGGTTAGTCATGCTTTTCGGGCTAATGAATGCACCAAGAACTTTCATGAGGCTCTTGAATGAGGTACTGGAGGAGTTTATGGGCCAATTTTTCATTCTTTACCTAGATGATATTTTGATTGTTAGTAAGACAATAGATGAGCATTTGATCCATATTTGTAAGGCATTTGATAAGTTAAGGGAAGAAAAGTTTCCAATAACTTTGAAGAAGTGTATTCTTGTGAAGGAGTTGGTGTATCCTGGGATTTCTAGTCTCATCATAAGGTCTAAAAATGGGCCCAGAGAAAGTGAAGACTATCCTCGAATGACCTAATACAAGGGGTGAAATAGAGGTAAGATATTTTCATGGACTAGCTAGTTTTTACATAAAGTTTATCAGAGGATTTAGCAATATTTATGGACCTTTCACTGAAACAATGAGAGGGGATAGGAAAGAATTTATATGGATTGTAAGAGCATAATTTATATGGATTGTAAGAGCATATAAGAGTTTTAATTTGTTGAAATAGAAAGTTATAGAGTAGCCTATTTTAGAACTTCTAGATTTTAATATGATATTTCAAATTGACTATGATGCTAGTGGTACTACAATAGTTCTTTTGAGCCAAGAAGGTAGACTTGTTGCTTATTTTAGTGAGAAATTGAATAATGCCAAACAAAATTATTCTATTTATGATTATGAATTTTATGGTATAGTTCATGCATTGAAGAAGTGGAGAGGCTATCTTCTTCTTAAGGAGTTTGTTTTGTCTAGTACTAATCATCAAGCTTTGCAATATCTGAATAGTCTAGGAAAATTGAATCAAAGGCATTTGAAATGGGTTGAGTTTTTGTAGAGTTATACATTTATTTTGAAAAATAGGATTAGGATGTCTACCTAAGCTGTAGATGCTCTTAGTAGAAGACACATTTTATTGAAAAAAATGTAGATTTAGATGGTTGGGTTCAAGGAACCCAATAATTTTTATTTGAAGGAACTTGATTTTGGTGAGGCTTGGAAAGCTTGTACAAAACGTGTTACACTTGACAAGACAAAGTGGTTGGATTTCATAATCCAAAATGGTATGTTTTTCAAGGGAAGTCAATTGTGCATTCCAAGAAGTTCCAAGAGAGAGAATCTCATCAAGGCGAAGCATAGGGGAGGATTGATTGGACACATTGGAAGAAATAAAACCATTTCTTTTGTTGCTAAGAATTATTATTGGCTAGAGTTGCAACAAGATGTGAAGAAGTTTTTGCAATGTTGTAGAGTATGTTAGATGGCAAAAGAAGTGAAGCAAATTATGGGGTTATATTAGCCATTACCTATACCTAGGAAGTCATGGGAAGATGTTAGGATGGATTTAATTCTTGGTTTACCAAGGAAACATCAAGGACATGATTCAATATTTGTGATGGTTGAAAGAGTTTCAAAAATGGCACATTTATTCCATGCAAGAAGACAAGTGATGTTGTTCATGTGTCATAGTTGTTTTTTAGAGAAGTGGCGAGACCACGTAGTCTACTAAAGATTACAGTTTCTAATTGAGATAACAAGTTTTTTGGGTATTTATGGTGTACATTATGGAAGAAATTGAAGAAAAAATTGAAGTTCAATTCATCCCATCATCCACAAACTGGTGGACAAACAAAAGTTGTGGATTGGAGTTTTTGGAATTTGCTAAGATGTTTAGTTGGTGATAAGCTAAAACATTGGGATATGATTTTACCACAAGCAGAATTTGCATACAATAATTCTATCAGCATGAGTACTGGTAAATCACCATTCCATATATTATATGGGAATAGTCTAAGAAATATTTGTGAATTGAGGTAGTTGGATAAGGTGAAATAAGTAGTGCTAAAGCAAAAGATTTTGATAAACATTTGAAGAATATCCATGAAGAGGTGAGGAAGCACATTAAAAAGATGAATACATAGTATAAGGCTAAGGAAAATGTGAAAAGGAGGTATAAGAAATTTCAGATTGGAGATGAAGTCATGGTTCATTTGAGGAAGGAGAGATTTCAAGTGGGTACATATAGTAAGCTAAAAATGAAGATGTTTGAACCATGCAATAAAGTGAAATGGCATGATTTTGGAAATGCCTATGAAGTAGAGTTATCATCTAAACTGAATATTTCACTAGTGTTTAACATTTTATATTTGATATAATATTATTAGGGAGATGATGGAGATGAAGTTGCAGAAGTATAATGGAGTATTCTGACATCTAATTCAGCTACACAGGAAATTGAGGGGATATTTGGACAATCGTGAGAGAAGAAGCATAAGGAATAGAACATATGAAGAGTATCTAGTCATATGGAAAGGGAGGCCAGTGGATGATTCATAATGGCTAGCACGGGAGGAGGTTGATCGTCTTGGTTTTCCTCTAACTACCTGAGACATGACAGGGTCACTTCTCAAATTACCCCACCTATTTGATGCAAGAGCATCTTGGGTTTAAGGACAATCTTGCCCAAACCAAGAATATTTCTATTTCAAGTTTTCTAGTTTTCTAGTTTTTTGTTTTTAATAAGATCTTTTAGTGTAAATAGTTATTATTTGTGGGAGCTTGCTAATTTTAGTATATTGGTATTATGTGTTCAAATTGTTATAATCTCATATGTGGAGGTTCACCTTTGACATATCAGCTTGCCAAATGAGTTTTATTCTCATATCATACATATTGGTGTAGTTATTTTTCAATATGAATTTTGGCTATTCAAACTTTAGGTCCAACGATGAAGGCCTGAATAGCTCCAAAATGAGGTGAAACTTTGACTAATGAATGCTTGCATAATTAATCATTGTAGATCACTAGTAGAGGATTCTGAAATGGGGTTATAATAGCCCATCATATCAATAGTTTGCTAGTTATGGTCTCCAAAAGTGGACCCATCTAGAAATGTAATTTTTAAATTGTATTGAGTTGATCTTTTGTAATAAAGTGTAATGAAATGATTTAATATGAGGTTGGTTAGACTCAAGGGTTAGGACTTAGTTACTGAAATCTTCTCATATGCTAAAAGTTCTTATATAAGGAAGGCTCACAGGTTGTCTAGGGAAGCTCTAGGTGATAGTTCCTAGCTCTTTGTTGTAAATTATTGTAAGGTGTCCATGTGGTTTGCATATTGTATTTCAAGCATTTGTAATTCCACATTTGTGGCGATAATAAGAAGCCCATATTTTGTTCTCACAAATTGCTCTATTTCTTTATTTCTATTCATGTTTGTGGTATTAAGGGGAGTGCTCTTCATCAAGGATAAAAGGATGTAGATTTTGATTGGTTGTAGATAGATAAAACAATATTTATGAATTCAGAGATATGTCGTCCCATGGTAAAAAACAAATTGGTTGATATGATATAGGTACGATTAGCATGCATCAAGTTAGAGATTGTAATATGAAGAGAGCAAGATGACGGATGTGTTATTATTGTGGAGTCTAATTAGTCTCCAAGTGGCATGTTTTTGTTATGTGGACCCTAATAAGACATAGAGGTTAATTTCTTTCTACTTCATTTGACACGATTACCCCCAAAATTTTTCTACGGGGGTTTGGGGGTAGCACCCTGAGGATGCGATCAAGGGGAAGTCCCCCTTGCAGAGTCCTAGGGTAGAGCCCCAAGTATTCTCTTTTTTGGATTACAAGGTGTGGTTGAGGGGTAGCATCCCTGTGAAGGTTTTTGGGAGTAGCACCCTCAAAGGCTCAAATAACTTTATTATTGTAAAAGGAAAAGATAACTAATTTTCTATTGGTCAAAATATTCTAGCCCTAATTTTGTAAGCAACAAAAATCTTGTATAAAATGTCTTAGCATTAGGGATTTGATAATGTATGATGATTTACTAGCTTCTTGTAGTAGTATTGAGTTGTAAAAGATTACAAGTTGTAATCAAGTTGAAATCTCTAGATAATAATAATATTGGACTGATGTTGGTGGATGTAGCCTAGGGATTAGGTGAACCACATTAAATCTTTTATGTCTTGTGTCCTCTTCTATGTGATTTCTTATTTTCTGATATTCATTATTTTTGTATGTAATCATTATTTTCATTTCAATTATCCTAACAAGTGGTATTAG
This sequence comes from Cupressus sempervirens, assembly GCA_028749045.1. Taxonomy (NCBI): domain Eukaryota; kingdom Viridiplantae; phylum Streptophyta; class Pinopsida; order Cupressales; family Cupressaceae; genus Cupressus; species Cupressus sempervirens. The sequence continues at coordinate 461,646,448 of CM053792.1, forward strand.
AGAGAGGTTGTTTTAGCTATCCTCTACAAGAATGTCTCACAGTTGAGTGGGAGCAATGAAAGACAAGGGTAAGATGAAGGTTGAGAATTTAAATGGATGGAACATTTAGTTATAGAAAATATAAATTGTTAGGATTAAACCATAGATAGAAATAACAATTGCATGCAAATATAACCAATAACAGAAAATAATAGATCACACAGAAAAGAACACAAGGCACCAATATTTAACGTGGTTCACCCAATCCCTAGGCTATGTCCACCAAACAACAAGTTTGATATTATTATGATCCAGTGATTACAACATGATTACAATCCGTAATCCCTTACAACTCAATACCACCACAAAAACCAATTTCACATCACAACAACTATGAAACAATCCCTAACCCTAAGCTCTTTTATACAAGTATTTTTACTGCTTTAGGGTTATAATTAATAATTAAATGTCAGCCCAAAATCCCAATAAAATAGGGCCCAAATTTTTTTTTTTGGGGAGATGCCCCAAGCCCCAAAGAATTTATGAAGTACGTATAGTACTTTCCTGATCAGTCACCACAATCTAACAATCTCCCACTTGAGGACTGATTAGGCTCCACACTAAACAAAAATCTCCCACTTGGAGACTAATCTTGTAGCTATGCCATTACTCCATGATGCTACCACTGGATCAAACCACCTTGGACTCTGCTATTCTTGTATTCATGTTCAGTCTAGAAGACCAACTGAAGCTGAAGAGGAGTCTAACTTCTCCCTTGTTACTACCTTTGTCAACATATATGTTGCATTGTCATGTGTATGTATCTTCTCCAGCTTTAACAATCCATCCTCCAAAACTGATTGAATGAAATGGTACCACAATTGTATGTATTTGGTCTTTGAATGCAGAGTTGAATACTTTGCAAGATGAATGGCACTCTAACTATCTGTGAACAACTAATTATCCTTCTAAGGATGTCTCGATTCTTCTAAGAAGAACTGAAGCCATATCATCTCCTTGGCTACCACTGTAGTAGCAACATACTCTACCTCTATAGTGGATAGAGCATTAATCTTCTGTAACCTAGAAACCTAGCTCACCACTACCCCACCAACAGTAAAGACATAACCTGTAGTACTCTGCCTAGTATCAATATCCCTTGCAAAATCTGAGTAAACATAGCCCTGTAAATTAGTAGTAGAGCCTCCAAAGTGTAAACACTTATTAGATGTTCCTCTTAAATATCTGAGAATCCATTTGACTACATTCCAATGCTCAATTCTTGGATGACTCATATACCTGCTACCAACTCCCATTGCATGTGCAATATCTAGCCTGGTACATGCCATAGCATACATCAAGCTTCCTATAGTTGAAGCATAGGGTACCTTGGACATCTTATGCTCCTCTTCTTGTGTCTTGGGACACATCTCCTTAGTCAACTTCAAATGACCAGGTAAAGGTGTGCTGACAATTTTAGCATTCTCCATAGAGAAATGTTGCAACACCTTCTCAAAATAATCAACCTGAGACAACATCAATGTTCTGTCCTTCCTATCTCTACAAATCTTCATACCAAGGATTCGTTTGGCTGCCCCCAAATCCTTTATAGAAAATTCATGTTCTAATTGGCGTTTCAGCCCCTTAATGTGATCCATGTTAGACCCAAATACAAGCATATCATCAACATATAAACATAAAATAATACAGCTATCATCATCCAACCTCTTAAAATAAACACAATGATCTGAATGACACCTATTGTATCCATGCTCATGCATAAAAATGTCAAATTTTAGATACTATTTCCAAGGTGCTTTCTTCAAGCCATATAAACTTTTCTTCAATTTGCACACTAAGTTCTCCTTACCTTTGACCACAAATTCTTGTGGCTGAGCCATATATATCTCTTCATCCAAATCACCATGAAGGAAGGCTATTTTAACATCACGCTACTCTAAATGAAAATCTTTAGTATCCACAAGACTTAAAACAGTACGGATAGAAGTCATTTTAACAACAGGAAAAAATATCTCATCAAAATCGATTCTTTTTTGCTGGGAAAATCCTTTTACAACTAACCTGGCTTTAAATATTTTCTTACCTCCATCCTCTTCTTTTAACCTATAAACCCATTTATTTTGCAAAGCTCTTTTACCTACAGGAAACTTGCACAAATCCCATGTCTTATTCTTTAACAAAGAGTCCATTTTGTCTTTCATTGTAGACTCCCACTGAATCTTAGTATCCACCTACACAACTTCATCATAACTTTCAGGTTCACTAGCATTAGTAAGTAAAATAGAATACACAGAGGGAGAAAATCTTTGTGGAGGTCTAATTTGCCTTGTTGACCATCTAACATTCACCAGTGTGTGTGGTATTTGTTGTTGCACATCATGAGGAATGGTTGGAACATCAGCTTTTGGAGTATAATCCAGCACTACATAATCATCTTCTTTCTTCTCATGTTGCTGCAACAGATCTTTGTACAACACTTTCTCATTGAATATGGCATCCCTGCTTCTTACAATTTTATGATTTTCAAAATCCCATAGCCTATAACCAAACTCATTAATACCATATCCAAAAAATACACATTTCTTTGACTTAGCTTCTAGCTTGGTTCTATTTTCAGAATCTATGTGAGCAAATGCTTCACAACCAAAGTTTTTGAGAAAAGAATAACTCACCTTCTTACCAATCCATGTTTCCTCTAGAATACCACATCCCAAAGGAGTAGAGGGACCTCTATTAATCAAATATACAATAGTATTGATAGCCTCTACCCACATGTGTAAGGGCAACCCAACATACAACCTCATGCTCCTTGCACACTCCATTATAGTCCTGTTCATACGTTCAACCACTCTATTTTTCTATGGAGTCCCTTGGAAAATTTATTTGTCTACGAATACCATTATTAGAGCAATAATCTTCAAATTCATGACTGCAATACTCACCACCATGATTAGATCTGAGACATTTTAATTTCTTACCAGTCTCATTTTCAACCAAGCATTTCCATTTCTCAAAAGTTTGAAATACATTAGATTTCTATCTAAGGAAATAAACCCATACCTTTCTTGCTGCATCATCAATAAATGTAATATAATAATGAGAGCCACCAAGGGAAGATACCTGAGCTAGTCCCCATACATCTATATGCACAAGCTCTAATTTCTCCTTTTTGTTTTCCTTCCCAGTCTTGACAAAAATCATTGTCTTTTGTTTTCCATACACACAACTTTCACAAAAATTTATATTAACACATCTCAAACCTAGTAAAACTTTCTTTGAATGAAGTACTTTCATACCTTTCTCACTCATGTTCCCAAGTCTGTTGTGCCACAATGTTGTATCAAAATTTACAACAACTATTTGTTCTCCTTACTCAGCTACAACAATTTTTCCTAAACATTCATTTTTCTCTAAAACAATTAAAGTAGAAGGAACAATATGACCTATACAAAGATATATGGTGCCTACTTTCACACTTTTTGCTACTACAAGGGAACCTTTTGAAACCTTCCAATTTTTATCATTAAAAGTAACTACACAACCCTGATCATCGAGTTGCCTTGCTGAAATTAAATTCCTACTCAGCCTTGGAACATGTCTTACCTCATGTAGTAGCCAATGATTCCTATTCTACAACTTAATCTTAATTTTTCCCTTTCCAACAATCTAACATGGTTCATTATCTCCCAAATAAACAAGCCCAAAATCCCCTTGGACATAATCAATGAAATAACCTCTATGAGGTGTAGCATGAAATGAAGCACCAGAATCTAAAACCCAAGAATCATCAACACTTTCTAAAGACAGAAGCAAAGCATCCTCTTCGAATTTGTTACTTACCATATTTTCCTCCTTGTCTCCATTTGGTTTATCTCCTTCATTTTTCTTTCGATTCCAACAATCTTTCTTTTTATGACCTGGTTTCCCATAGTACTAGTAATCGTTCGGTCCTCTCGATTGAGACCTCCTCCCCTTTGAATTTCCTCTTGATTTCCCATGATTTCTAGAATTACTTCCTCTCTCAGTCATTCTACCTCTGCTTTGTGCATTCAAAGCACTTCCTGATGTAGATCCACCTGAGGTTTTCTTATGAGTTTTCTCACTCAAAACAACACCGATCATATCATCATATTTTAGGGTACTAGATCCAGGAACAAAATTACTCACAACCATTACCAAGCCATTCTAGCTTTTAGACAAAGAACACAAAATCAAGAGAGCCCTAATTTCTTCATCAAAGTTGACACCCCCAGAAGATAACTAACTAGTAATAGTATTAAACTCATTTAAATGATCTGTAATAGATCCAACTTCTGCCATTTTCATATTAAATAAACACTTCATGAGAAGTACCTTGTTTGAAGCGGAGGACTTTTCATATAGTGTCGCTAGGGTTTTCATCAACTCTTCTGTTGTCTTTTCTTTTGTAATATTAAATGCCACTGATGGTGCTAGGCATAATCGAATTCTTCCAATTGCCTTTTTATCTAAAAGATCCCATTCATCATTTGACATAGATCCTTGTTTCTTGGCTTTGCCTTCCAACAGCTTCCATAAATCCTTTTGATACAGATAGTCTTCCATTTGCATCTTCCATAATTGGAAGTTCTACCCATTAAACCTGTCAACCCTCAGCTTACCCTCGTCTGCTATTGCTCCCACTCAACCGTGAGACTCCCACTCAACCATCAAACTTTCCTACAGAGGATAATTGAAAAAAACCTCACTCTGATACCACTTGTTAGGAATAAACCACAAACAGAAATAACAATTACACGCAAATATAACCAATAACAAAAAATAATAGATCACACAAAAAATAACACAAGGCACCAAGATTTGATGTAGTTCACCCAATCTCAGGGCTATGTCCACCAAACAACAAGTTTGATATTATTATGATAAAGTGATTACAACCTGATTACAATCCATAATCCCTTACAACTCAATATTGCTGCAAGAACCAATTTCACATCACAAAAACTATGAAACAATCCCTAACCCTAAGCTCTTTTATACAAGTACTTTGACCACTTTAAGTTTATAATTAATAATCACATTTCACTGCATAATCTTGATAAAATAGGCACAAATTTATTTTTTTGGGGCGACACCCCAAGCCCCAAAGAGTTTATGAAGTATGTACAATACTTTTCTGATCAGTCACCACAATCTAACATAAATGGAGTACTATCTTTATTAGAAGGATTTATGGTAGTCATTGCAAAGAAAGGCCAAGAAAGAGGCAAGTATGACAGATGAGGACTAGGATATTTTGGATAGAAATGCACTTGGAAGTATTTAATTATGTTTGGTGTAATTGATGGTATTTAATATTACAAAAGTAAAGATGATAGAAGATTTAATACAAACCCTAGCAAATTTGTAGGAAAAGCCTTCCACTTCAAACAAAATATTTCTCATGAATCATATATTTAATAAGAAGATGGTAGAATTTGGATATTTTGTTGATCATTTAAATGTGTTTAATATGATTACCAATCAATTATCTTCTATAAAAGTCAATGTTAATGAAGAAATTAGGGCTCTCTTGATTATGTGGTCTTCGCCTAAAAGATGGGATGGCTTGGTGATGGTTGTAATTAATTTTATTTTTGGTTCTAATACCTAAAATTTTAACAATTTCATTGGTGTCATTATGAGTGACGAAATTTATAGGAAAATCTTAGGTGCATCTACATTAGGAAGTGTCTTGAACGCACAAAGAAGAGGTAAAATAAAATGAAAGAAGAAATAATTTTGGAAATCATGGGAAATCAAGAAGAAAATCAAAGGGAAAGAAGTCTCAATCCATAGGACCAAGAGATTGTTGGTACTATGGGAAACTAGGGCATAAGAAGAAATATTGTTGGATTCAACTCAACAATGGAGACAGATAAGAAGAAAAAAAGGAGGCGAATGTGGTGAGTAATAAATATGAAGAGGATGCTTTGTTTCTTCCCATAGAAAATGTTGATGATTCATGGGTTTTAGATTCAGGTGTTTCATTTCATGTTGCACCCCATAGAGGTTATTTTCTTGATTATGTCCAAGTGGATTTTGGGCTTGTTTAATTGAGAGATAATAAACCCTATCAGATTGTTGGAAAGGGAAAAATTAAGATTAAGTTGTAGAATAGGGATCATTGGATACTACAAGAGGTTAGACATGTTCCAAGGCTAAGTGCGAATTTAATTTCAATAGGACAATAGGGTGATGAGGTTTGTACAATTAATTCTAATGGTAAAAAAATGGAAGGTTTTAAAAGGTTCCTTAGTAGTAGAAAAATGTGTTAAAGTAGGCACCTTATATCTTTGTAAAGGTCATATTGTTCCTTCTACTTTAGTTATTTTGGAGAAAAATGAATGTCCAAGATTATTTTTTGTAGTTGAATAGGGAGAACAAATAGTTGTTATAGATTATGAAACATCACTATGGCACAATAAAATTGGGCACACAAGTGAGACATGTATGAAATTATTTCATTAAAAGAATGTTTTAGTTGGTCTAAAATGTGTCAATAATGGATTGGTTCAATGCATGAACAAGACAATAATGGAGTGTGCAAGGAACATGAGGTTTCATGTTGGGCCACCCCTAAACATGTGGGCAGAGGATTTTAATACTATTGTATATTTTATTAATAGAGTTCCCTCTATTCCTTTACGTTGTGGTATACTAGAGGAAGTGATGAAAGAGAAAATGGTAGATAGGGTCAAAGGCTCACCCAATTACCATGCAACCTCTTAGAAATAACACAATGGAAGCAAAATATCCAAGAGACAAGAAAGAGAGAGAAACCAATAGATCTTTATTGATTGAACAACTTAATTCATACATGTTGGCCTATAAGGCCCTCCCAGTTGTGGCCAAATTCAAAGATTCAATTACAGAATATATGCTTCATGATTCAATTGTGATCTACAATCAACTAGAATCCTCCCCAAGCATCCCTAAACCTAGGATTCAACTCCCTATTTATACTTGTAGGAAGGACTTATAAAATATTCTAGATCTACATTGAATAAAGGAATGACCTAAAATAGGACAAACACTTCCTAATGATCGATCCCATACATTAAGTCTAGATCAAAAATTAAATACACTAGTCATCTCTCAAAGAAGAACCAAATAGATGACTTGGTAAACAAAAGAATAAAGCATCACTGAACAAACTCATACAAGCTACCAAGAACACTCGATGATAGAAGAAAATAAATAACTCAACAAATATGTGCACCGAGCCAATTCAAGCCTGTGTAGTAAAAGAAGACACAATGGATCCATCAAACCAACTACAAAAACAACTACCAAGTAGAATCAAGGAAATAACTGAGCATATCCACTCTAAATGAGTAGGATAACCAAACAACCTAGGATTCTCCAGCATTAGACACGTGAGGTTGAAAGAAATGATTATCTAAATTATGAAAGGTTCACAACCTGAGTTGAATCCAACTTAGATTGAGAAGTCCACACATCTTCAATAGATATGTTCTTCCACTTTACCAAATACTCCATGTAATCCTTTAGTCTTGTGCTCTTGCCAACTCTCTAATTCAAAATATGTTCAATCTCTTCCACCTATTTCTTAGGATAATCACTCACTTCAATAACTTCTTCATTATATTCATGATATATATATGAATCAGAAACATTAAATACATGTGATATATCCATGTCATTAGATAGCTCAACTTCATAAGTATTACCATTGCGAAAACTCCTCAAAACCTTACAAGGACCAAGCTTCTTCATCTTCAACTTACTGTATGTTCCAATGGGAAATCAACCTTTCTTAAAATGAAGCATCATCTCATCACAAACTTAAAAAATCTTTTTTCTTTTAGATTGATTTGCATTATCTTTGTATTTCTGATTACTCTGCTCCAACTTATGTTTTACTTCTTGATGCAAAGACTTCATATCTTAAGAAAATTCTTTTCTTCAACACTCCTCTTCTCTTCTCCAAAAATGTCCCTCATATTTGAAATACCTCTTGGTTGCATTCATATTAAAATATCAAAAGGTATTTTTCTAGTACTTATATTCATAAAATTGTTATATGCAAATGTCGCTTATGCCAACACTAAATATCGATTACTCAGTCTATCTCCAACTAAGCATCTCAACAAATCACCCAAACTTCTATTTATAACTTTTGTATTCCCATAAGTCTAAATGGGTGAAATGTAGAACTAAAGTTCAATTCAATGTCCATCTTCTTCCACAAAGTCTTCCAAAAATAACAGACAAACTTACAGCCATGATCAGAGATGATGCTCCTCGGTAATCCATGTAATCTGACAACCTCTTCAAAGAAAATATTTGCAATGTGCACAACAACTAATGTTTTCTTACAAGGTATCAAATGTTCCATCTTGGAAAATCTATCCAAAACAACAAATATAGAATCATTTCCTCTTGTTGTCCTCAGTAAGCCAAGAAACAAATCCATGGTGATATCACTCCAAGGTTTCTCAAGAACTAAAATAGATGCATACAATTTGATATTTTGACTTACTCCTTTGGCAACTTGAAAAAATCCACAACTCCTTACAAACTTCTAAATGTCCTTGTACATCTAAGACCAATAATACTTCTCCTTCAAAAAAAAAAATGTCTTATCAATAACAAAATGTCTAGCCAAGCCACTGCTATGCCTTTCCTTTATCAAATTAGTTCTCATTGATCCACTTAGTATAAATAATTGAATCCCTTTGCGCAACATACCTTCTTGAATGAAATAATATTCATACTCACTTGATTGATCTGAAAAATTGAGTGCTCTACATGCTCTCCATGACTTAGAAAAATTAGGATCAATTTCATACAAATATTTCATCTTGTCAAAATCAACAACTTAAATCTTCATCTTGGTCAGCAAAGATCTCCTTCTACTCAATGCATATGCAACTTATTGTGGCTTCACAAAAAATGCCCCATTTTTTACTCGAAAATGAAGACGCCCTCCTTTCTTTTATGATAGAGGACCTCACTCTCCATAATAGGGTATATTTCAAAGTACCTCATAGAATGGGCCTCATGTTAGTTAGGTTTAGGAGACTAGATAGTTGGCATCTTTCTAAATTAGGAAGTTTGGAAATCAAGCTTTACACCAAGGCAAAAGGTGCACACCTATGTACCCTAACAAGGTGTGTTGGGTGTGGTGCCCTTACCTTTTCTCCTTTATGTGCACTTGTACACTTGGCATACATGTGTACCTTAACCAAGTGTGCAAGGTGCACCTCACCTAGGTTTGCACCTATAAATATGGCTGATCCCCCTATTAGCACTCACTATGATATTCAAGCTCTAGATTAGCGCACCTCCGTACCAAGTTAGAAGTTGCACAAATAGTGAAACCTCTTAATCTCTACATCTCCAGCACTAATGTAAAACCTTATCATAGAAATGTGCCTTGTGCACCCTCGAGGGTGCTCTAGGTGCACTAATTGCACAACATGCAGTCCTCACAAAGTGCAACTAATCTTCACCCTGAGACTAACTTCTATGTACAGTTATGCACATTATGCACACACGCATGTATGCAACTATACTATATGTTTAGCACTAAGTACACAAACCTTCATGCAATGTACTAGGTGCACCTTACGTACTTGTACAAGTATGTTATGTGCACTAGGTGCACTAGTGCGCCACTCTTGCATCTTTGTCACTTTTCTCCCTTTTCATCAGTCTTTTGTTAGTCCAGTCTAGTCATCAAGCATCATTTTGGTCTCTAAACAAAAACATATTGACATTCAACTTTTGTGCAGGTTAAAATGGCATCGTCATCATCCATAGTAGAAAAGATCACCCTGAAGCTAGTGTAGCTCAAGTTCCAAGGAGTACCCAAGAAATCATGATTCATAGATGCACATTTAGAAAACTAGGACACAGAGCTTGGACATATTGAATAGAATATGTTCCTTGTTCTATGGAATAAGTTGCATGAGAGATCAAAGATATTCTCCTCCCTCATTTAGAGCAGTTTGGTGAACGCAACATCCCATCCCATCTCAATGCATTCTTCCAAGCTAATCATGAAATTGGCTCAAGGTTATATGCCTGAGGAGAAAATGGTAAAGAGTGTGACAGGAGAGATTGTACTAGAAATAATGCTAGATAACATTGAGAAAGTATTCCACCTACCTATCACTGACCAATACCAAAAGATCACATATGACACAATAGACAAATAATAGAGAGAACATAAATGAGAAGAAAAGGACCTGGTAAAAGAGAAGTACCTTATTACTAGGTTGCCTCCAAATAGGCAAGTAGGAAAGGTGGACATGACTAGGGGATACATGGTTGATGACATAGGCTATTAGATCGTCATTCTAAGCAAAGTAATGGGACTTCCTACGGCTAGTCACTTGGAGGCTTGGATGGTCCATTTGATAGAGACCATTAGGAGAAGGGCCCTTAAGATTGATTGGGGGACTATAATCAATTGTTCTTTGGATGAGAAACTTACTTCAATTCAAGAAGATCCTAGATTCTATATGACCTCATATGTGGTCTATTTGTTGAAAGTGAGGCTAACAAACTACCCAGGATTGGTAAAGAGAGGCAGTTTATAGGAACCTAATGCATGTCCATACATTGTGTACTCCAAAATGGTATCTAAAAATATAGATTGGCGAATGATGACTTCATTTTTTCTATAATCTAGTTCATTGAAGGAAATTATGTGATGAGGTTGTTCGTGGAAGTTGCAGCTAGAGTGACACAAGTAGGTAGATACTTCATCCAAATCAACATTTTTATATAATTTAGGTGGATAGAACTCTCTTGTAGCCCAAGAAGATTCTACACCATCCATCAATTAGGTTTATGCCTTTAGAGATTGCTAAGAATTAGCTTTCGTATATGGTAGAGTCCAAAAAATGCATAAAAAGACATGGGTGTGGCCGATCACTATAGGACCCTTTGAGGTCAAGTAGAAAAAAAGCATCCCCACCTATGAAATAGAATGGAACTAGTATCCTTTGAATAATTATCTAGTACCCTACCCTTATTTTGAAAATATTGGGATGATCCAATAGATCACAATGAAGGAGTTCATCCTAGATCCCGCCATTGAGGATCATTAGATAAAATGTGTAGATGACTATAAAGTTTGGATAAAGAACTATTTTAGGATGATTCTAACACTTGTAGGAAAGGCATTAAACTTGAAAATACCTCTCAAGGTATGGAACAAATATATCTTGGATGTCCTTGATCCCCTTTATAACAGAGACAAGATCTTTGGTCTTCCAATCATGAATCTAGAGGTGGCTAGAGAAGAAAATGATGATATCCAACACCAAGCCAAACATGTTATTCAACTTACAAAGTACTATGTCACAAAGCCTTTCTTTTTGGATCTAGTACCCATTGTCCTTACCTACATTTGACCTAAGACTATATACAGACATGATAGCGAGGTGGCCTACGTCCAAAAAGATACCAACATCAAGCGAAAGAAAAAGAGAAAGACTACTAAGGTAGAGGAAGCTCAACTTGAGGAACCCCCAACATAAATAGAGGCCTCTCTCTCAGTTCCCAAGAAGAGCTATATAGAAACAGTGGTTGTAGGGATGAAGGAGAGGAAGTTTAACAAGAAGAGCATCACCTCACCTCAAATCCTTGAGAAAATCCTTGAGGCTAAGGAGGAGGAACAAGAATGGGAGGAAGAGATTTTACATCTCTATTAGAATAAAAGAACATATTCTGCATGGGAAACCAAGGAGGGACAGACACCCCCAACTACAAAAGATCAACCCATCTAGATTAATGATGGTATAGATCAAGAAAAGAAGGAATGGACCAAGTCAATAATGGGAGTTGGTCAGATATGTTTGATTTGTTCAATTTTGATTTCAGGCATGTTGAGACACACTTAGGGGAAGGAGAAATAAGGGACACAATTCTATAGGCCCTTAAGTGATGATTGGAATTCAATACCTCCTCCCCTATAGGGCATAATTAGAAAACCTCCTCCACCTCGTAGAAGACTAGAAATGTCTCCTTTGCCACCACCAAAATAAGAAACTGTCTAGGTGATCCCTCCAGTGCTAGAAGAGTCGAGTCAAGACCTCACAAAACGAGAGACACAAATAGCCTGTATTGGGGAGGCTCCACAAGAGGGTTTGATGGGTGTGATAGAAGAAAAAGCCCCCTAAAAAATACAACCATCCTTTTCTATCCCTATGATAGTAGTGGTTACACATAATGTGGGATAGACAGAAATAGAGGAGACCTAGAGGAGTGAGGATATGGAAAGTGACTAGAAGTGACAACTATCTCATTAGCCAGCCAAGACATGTCCTCCTTAGGTACAACTTTCATGTGGTTGACACAAGCATTAGAGACCCATTAGATAATGTACATACAGACAGAGGTAGAGGGAATGCCAGTTTTGATATAGGTTGTAAGGCCAACATCATCCTCTATGGAAGAGCCACATCAAATGACCTTAATTTCAAGGAATATAAATGATGACATGATAGCGTATATACCTATTCCTCCACTCTATTCCAATCATGAGGACATTACACCCCAAGATTTTGAGATACAGGAGGTCATGTTTTGGAATCCCACCAATAATACCACCAAAGCTTTGACAACTTTGGGCTTAAAGTAGTTGTTCTAATAGTTAGACATCAGAGAGGAAGAACTCCAAATTTTGAAGAAGAAAAATTAAGTTATGAAAGTTTTTGTGAGAGAAGTGGCAAGTTCCATTGACCCAGATCACCTAGAGATTGGATTAGCAATTGCCTTTGAGAAATGAGCTCCATCCATGGAAATCATTTATTCATTTTTAGATGCGTAAAAGAGATGGTGTTATGGTTTTTTGGAACATGGAACAAATATTATAGAAGCTAACATGCATATACTACTGAGTATACATAAGAATGTAAATAGCTTAGTAACAGTGGTCAACCAAGATTTTGGGCTAATAGAAGAAGTATCCACCTGGATGAATGACCTAGAAGCACTAAAGGTTATAAAGGGTCAGAAATATTAAATTTTTCTAAATGTATATTTAGGGGAAGATCTTGATAAGATAAATGATTGAATCGATAATATTCAACCGAGAAACAAGGTCATGCTAGCCCTATATGAGGATATCTAAGAAACACAGACTAGGGCTCAAGCTTAGATTTTGGAAGTCGATAAATTTTATAGTGAGGCTATTATGGAGATTTTTCAAGATGACTCTAGGATACAACTATCTTTAGTTGAAACGGAAGTGAAACAATTCTAGACATCTTTTGAGCCAAAATCCTCCGGAGATGATATACAAAGAACATTCAAATCTAAAGTAGCTATTTTTGACTTTTCTATGAGTGTAGTAGTAACTTAAGCATGGTGGTTCCAAGTATTTTTCATGTATCTAATTACATACATGATGAAAAAAAAAACTATGCTAATACATAGGATTGACTAAATTAGACAGAATGATAGGGATGACATCTCAATTGGAGAGACTCTCAAAGAGATTACCATCAATATTGTGGTGTAGAAATGAGCACTGCAAGAATGACCTACAATCATTAAGGGAACCAAGAGGTATCGATTATCATTTTGGTCTAGTCTTCTACTTCTGCAATCCATTTCTCATTTCTATAAATATGAAGTTAGAATATTATGCACCCTCGCATTGTAATTCAAATTTCCTATTCTTCTTCTTCTTTGTTAGCATTAGAAGAATTCTTCCATCATATTATTTACATTCTCTTGGTACATCATATAAGCACTCTATTAGGTTGAGGGAGAACATACCATTTTAGTATTCTCCATAATTATTGGGACCAAAGAGACGAAGATAGTCTTGATAAATCAATTTGGATTGAAGAACTCTTACATCCAACTATCAATAGTCTTGCACATAATTTGAGGTCCTTGGGTATTGTTGGTTATGATTTGGGTACAACAGTTCTATGAATTTCCCTCATCGTGCCATATTTTTCATTGACATATGGCGTTGCAAGGCTTGTGCAAGCAATAACGTAGACTAAAAGGAATTAAATAGAATTTTTGAATTATTTGAATAGTGATTTTTAAATTGACCACAATCTGCCATTGGTTCATTATGAGTGATATAAAGTATTGTAATTTTTATGTGCCTTATTATAACACTGAGAAATATAAACATGACATAATTGTTGCATATTGTTGTTTTCATTGTAATAATAATATTGTTCACTCTGGTCTTTTATTATTTTATTACTTGAGGTTTTTCTTAAACGTGTTTTATAGAAATTCTATTACATTGTGACCAAGAGTAACCTAAGTGGGGGAAGTATGACTATCCATTTCTCATTTATTTTTTAATTGTAACTCTTTTGACATGTACAATGTAACACTCTAATTTAATGATGTACACTCTTTTTTAAAGCTCCATTCTTCTTATTTCACTATACTGTTAACTCTCAAATGGGAGCAAGAAGTTTGATGTAAGACAATCTCACTTTATGATTCACAATTGGTTAATTCCCTAGAACCATTGATTTTAAATAGTTTCTAGATTATATGAAAATGTTTTTTAGGAAGTTGTTCTTTGTAATTACTTTGAAAACAAGTTTCTAATTTTGAAGATTATTTGGTGATTCTTTTTATCTTAGTTTAGGGAATCTTTAGGAGAAAATCTAATTTTTTGAGAGTTGATTTGTAAATTACCAAATATGGAAAAATCCTAAAATTGTGAAAATCTACCAAAAAAAGATTTTAAAAAAATTATTTTGAAGGTTTTTCTTTTATGTAAGGATTTGCAAATCATTGTGGAAGCAGTTTTTGAGGAATGTAAAATAGAGAAGGTTCAAATTCATCTTGTGTTCTAGTTGTATTTATTGTGTAATAGTTGGATTAGCTTGAACGTGTGTGTTTGTTTGTACTGCATCATGTTTGAGTCATTTGTGACTTTCATGATATGTATGTGATTAATTTTTAATAGGTGTACTGTTTCTAACCATCCCTTCCTTTTAATCACCACTTTAAATATCCTATAAACACTAAGAAGAGATGTGGAGAATTGATTCTCTAACTTAATGTTTCCAATTCTATTTTTTGCTTTCCTACAAGTGCAGTAGCTTAAGCATGGTGATTCCATGTATTGTTCATGTATCTAATTACATACATGATAAAAAAACAACTATACTAATAGATAGGATGGACAAAATCAAGAAGAATGATAGGGATGACATCTCAATAAGAGAGACTCTCAAAGAGAGCACCATCAACATTGTGGTGTAGAATTGACCACTGCAAAAATGATCTACAATCATTAAGGGAAACCAAGAGGGATCGATTATCATTTTAGTTTGGTTTGAACTACTTATATAGTCCATTAACCGTTTCCATAAATATGAACTTAGAATATTGTGCACCCTTGCAATGTAATTCATATTTCCTATTCTTCTTCTTTGTTAGCATTAGAGTCAATAGTCCTACACATAATTTGGGGTCCTTAGATATCGTTGGTTATGATTTCAACTAGAATAATTCGAACATCCCTCATTGTGTCATATTTGTCTTTGACATATGGCATTACAAGGCTTGTGCAAACAATAAGTTAGAATGGAAGGAATTAAAAAGAATTTTTGAATTGCTTGAATAGTGCTTTTGTAATTGAACACAATTCATCATTATGAGTGATATGTGTATTGTGATTTTTATGTGCCTTTATTATGACATTAAGGAATATAACCATGATATAATTGTTGCATATTGTTGTTTTCATATTGTTCACTTTGGTTTTGTACTATTTTATTCCTTGAAGTTTTTTCCCCAAACATGTTTTGTAGTGATTCTATTATATTGTGACCAAGATTTATCAAAGTTGGGGAAGTCTGATTATCCATATTTCAATTTTGATTATTATAACTCTTTTGAAATGTACAATGTAACAGTAATTTACTGACGTGCACTCTATTTTTTAATCTCTATTCTTCTTCTTCCACTATACTATTAAACTCTAAAATGGGAGCAAGAAGTTAGATGTAAAACAATCACACCTTATGATTCACAATCGGTTGATTCCCTATAACTATTAATTTTATAAAGTTTCCAGACTATATAAAAAATGTTCGACATGATTAACGATTCTAAAACTTGCCATTATCAGAGCGTGATAGCTATTTTTGAATTCTAATTTGTAGTCAGATCATAACATTATTCTCAAACTATACATTAAGTCTAATACTCTTCCAATGAAATAATTAAATTATTCTCATATCTATCCACAACCCTTTAAAAATATAAATCCTATCAACTATTGTTGCCATCCCATAGACACTAGTCTAAAAATATTTCATATGTATATATAATATACCTAGCTTCAAGATTCAATGATAAGGAATATTAGTTACCATGCAATGACACCCAAATAAGCATCCCATCATAGGCGATATAATCTATAGAGGAATAATATAAAATGAAGATATGTGCTCATTGGCTATGATTTTCACATATCCAAAGATCATATATTTTCACTACTTTTATCCACATATTTAGAGCAAGGAATTTGTAGTGGTAAAACAAGACAAGGATAGTTGCAGGCTTGAGTGTAAAGCCGCATGCTATAATTAGCCGAGTACGACTAATTATGTACAATGTTTTTCGACATGATGGAGATAATCTGATTATTAGTGAAAACCAAATGGCGCAATCATATCTTTACACCCTCGATCATGGCGATCAGATTGACTTCAAACTTAGAATATCTCTCATTTTATTTCAAGATTTACAGCTTGTTCTTCCCCAGAAGCTCTGTACGTTAATTTAGTTGAGACAATGTCTGCTAAACATAGAAAGAGGCGCTTTTGAATTGAAAAGATCTTTCTTTCCTTTACTATTTTACTAGGACGAGAAAAGCCATCATATAAATGCCCTTTACTGTGAGAGAAAAGTTCATTGCATATGAAACTTTTTCAAGAATTTTCAGGCAAGAAAAATTTTAACTTTTTAAAATCCCAAGACTTTTTTTTCCTTCCGGTGGGGATGAGTGGATGATTAAACCAATACCAGTCTTGTGGATTTCAATGTTTGATGTACACCATGAAAAACATCCTGGAATTCATGGCATCTGAAGAAGCTGAGGCAAAAGCACCTGCTCTGACTCACTTTTTATATTTGTATCAGATCGTCTGTCTTTCTAGTCAAGCATTGTTATATATGGAAAGATGCCCACTAGACTATAGTGTGGGGTCCAAAATCTATTTTATTAATTCCCATTGGTTTAAACAAGATCAAAAGCAGAACAGGGCATGTGAATCTACAGATTTTGGTCTCCTTTCTTATGTTATGTGCCAAAACAATTGACAGAAATGTGGGTTTTTACTGTTTGATGGAATCAATAATAATAATTCTTACTGAAGTCCACACTACAAAGTTGGCAGATGAGTCGGCTTGAGGGTTTGGGTAGTTCTTTATAGTCTTAGATTCAAATTTCGTCCGGGTTTAAGAGGTGAGACATCTTGTTGATAGCTGATCATGGAGGACTAGTCTCGCCCTAGCTCGCACTCGGTCGTAAGAACACCCTCATATTAAAATAACTTAAAAAAACAATAATCCTACTGAAGTCTACACCACAGAGGTAGATGAGTTGGCTTGAGGTTTTGGGGTAGTTCTTTATGGTCTTAGATTCAAATTTCTTGTGGATTGAAGAGGCGAGACATCTTGTTGATGGCTGATCTCACCTATGGAGGACTAGTCTCGCCCTAGCTCGCACTAGGTCACAAGAACACCCTCACTAAAAAAAATAAAAAATAAAAAAATCCTACTGCTATTAAGAGAAGAGGCTCCCTACCTATTAGGGTTCCAATGATAACTCGTGTACTAATAGCCAATCACACATGTACTAATAGTTGATCATTTTTCAACTTTCTTGGTTGTTGATTGGTCCATTTGTGCCAACAGTACTTTTTTTGGTGAGTGGCTATTGGGGGGTGAACATAATGGGTATAGGACAAGTGTTTTAAATTGCTACTTTTCGACCATTCCGCACTCCACAGCCTCTATAGAGAGATCCATAAATGCCCAAATGCTGAAACCTTAGCTTTAAGCTGTGGAACCAGCCACATAAGTACACCGAAAAAATTGGCGTAATTCAACTTACTGTTTTGAATATCTAAGTACGTGAAATTACCCTTAATGACTATTGAGTCTCTTCTCCTACTCGGTGAGAACACCCATGTTAAAGAAACAATAATCCTAGTAATATTAAGAGTACTTGTATTGCTATTTAAGTTATGTACATGAAATGGTGGTCTTTGCATTGCCCATTTTGGGGGCAATTGACAGAAGTGGGCATCTGAATTGGGCATGGAAGAAGGAAAGGAGATTATCTGGATGTCATTCATGAAAAGAGTACAAATTTCTGATCTGAAATGTTGTTGAGTCACATGTGATGCATTTGGGTGTGTGCATAACTTGTGTGTCTTCTTCTTCGGCTTCTGGTCAGTGGCAGAGGGGGGTTTTGGGCCTCTGGCATTTGGGGAAAGAGAGTATATAAAACAAGGGGAAACGCCGTGAATACACGCAAAACTATGGCAGGGAAAGTGACCCGGGAATAAGACACCAAAAAGAAGTTGTGGTTGTTTATAATTTTATTGCAGATGGGGAAATGAAAGGAAAAACATATACAAGAATGTCTGCTCCATGATGATTATGAAAGGAATAGAGCAGCTTGAATGTCTGTGCTCATTAATGGTGGGGATTTAACGTTAATGACAGTGAAATGTAACGAGGGACCTTAGCGCCTGGTCACATCAGAGGGGTCTAGCTTTCTCTGAAAACATGGCTCCATTTTGAAATATAACTTCACTTTCTCATTATTAATGGGTCCGGAGTTTTTTATATGTTTAAGGCCAAGGGTGGCTAAATTTGAACCTTTTTATGACTTTGAATTAAAGTAAGTTGCTTTATAGTTGATGAGCTAAATTCAACTGAAAGCACCGTTGAAGGTTAGGAACTCAATTATGGCTAGATGGGTTCAACTTTGAGGATGGGACTTGGAGTCATAGTTGTTAAATCTAGAATAATGTGATGGAAATAAGAGGAATTATTGTTAGTAATGATTGTGATGAAGATTTGTTTGGGTCTTTTAATAGATAAAATTGTCTTTGAATTTATATAAAGGATGTTTATTTTTTCAATCTTTTCAGTTTCTTTTTATTAAGTGTTATTGTTGTTTTCATTGTTGATGAGAGTCTTTGTAATCTCGATCTCCTTCCAATTAAAGTGTCTTTTTGTACATCAGTGAATGTATAGAGTAAAGGAAAAAAAAAAGATAATAAATTATGAAATACAAAATCTTAAAAGACACAAATGTTTTAGGGAAGGAGGTCGTTAGGTAAGTAAAGATTAAAACAAATTTAAAAATTGTTTGTCTTTTAATTTCTTCTTATGTTCATAATTGGATAATCTTAAAAATGAGATGAATTATTAAATCATTTCAAATTATGTTTTAGACAAACAATCCTATATATTTAAATTGTTTTATTGTCTTTCATGGGAGATATCTATAATCACTTATATTCTATTTGAAGATTCCATAAGTGTGACATATTTGATCAAAAAGGTTTAAGAGGATTTGGTCTAGATACATCAAGTATAACAAATATTTTCTAGATGGTTATTGTTCAACAAATTAATCGTCGGTAATGTCAAGCTAAACCTCAAGTATAAGTCTTGTCTTGATTGTTTACGAGGGGAGGGTGATGGTTGATGTTGTTGTTCGTTTGTTTAATCGTACTTATGTTTAAAGGTCTCACTATGATCTCTTACTACATGGACAATTAATTTTGAAGAAATGCTATATATAATTTTAATAGTAGAATAAACGTACACCTAAAATCATAAATTTTAGTCCATACATGAATAATGTTGAATAAACAAAAGTGTAGATCTTCCGATTTCAAGAGGAAATAATAAAAATTTTAATATGGAAAAGAGAAACCAAAATAAGAAATAAAGATGATATTCAAACAAAAAATAGTCACGAGTTGTCGTAACATGACTCGATATATTACTATACCAATGTTGTTATATCTCCCTATTTCATAACACTTCTTAGCTCGTGTGTATATGGCAAGTCTATGTTTTAAACAATTTATGAATATTAGTAATTTTGTATGTCAAGAATTATTGAGCATAAAAGTAGGATACTAGCTTATCTAAAAACCCTTATATGTAGGATAACCAACCTCGTAAATGTTCAAAGGACCCTCAAGTTGAGACCAACATGGAGGAAGAATCTAAGATATTTTCAAGAACTTTGATAGTTAAAAACTAAGAGGCAAATGCAAATCTATATACACTTCCATGTTTATAAATGAATGGATTCTCCATAACTATATACTAGACTAAGAAACATCTAGAGAAACTATTATGTAGAAGTGGTGAACAATTGAGATTATACTCATAACCTTCAAACTCTTTGGGTAGTGTTTTTACATGGTAAATTTTATTTAAAGTTATAAACTCAAGAACGTTTAGGTGCAAGGGTTGTAAGACATACCATTCATGCCTTCAAATAATATCAATATATTATGTTACGTGGGATACTAATGAGATGTTTTATTCTATTATCATTATTTAGTTTGATATCTCAAAGAATATTAAGGTAGATGAACTTGTTAGAACACATTTTGATGTTGGTTATGTTTCCACCATATAAATTTCAATGTTGAAGTATTTACCAAATATATAATTATACGTCATACTTAAAATTAAAAGGTATTTTAGGATAATGAAAATAATAATATATTCCTTGATGATATTAGGGGATATGGTGACCAATTGACTAATTATAAATATTTGGTTGAAAGAGAATATGGAAAGGAACCTTATTTGATGTTGATTTCATTCAATTAAAAACTAATGAAATCATGAAAGGTTAGTTGAATAAGAGATAACACTTGATGGAGTTGGTTGCTTTAAGGTTGTTAGTAAATTACCAAGTGAAGCAAATATTAAAGTGGGAATTATCTATAAAAATGATCTACACTAGAAAGAAGATTAAACTTACTAAGTAGAAATTCTTAACTTTCGATTTGAGAAATTAAAAAGTACTTTTTGTTTTGTCTTGTGACGAATAGGAGAGATGTAGGGAAGAACTATTTATCATGTTAGTTCATCACAATCCAATGTGAGTGAGTTGAAGAAAAAATATGTCAATTGAATTCTACCTTCTTCAAGAAAATTAACTTAGAAAATTGAGGGTTGGTGGAGTTTTAATATGGTTATTAAACATTAATTATGGGTACCCAACTTATTTCTTATGAATACTAAATTTGATAAAAATATTTAAAAATAATATAAGCTTATTTATTTAATAATAAAATAGGGAACAACTTTTTACCGATCAAAAATTAATAATAGTATAAGCTTATTAAAGGATAACAATCAATTTACTAATATATAAAATCTATTGTACACACATATCTAAATTACTATTCATGATTGATCATTTTATTGTTTATAACAAAGTAGTAGCAAGAGAGTTATAGTGAAACAAACCAAAATTCAAAACTATGTGACAAACATATGTTTATTTACTAAAGTATATAAATTGAAAAAAAAAATGCTATATTTCTAAGACCTATGGATGTAGTCTTTATTTTCTTATTAATTGAATTGCAAGTATATATGTGTGAATTTACTCTTAAAAGCATTCAAACATCTAAAAATTATTTGTTAAAAAGAAGTTAGAGTATGTAACTCCCTTGTAAACTCTAAGAATTGGGTAGAACAAAGTTTTTTTTAAAGTCACATATAGTAGGTGAGAGTGGAACTTAAGACTTCCTATATGGAGGTCACCCTAGTTCACTGGTAGACTATGAATGGGCTCTCAACATGTATATGATCCCTAAGCATAATAATATGATGAGGATTAAATCTTTTAATGAAAAAATAAAAAATTTATTATGTTTTTTTTGAGAAGACAAATGTCATCTTCAATGTGTTATATAATGAATGTATTATACAAGGAAGATATCTTAAAAATACTTCTTAAGAGTCATTGGAATGGGAACTCACGTTAGCTTTTCTATTAATCAATTCTTTAGATTTACTGTGTTTCACCTATTTCCATAATACTAATTCTTTTGAAATAAATAGCAAGAAATTAAGCAACCTAATACATCATTGAGATAGTCATTCTACAGTTTACCATAAAATAATCCATCATGGAAAAAATCATGTGCATTAGTCAAGTTCAATAATTTATTTAAACCTTATCTTATTGAAGCTAATAATATGAAATATTCATCCCATTTAACAATAATTAAAATCTTTACACAACAAGAAGCTTCAAGAAGATGTAGATGAATCGACATGATCCAAGAATTTGACCTATATATTCATATCATGTAATTGATTAGAGATAGAAGTGTCATTGATAAGATTTTAGGCTGAAACAAATCTAGAAGCTAAGAAAATTGATGTTGTAGTTGATGATGGTGCATCATATCCTTATGTTTTAATGATTAATACATGTGTAGATCTTGAGTTCAATTTTTTTTGATAAATTTGACCTATCAATATTGATGCAAACAAGTACAAAACCTTATAATGATTTCTACTCAAGAATATAGTTTCTAAGAGTGAACTAATGTGGTATAATATTCATATAATACTATATAATACTATTCAATTATATTAGTGTGCAACTCAATCTGAAATATCATAAAAGGATTTCATCTAGTATTATTTGGGGTTCATTTCATGGCATGATCCTCTAATCATACAAACACAAGCGTGAGAAATTGGTGATCTTCCTTCTTCAAGGATTGGCTAACTTGGTTAGGAAGTCTAATTTCTACCAAAAGTTTTAGACCTTGGTCTCATTTTAATAGTATATAGTATCTTGATGTTACTTTCTATATACCACTCTCAAGGATGGGAAAGATAAGTTTAATAATACAAAATAATGAATATCTTTAAATAAAATTATAATATAATAAAAAAAGATGGGATGTAATATCTTGAACTTGTAAAATGTGACATGATTTTAGGATTACTCCTAAGAAAGATATAGCTAAATTCCTTATTGGTATATTTTAAGGAATAAATGTTCTGTTACTTATAACTCAAAATATGTAGAAAATTCATGAGATTGGAGATGATTAAACCTTAATAACATAAATTGATTTGTACAATTAGTTGAACTATGAATGGTAGTTCATGATATGCCAGACAAAAGAGAAGGTAAAACTATTTTAGTAAAATAATGAGAAAATTAAATTTTTATCTATATGAAATCCAGTATTGACGCAGAGAATTGCATCCAAAGATAAAAGGTTTAACATAGAAAGTTTGATATTCTTTAGATGTAGACCCTTGGGTCACTACTAAATATTATTATTGGGATACATTATACTTAATGAATTTAGGTACACATTCTTGTATGTGTTCCTAAATTTACTAAAACATTATTTATCATGACCATGTACACTAGCCTCTCTTGTAAGAATCTATTTTTATTTTTATTTTGTAAATATGATTATAACGTAGTGTTTCTTTATTGACTAATTCCCTTATTTTTCTTGTGTATCTATGCATCATGTGGAATATGTTCTACCTATTTTATTTTAAATTTAGGATATACTCATTAGGGGTTTGACTTACTAATTAGATCAAGTATCTATAATAAGGTTGAATGAAATAGTGAGCCTTGGTCCTTTATAGAAAAATCCTACCAAGTAAAAAGAGAAGGGAAAAAAGGATTAAACACAAGGAAGGTCAAAAAACAATAAATATAAACAAAACACTGATAGAGCCAACAAATATTCTAAAATAGAAAGTTACATCAAATTTATGTAAAGATAAATATTTCGATAGTGTTCAAAAATAAGTTAGGAATATCTTCCTTTAGATCCTTACCTATCTTTAGGGGAAAAAATGTGTGTGTTATCCTAACTTCTTTTTTGAAAACCCTAAATAGCTATTTGAAACTAATCTTAAATATGATTGATAACATGTTCTAGGGTTCCAGTTGGTTCTAATAACATTGTTGAGGGAAGGGCTTTGCATTTGGAAATGGGTCTTGCAATTCCTAATGGCATTCAGAGAATCTACATAGAAGGGGATTCTCAAATTGTAACCTCAGTCATTACATCAGGACATTCTACTAGTTGGGAGATCCACTACATTCTTTAGGAGGTGAGGGCATTACTTTCAAATTGTATAGAATACAAAATTTTACATTGCTTTAGGGAGGCTAACAAATTAGCTGATTGGCTAGCCAATAAAGGGGTTGCTTTGGATAAAGGGTCGATTGATTAGGATTTAACATCATTAGCTAGTTCATTGATAGTTGATAAAGGTTCATAGTGAGTGTTAGGAGAAGTCTCATCATTTAGTATCTAATAGATTGGTAGGGGGTTTTAGGCTACTCACTTAGTATTTTGGTTTTGAATCTTCTCTTGATTTATTTTTTGGGCAGATTCTGGTTGTATCTCATTGAGTATATATTGTTCATTTGGTTGCAAAGGGAGGTTTTCTTCACTGCTTCTTTCCCCTTGGAGTCTCTTGATGTAGTTTATAATAAAATATAATGGCTTCGTCCATTTTTATCAAAACAAAATTGTAATTACCAATATTAATATAATTACTACCCTATTCCCTAGCATGCCACTTATCCTCTTCCATAGAATAAAGTTGTTATCACTTGAAATCACCACATCTACTTTACAAATAATTTCACAAATAATAGATTTGATATTATGGAAGTTACTCTATAAGATGTTGTGATATTCTTAACACCAAGTAACTTATAATTTTAACCTTATCTTTCGGTTCTATTGATGGTTGTTGGGTTTTATGAACTAATCCATATTTGAGTGGGAGTTTGTGTAGATGATTAAATTGCCTAAACCTATGGTTATTGACTATAGATTTATGTTGTCAATCTAATCTAGATTTCATATTGGAAGCTCATGCTTGTGGATTTTCATGTACATTGTTTTGGTAACTTTCAGAGCTCTTGTTTGACAACATGTGTGTATCCTTTTGTTTGGTGATTTCATTCATTTACACTATTTCATGTGCAGTGAGAAGTTGTTCTTGTTGGATGGCTATGTTCAATGTTCTTCTTATGTAGAGAAACACTAGCTATAAGGAGTACAAAATGGAGCACTTGTCTTGGCTTCATGGTGATAGCTCATATGGTTAAATAAATAAAAAATAGAAAATAAGCTATTGACCTCTTTGAAAGTTATTGAGATGATATCCAATTCGAATATGTTATAATCTCTTAGAAAAATAAAAATTTGCCCAAGGTTATAGTTTCTCTTTTTTCTCAACTATGGGTTTGCAATTTTGTGCATATTCTATAGTTTGGATGACATGAAAGACCTAAATGTCTTGATACTTAAGTGGATTATGATGCATGAACATCCTAGGTGTAAGATCAATCTTGCATCACCCAAAAATATTTTTATTTAAGTCCTTTCTATTTTAATAAGGACTAGTAGTCAGGGGGTTGCTATTTCTGGAAAATTGATATTTTTAGTAAGTTTTTCATACAAGCTTGGAATGTTCTCATTTTCTACAAGAAGGTTCATTTTAGAGTTATTAGCCTACCAAAAAAATCTCATTGCTCCAACTTAAGTATCATAGAAGTTATTGTGGATTTTTGGTGGAAAAATTTGTAGGAAAAACTTCAGGCTCATCGTTGGAGGCCTTAGAGTGCCTGGATGAGGTCCAAAAACTTGACAAAAGGACGCTAGTGCCATTCCAAACCTATAGATCAGGAGATGACATTTTTGAAAAGTGGTTATAATAGCCAATCAGAGCAACAGTTCAAGAGTTATGGCTTTCCAAAGTTTGGCTACCCAAAATATCTATAATAATAGTCAAAGATGTCTTTGGCCGACTATATTTGTATTGTTATGGTCTATCGGCCCTAGGTATTAAGTTTGAATGTCTAGAACCTTCTTGGGAAGCATAAAATTACCTATTTAAGAAAGGCCTGAGCATTGTCTAGAACAACTTTGGGTGTAGTTCGCAACATTGTCTAGTAGATTACTATAATGAAGGCGCCCATTTGGGTTAGCATACTGCAATTGAGAATTCTATAATTCCACATTTGCAGCGATAATAAGAAGTCCATATTTTGTTCTCACATTTGTTGTTGTTTCTTTGTTTTAGTTATGTGTTTATGGTATTAAGGGGAGCACCCTTCATCAAGTGGTATTAGAGCTAGGTTCTTGAGTGTGTGGACAAATTGTTGACTATGAGGTAGTTCACACTAGGACTATGGTTTGGGCTAAGCGTGTAGACTGATCACCAATTGTGAGACAGTTTGCACTAGGGTTTCAGTAGAAGCACGAAAATGCCTCCACGAAGAGAGCATAGTGGAAGAGTTATAGGTGTTACACCTAAAGGTTTTAGAGCCCTCCAAAGACAAATGCAAGCATTGGAAGAACAAATGCATAGAGGAATAAATATTCTCGTAAGAGATGCAAGCGATGATGAGGACGAAGTGGAAGAAAATGTCAAAGCAGTGCTAGTTCTAAACCCTGAGGAAGAGAGGCTTTTTAGGGCCATCTCCAAGATTGGAAAAAAAAACCTAAGTTTGAAGTTCCCACATTTTTGAGAAATCTTAACCCGAAGGAGCTAATTGATTAGATCAATGAATTGGAGGAGTACTTTGAATATGGAGATATTGATGATTTTGATAGGGTCAAGTTTGCGAAGGCCAAATTGAAGGGACATGGGAAGACCTAGTGGAAGGAGATTCAGTTAGAGAAAAATAGAAAAGGAAAGGACAAATTCACCAAATGGGATCAAATGCTAGTTAAATTGAAGAAACAATTTATTCCTTTGGATTGTGAGCTTGATTTGTTGAAGAAAATACAAGGGTTGAAGCAAGTGAAAAAATCTGTTCAAGAGTATATTGAAGAGTTCTACTGAGTTCTCATTAGAACCGGCCATGCAGAAGATGACAAGGAGAAAGTGGCTTGTTATCTTAATGGGTTAAGGCCAAGTATTTAGGATGAACTAAGTCTATTTTGAATGAACAATATTGAGGAGGCATACCAGTTTTCCCTAAGAGTTGAGGAGAAACTAAGTCAGAAGTTTGACAACAAGAATAATTGAAGAGGTTGTAGTGGAAGGTCTGAAAAATGATCTTATGAAGGTCATAATGATGATCAGAAGAACAAAGATGATGCTGGAAGTAGTAGTCAAAACCAAAGGGGAAACAATTCCAATCATTTCCATGATTAGAACAATAGAGATCAAAGAGGAAAAGATAGGGGACAAGGACTTAGAAGAGGAGGGTTCAATGGGAAATGTTTTCACTGTGGAGAAGAAGGGCATAGAGAATTTGAATGTTCCCAACACCAAGGAAGGACAAATCAAAGAACAGAAGGTTAGGCTAGAGTTGCACATGTTGATGAAGATGCCATATCATCACATTCTGAAGATGTTGAATGAGGGGAAGTCCTAGTTAACAAAAGAGTCCTGCGGAGTGGTGAGAATGAACCTACTCAAAGAAGGAGCTTGTTCCGCACAAGGTGCAGATGTGAAGATAAGTGTTGTGATGTGATTATTGATGGTGGAAGTACTGACAATCTGGTGTATGAAATGATGGTCACAAAACTAAAGTTGAAGAGGCAAAAACATTCACATCCAAATTGTATTGCTTGGGTGCAAGATGACCACAAGGTCATGGTCAATGAGTAGTGCTCAATGAAGTTCAAGATTGGAAGCTACCAAGATGAGGTACTATGTGATATCATACCTATGGACATATGTCATATGTTGCTAGGTAGGCCGTGGCAGTTTGACAGACATGTTGTACATGATGGGTGAGCAAATACTTACACTCTGACCAAGGATGGAGTGAAGCATAAATTGAAACCATTGAAGGATAAAGAAGAAAAGGTATGTAGTGCTGCCAGAATATGTTTTGTTGATGGGAAAGAGTTTCTCAAAGGTATGAAGCATGAGCATATGTGTTTTTCTACAATTCCTAAAGATAGTAAGGAAGAAGTAAAGGAGGTACTTGCAGAAGTTACGGATATGTTGGAAAAGTTTTATGATATTGTGTCAAATAATGTACGTGATTGATTTCCCCTAATGAGGAAGATTAGTCACCGGATGGATTTGGTTCCAGGAGCTAGTTTGCCAAACAAGGTAGCACATAGAATGATACTAGCAGAAATTGAAGAGTAGAACATACAAGTTCATGAGTTGTTGTAGAAGGGGTTGATTTGAGAGAGTCCGATTCCATGTGTTGTACTAGTCGTATTAGCACTAAAGAAGAATGGAGAATGGAGGATGTGCATGGATTCTCACGCTATCAACAAGATCACAATCAAGTACAAATTTCCATTGCCAAGGATGGATGATATTATGGACTATTTGAGTGGGGCTAAGTATTTCACAAAGATAGATTTGAAGAGTGGGTACCATTAGATTCGCATCAGAGAAGGAGATGAATGGAAGACTGCTTTCAAGAAAAGAGAAGGACTGTATGAGTGGTTAGTCATACCTTTTGGGCTAACCAATGCACCGAGCACTTTCATGAGGCTTATGAATGAGGTATTGAAGGAGTTTCTAGGTAAGTTTTTCATTGTTTACCTAGATGATATTTTGATCTTTAGAAAGACATTGGAGGAGCATTTGATTCATATTTGAAAGGTGTTTGATAAGTTGAGGGAAGAAAAGTTGCCGATAAACCTGAAGAAGTGTAGTTTTGTAAAGAAGGAGTTGGTGTACCTAGGATTTGTAGTCTCAGCAATAGGTCTAAAAATAGACATAGAGAAAGTGAAGGCTATCCTTGAATGGCCTACTCCAAGGAGTGCAACAGAGGTAAGATCTTTTCATGGACTGGCTAGTTTTTACAAAAATTTCATAAGAGGTTTTGGCAGTATTTGTGGACCCCATACTGAAACAATGAGAGAAGATATGAAAGAATTGAAGTGGACTATAGGAGCATATAAGATTTTTGATTTGTTGAAACAAAAATTTATTGAGTAGCTTGTTTTAGCACTTCCAGATTTTAATAAGGTATTTCAAGTAGACTGTGATGCTAGTGGTACGACAATAGGAGTTGTTTTGAGCCAAGAAGGTAGACCTGTTGCTTATTTCAATGAAAAATTGAATGATGCAAAAAGAAAAATATTTTGTTTATGATCATGAATTTTATGCTATAGTTCAAGCACTAAAGAAGTGGAGACACTATCTTCTAACTAAAGAGTTTGTTTTGTATACTGATCATCAAGCTTTGCAATATTTAAATAGTCAAGAAAAATTGAACCAAAGACATTTGAAGTGGGTTGAGTTTTTGTAGAGTTATACATTTGTTTTGAACCATGGGAGTGAGAAGTCTAACAGAGTTGTAGATGCTCTGAGTAGAAGACAACTTTTGCTAATAGAAATACAGAAAGAGGTGGTTGGGTTCAAGGAACTCTGTACTTTGTATCTAGATGATCCTAATTTTGGTAAAGTGTGGAAGGCTTGTACAAAACATGTTACACTTGATAGGACAAAGTGGTTTGATTTCATGATCTAGGAATTTTTCAAAGGAAGCTAGTTGTGCATTCCTAGAAGTTCAATGAGAGAGAATCTCATCAAGGAGAAGCATAGTGGAGGATTAGCTAGGCATTTTGGCAGAGATAAAACCATAGCTTTGGTTGTTGAGAATTATTACTAGCCATAGTTACAAAAAGATGTGAAGAAGTTTGTATAGAGTTGCATAGTATGTCAAACAACAAAAGACGTGAAGCATAATACGAGGTTGTATCAACCATTACCTATACCATTGAAGCCATGGGAGGATGTCAGCATGGATTTTTTTCCTAGATTATCGAGGACTCAGTGTGGGCATGATTCTATTTTTGTGGTTGTTGATAGGTTTTCAAAGATAGCACATTTTATTCCTTGTAAGAAGACTAGTGATGATGTTTATGTGGCAGAGTTGTTTTTCAGGGAAGCAGTGAGACTACATAGTTTACTGAAGAGTATAGTTTCAGATCGAGATACCAAATTTTTTGGGTATTTCTGGTGTACATTGTGGAAGAAGTTGAAGACAGATTTGAAAATCAGTTCATCACATCATCCACAGACTGATGGTTAGACAGAAGTTGTGAATCACATCTTGGGAAATTTGCTGAGATGTTTGGTTGGAGACAAGCCAAAAGGATGGGATCTAATTTTACCACAAGAAATTTTTTCATATAATAATTCTTTCAATAGGAGTATTGGTAAATCACCATTCTAGATTGTATACGGTAGCAGTCTTAGAAAATGGTTCTGAATTGTGACAGTTGGATAAATGAGAGATAAGTAGTGCTGAAGAAGAAAAATTTGTTGAAAATTTGAAGAACATCCATGAGGAGATTTGGAAGAACATCATAAAAATGAATACATAGTATAAGGATAAGGCATATGTGAAAAGGAGGTATAAGGAATTTCAGATTGGAGATGAAGTCATGGTTCATTTGAGAAAGGAGCATTTTCTAGTGGGTACATATAATAAGATGAAGATGAAGAAGTTTGGACCATGCAAGATAGTGAAAAGACATGATTATGGAACAGCTTATGAAGTGGAGTTGCCTGCTGAATTGAATATTTCACTAGTATTTAATATTTTAGATTTGATAGAGTATTATGAAGGAGGTGATGGAGATGAAGTTATAGAAGTGTAGTGGAGTATTCTAGCAGCTACTTCAGCTACAAAGGAGATTGAGGAGATACTGGACAATCATATTGGAAAAAGTACAAGGAATAGAACTTATGAGGAATACCTAGTCAAATGGAAAGGGAGGCCAGTAAAGGATTCATCATGGCTAGCAAGAGAGGAGGTTAACTGTCTTGGTTTTCCTCTTAACACCTGAGACGTGATCAGGTCACTTCTCAAATTACCCCAAGTGTTTGATGTAGGAGCATCCTGGGTATAAGAGAAATCTTGCATCACCCAAAAATATTTTTATTTTAGTCTTTTCCATTTTAATAAGGACTAGTGGACAATGGGGTTGCTATTTCTAGGAACTTTCTATGTTTAGTAAGTTTTTCATACAAGCTCAAAATGTTCTCGTTTTCTACAAGAAGGTTCATTTTAGAGTTATTAGCCTACCATAAAAATCTCATTGATCTAGCTTAACTATTAGAGAACGTATTGTAGATTTTTGGTGGAAAAATTTGCAGAAAAATCTTCAGGATCATCGTTGGAGGCCTTAGATTGCCCAGATGAGGTTCAGAAACTTGACAGAAGGGCACTAACATTGTTTCGTGCTTGCAATTGGCATTTTCAAAAAGTGGTTATAATAGCCAATCAGAGAAATGGTTTAAGAGTTATGGCTTTCCAAAGTTGGGCTACCCGAAATATCTAAAATAATTGTCAAAGATGTATTTGGCTGACTCTATATGTATTAATTAACAGTAACAGATTTCCACAATCCATTTGTAAAGTACTAAGTTTTCTGGATTTGATTGTGTTTGTTTATTTCATCAACATTTCGGATCACACTACATGATTCATCATCAGGATAAGAAAGTGCAGGGTAGTAAGATCTATATGTATTGTTAGGGTTTGTCATCCCTAGGTATTAAGTTTCAATGTTTAGAGCCTTCCTAGGCAGCATAAAATTGCCTATTTAAGAAAGGCCCAAACATTGTCTAAAACAGCTCTCGCTGTAGTTCACATCATTGTTTAGCAGATTACTATAATGAAGGCGCCCATTTGGGTTAGCATATTGTAATTGAGAATTATGTAATTCCACATTTGCAAAAATAATAAGAAGTCCATATTTTGTTCTCGCATTTGCTATTGTTTCTTTGTTTCACTTATGTGTTTATGGTATTAAGGGGAGCACTCTCCATTAGATAAAAAAATTAAAGGGTAGTTTTGTAGGTTTTACGTGTTAATAAAACTTAGTGGTAGGTAGGTCCACTATAAGATTTTTATTCCATGTGTTCTTGTAAGAAATGATAATATTGAGCAAGGAACGAGAAGCAATCCAAGTAAGTTAAGTGTGAAACAATGTTACCATAAGATAAGCAAACTCCAAGAGCATACACCAAGATGGTTCAACAATGGAGACAATGATTTATAAGGGGAAAGCAAAGAAAACCCCTTGTGAGTATTATGAATGAAGGAAAATGCCTAGAGAAGAGAGAGAGAGAGTTGGAGCAAAAGTAGCTCAATACAATAACATCAAGTGCTAAGAGTGTTTTTGGAGAAAGAAGGAGGAGCATCTCTTATATAGAGATGAGAGAGGAGTTGCATTTTTAACTCCCATTTCTATGAATGCCACATTCATAATAGGTGTGTGCAAAGTGTCACAATCCTCTTAAGGAGGATAAACTAAATAAAGAAATAAACAAGAGTTGTCCTTACATGTGGAATAAAGGACAAACAATGACATGTCCTCCACATGTGTACAAGAGGAAAAACTACATTTAGGGACCCTTGGAATATCCCAATTAATATATCCAAGGAAAGATTAACCTTTCTAACACCCCCCCTTAATCTTTACTTGGAGAGTGAACATCAACGGGTTGTAAACCCAAATTTTTACAATGGAACTGAAATCTCTCTTTAGAAAGTGGTTTGGTTAAAATATCAGCCACTTGGTCTTCTCCTTTACAATAAAGAAGAATAATTTGCTTGTCTTCAACTTGTTCTCGAATGAAGTGATGTTGAAGTGAAATATGTTTGGTTCGTGCATGATAAACTGGATTCTTTGCCAAGGCAATAGCACTTTGATTGTCGCAATGTATAGGTGTAGGTGATTGTTGAGGTAGACCCAAATCATCAAGAAGTCTTCTAATCAATAAAGCTTCCTTAGCAACATTGGTACAACCTTTATATTCAGCTTCAGTTGAGCAAAGGGAAATAGAGTGTTCTTTTTTGCTTTTCCAAGAAATTGGACCTGAACCAACAAAGAAAAAATAACCACAAGTGGATTTCCCATCATTGGGATCTCCACCTAGATCGGAATCAGTATAGCCATGTAAAATAAATTCAGAATTTGCATCATAAAATAATCCCATATTAGTAGTTCCTTTAATGTACCTTAAGATGCATTTAGCAACTTTAAAATGAGTTTGTTGAGGTTTAGACATAAATCGAGAAACTAAACCAACACTATAAGCAATATTAGGTCTAGTAAGAGTTAAATAATTTCAACTTCCTACCAATTGCCTATACAAAGTTTCATCAACAAAAGGAGTATTCATATCATTCATTAATTTAGTTCCTAATTCACATGGAATTGAAACATGGTTAGAGTCATTCATCTTAAATTTTTCTAAAAGATCATACGCATACTTGCTCTGAGAAACAAAGATACCTTTAGGAGTTTGAAAAATTTGCATACCTAAGAAATAATGTAAGATACCTAAATCTGTCATCTGAAATTTCTGTTTAAGTTGGAATTTATTATTAGAAATCAAAGCGTCTGAACTAGAAGTGAGTATTAGATCATCTACATAAACAATAACAATGATAATATCATCGTTAGTATGTTTAATATACAAATTAGGATCATTTTTACTTCTAGCAAAACCTTGAGAAATAAAGAAAGAATTAATTTTAGAATACCATTCTCTAGGTGATTGTTTAAGACCATAAATATATTTGTTCAATTTGCAAACCAGATTTTCACTACCTTTCTTAACAAATCCAGGAGGTTGACTCATATAGATTTCTTCATGTAAATCACCATTTAAGAAGGCACTTTTAACATCCATTTGATGAATGGGCCAATTCAGGTTAGATGCTAAAGCAAGAACTAATTTGATAGTAGGCATTTTAGCAACAGGAGCAAAGGTTTCATTATAGTCTAATCCTTCAATTTGGGAAAAACCTCTAGCAACTAGTCTAGCCTTGAATTTACTAATTTCATTATTAGTATTCAATTTTGTTTTGTATAACCATTTACATGAAACTAGATTCTTGCCATGAGGTAATTTGACTAAGTCCCAAGTTTGATTAGCAAGTAAAGAATCATATTCCTCTTGCATGGCTTTTTGCCAATGAGGGTGAGAGTTAGCTTGATCAAAAGACTTAGGATCGTTAGAATTCATAATAGTAGTCATCAAAGCATAATTACAATAATTAATCCTTCTATGTTTAATTCCACCAGATCTAGAAATATAATCATCAGCTTCATTGATTAAGTTTTGAGCCCATTTAGGTTTACGTTTAGTTGTGATGGAATTATCACTAGAGGAAGAATCATTAGTAATAAAAGTATCATTAGTATCTACTTGAGTATCGTGAGTTGTAGGAGCAGAAATAATCGGTGGTACTTGATTTGAAGGATGAAGAGAAAGAGTAGGGTTAAGAGAAGGAGGTTGGTCCTCCACCAACACAATTTTAGTGCCACTGAATTCTTCATCACGTGTAGTAGAGCAATCATGAACTCCATTTTCTGCAATACAAACATCTCTAGCAACTTGAACTTTGTTAGTAGTGGAATCATAAACACGATAACCCTTAGTGTTTTCATCATACCCAACAAACATATAAGGAGATGACTTAGCATCTAATTTATGCCTTTTCTGTTTAGGAGTATGAACATAAGCAATAGAACCAAATATCCATAAATGATGTAAATTAGGTTTCCTACCAGACCAAGCCTCTTCTGGAGTGATAGCCTTGAGAGCTTTGGTAGGAGTCCGATTAAGAATATAAGTTGCACAAAACATGGCTTCAGCCCAAAATTTATAATGCAGATTCTTAGCATGCAACATGCTTCTAGCCATTTCAACAATCGTATGATGCTTTCTTTCCGCCACACCATTTTGTTGTGGTGTATAAGGAATAGTAAGTTCGTGTTTAATTCCACATGATTTCAAATAAGAATGAAAAGCATTATTCACATATTCCTTCCCATTATCAGTTCTAAGAATTTTAAGTTTAAACCCAGATTGCCTTTCAACATATAACTGAAATTCAATAAATATATCAAGAACTTGATCCTTGCTATGCAAAAAATAGATCCAAGTTTGTCTAGAAAAATCATCAACAAAGGTAAGTGCATACCGAGAACCTTGGATGGAGGTATTCTCCATGGGGCCCAAAAGATCACTATGGACAAGATGCACTTATGAGTTGCTCGCCATGATTTTCCACTTGGAAAGGGCTCCCTATGCATCTTACCACTCATACAACCTGTACAGGCAATCTTGGAAGGAATAATGTGAGGCAAGCCATCAACCATATTATACTTTTGCATGAAAGTAATATAATCAGAATTTAAATGGCCAAGTCTTTCATGCCATATATTGAAATCAATAGAAGTACGTAAAGAATATCGTGAACTAGCAAATTTATGGAATTTAAACAAATTGTCATTATCCATTTTAGCATGAGCAATCACTTTGAGAGTTTGAGGATCTATGATATAACATGTATCTTTGTAAAATTCAACTTTATAGTCCTGACATAACTGTGAAACAGAAAGCAGATTAGTTTTCAAGTCAGGTACATATAATACATTCTGCAATTTACCATTAGGAATAGTAACATCACCTAATCCTTCAACTTTACAAGTCTGATTATTAGCTAACTGAATAGGAATGTTAGCAATATCAGGTTGTAAAGAATCAAAAATTTCTTTATGAGAAGTGACATGTTGTGATGCACCACTGTCAACAATCCATTCTAAAGGTCTACAAAGATTAAAGCTACAAGTAAAAGCATGACGAGAATTAAAACCAGTAGAGTTACCTTTTTTATGGTTTGAGTTTTGATGATTGTTACTATTATTCATAGGTTTTTTATCATTTTGCTTTTTAAAACAATTATTGACAATGTGACCATCTTTGCCACAATAAGAACAATGAGGTTTGGAATTGGAATGATTCCTTTGATTATTAGTATTACGAGTATTATTAGGATGATTGGTATTATTATTATATTTTGCATGAAATTTATTGTTGGAATTATTTGAATTAGTATTATATTGTTTGTGATTATTATTATTAGTGGAACGAAAATTATTATTTGAATTTCTAGACACAAATGCATGTTCAGTTGATTTAAGGGTACCAAACTGAATTAGCTTAGCTTCTTCCTGTCTTAATAAAGTTTGAAAAATAACATAAGTTAACTAAGAAGTTAAAGTAGGAATAGCACGTTGTGCATGAATATTAGTTATAAACTGTTGAAACTGTCTAGGAAGACATTTTTTAAGAATAAGATGAATTAAACGAATGTCTTCTAATTGAACACCTAAGGCCATAATTTGGCTTTTAAGAGAATCAAATTTTAAGAGAAATTCATCCATACTTTTAAAATTTGCATACCTGAGATCTTCAAGTTGATCCTGCAACTGTATTTTACGGTATTCATTGCCACTGTCATACTTGGTTTTCAAGATGGACCATGCATCATGAGCTTTAGAACAGTGAGCAATTAAGACATATAAATCTGGAATAATAGAAATACCAATTAACCCTAAAGCTTCTTCATTTTTAGCTTTCCAAGTATCTTTCTCGTCTTGAGTAGCCGCTGAACCGAGTTCAAGAGAAGGGTCAGTGGCTATTTCGAAGAGGTGTTTAAAACGAAAAATAAATGAGATATGAGTTTTCCAAGAATGATAATTAGAATAATTAAGTTTTATTTCTGGAATTAAGGTTGACATGATTAAAAAAAAATTCTCTCTTTTTTAAAAAAACCCTTAATTTGAAAATCAAATTAATTGAGAAAAAAAAATTGTTTTTTTTTTATATATAAAATTAAGAATATATCTTTTGTTTTTTTTTTGAATTATGGATTTGAAAGAAAACAAAAAATTAATAAAATTTAAATTTTTATTTGTTTTAAAATTTATAAAATTAAAATTTATATTTGTTTTCAATGGTTTTGTTTTAAGAAATAAAACAAGATTTGAAAAAGTGAAAAAGGCGGGCAAAGAATGGGAAATCTAAAATGGTTGAGAAAAGGGGAGCGGAGCGCAGGCAGTGGCTGCCGCGTGGCCAAAGGGCGGAGGAGTTGGTCGGCCCTGGTCGGTGGAAAAGGCGGGGTTACAGAGTTTTAAAAAAAAATGCAAAGAGGATAGGGATGCGACTGTGCAGGCGGTGGTTACCGCGTGGCCTGGACGCAGGCCGCGCCGAAGGGTTTACGCCGGGTGTGAAGGGGGCGGCGGAAGCGGTGGAACGGAGTTACTATAGGGTTTATGGTATTTTGCGTGGGGGGTCGCTAATACCGCGCGACAGTGATGAGGGCTTCGACGAAGTTGCAGATCTCGCTTGAGCCTATGTTATATGTGTGCGCGGCGGTGGTGAATGCAGGCGGCAACGTGCGACGACGCTGACGACTCGCGGTGGCGCATTGGTGTCGTGCGGCGGCGCTAATGACTCGCGGCGGTGCACGGGTGGCGCGGCCGCCCAAACAAATGCAATGTAAAGAATGAATGTGGGTTTAAATAAAATGCAATGTAAAAAAAAATTAATAGATTTATAAGGATTAAAATCCTATAAAAATGATCTATGTTGTATGGTTGAAATTTTCAATAGCATACAACAAATAAATATAGAAGAATATATTAAAAGTTTTTAAAGAGTAGGTAAATTTTTTTTTTTAAAAAGGAGTATAAAAATGAGAGAGTTATTGAAAACTTTACTCATGTAATACTTCTTGTTTTGGCGGCATGCCTTCCAAAACAAGAAAAAAAATTGAAATTTAACAAGAAAACCCTTTGGCGGCAAGCCTTCCAAAGAGGGTTAGTAAAAAAAAAATGAAACTTTACAAGAAAACCCTTTGGCGGCAAGCCTTCCGAAGAGGGTTAGTAAAAAAAAATGAAACTTGCATACACAAGATTTGTTAAAAAGAACTAAAATCACAACACAAACTTCTTCTCTCAATAACGTCTCCAAATAAGGTGTGCTCCAATGAATGGCAACCTTCAACACAAAACTTAAAACA
Organism: Cupressus sempervirens; assembly: GCA_028749045.1. Classification (NCBI taxonomy): domain Eukaryota; kingdom Viridiplantae; phylum Streptophyta; class Pinopsida; order Cupressales; family Cupressaceae; genus Cupressus; species Cupressus sempervirens. The sequence continues at coordinate 461,684,333 of CM053792.1, forward strand.
AGGATTAAATAGCCAAGCTCTGATACCATGTAAGAAATGATAATATTGAGCAAGGAACGAGAAGCAATCCAAGTAAGTTAAGTGTGAAACAATGTTACCATAAGATAAGAAAACTCCAAGAGCATACACCAAGATGGTTCAACAATGGAGACAAGGATTTATAAGGGGAAAGCAAAGAAAACCCCTTGTGAGTATTATGAATGAAGGCAAATGCCTAGAGAGAAGAGAGAGAGAGTGTTGGAGCAAAAGTAGCTCAATACAATAACATCAAGTGCTAAGAGTGTTTTTGGAGAAAGAAGGAGGAGCATCTCTTATATAGAGATGAGAGAGGAGTTGCATTTGTAACTCCCATTTCTATGAATGCCACATTCATAATAGGTGTGTGCAAAGTGTCACAATCCTCTTAAGGAGGATAAACTAAATAAAGAAATAAACAAGAGTTGTCCTTACATGTGGAATAAAGGACAAACAATGACATGTCCTCCACATGTGTACAAGAGGACAAACTACATTTAGGGACCCTTGGAATATCCCAATTAATATATCCAAGGAAAGATTAACCTTTCTAACAGTTCTAGATGAAGGTATTGATATATTTGCATGGATCTTAGAGTGCTTTTGTTGTTCTATTATTAATCTTATGTAATATTATTTTAAATCAAGTCTAGTGTTGATTCTAATGTTTGAATCTTGAGAGTTACATGTTATGCTTGATTATCTTTATAATGTTATTGAACATGCTAGATAAATGGAAAATACTTTTTTCACAAAACTAATTAATTTAGAGCGTTCTTAAACCATTAAGATGATTAAAAAATTTATGAAAATGAAAGCACATAAACACCAAACATGATCAACATGATATTTAATGTGAATAATCAAGATAGGAAAAACAATAGAGAAACCAGTTTTGATGAATATATTAACACCAGTCAAGATGACACCGGTTAAGGTGATTTTTACAAGAGCTCACTCTTAGGGTGGTCATTCCAAGTAAGGCTCACTGTCAATAGGGATAACTACCTTGATACAAAAGTGAATGATTAAAAAATAGTCTTATAGAAAAAATTAAACATATATAATTGTATCTATGTATGCATGCAACAATTCTAGTTCATAGCACAACATCAATTGTCTATAACGAATTCAATTAGGAATCTTTTGCCAAACACTATAATACTGCATACTTCTTGTTGATAACCTTCATCTCCCTTTTCTATTATCCTCATACCTCTTACTCTTCTAGTACACTTCACCATAATATAGTCATTTACAAATTTGTATTTGTATCACATACTTTATTTTTTGGATCCAAAAAGTTATCTGTATAAATACATATCTATATACACATAAATTGAATTAGAAAACCATGTTAGCTTGGATATCGTTACTTAATGTTGAGATATTCAATAATGTTCAACACACTAGCATTAGACCTAAAAGATGGTTCACACATCAGGAAACTCCACACCACATTACCAAAAAAACCAACAATAGCTCATACATAAGATAAATATGTTACATAACATAGTTATTGAAAGATAAACATATGAGATATATTTTGGAGCTGACTAAGATCAAAACTTGGTCTACACAAATTTTAGCACCAATCAAAGGATATAACTCAAAGCATATATCCTTGAAATTAAACAGAACTTATGCACTAAAATATTCCGATATACTATATGAATGCATAAATACAAAATATACTTAGAGTAAGCTTTGAACATAACAACCAATGATATTATCCAATCTTCATAATTTAGTACTAATAATATTCAATAGATATACCAAAAATGATCTACCACCATATCTAATACATGGATAACATTCACATAATTCATTACTATAATATACTGCTTAGGATAGATCAATACAATATAGAACCTAAACCACAATCATCCACTACATATGTTTTGACATCAATGAAAACAATACCAAGAACAACATCTCAACATATGCAGGGTTGGACATTTTTCAATCATTTGAGATTGGAATAAGTTAAGAATGTATTTCTACATTGAGATGTTACATATGTCTTGTAAATTTGTTTAATTTGGATTGTATTTGGTAGGCCTATCTTTGTCACCATATTCTCACATTAGTATGTTGATTATATTGAGAAAATGATTTTTTGGGAGCACTTAATATAGTTGGTCATTTGAATCTTAGTAGTGGTCTATAGTGCATGAGAAGGTCTATTCATTTTTAATGGAGTTTTGCTAATGATATTGGTTGAATAATGTCCTGTATAACTTGATACTACTTTTAGTGGGATATTCATGTAGTTGCAGAATGTGGTTTGTCTTATTTGTTTCAAGATTTTGGTTCTAAATTATTGTTGCTACAATTTTATAGCAAGTTGTGGACAATATTTAATTAGAAGATGGATGATCTTTCACAATCGTTGTTGGTGCAATGTGGAGATCTTGGATTATGCCTTTTAGATTGAATCAAGAGTTTTACATATTTGATTCTATTAATGAAGGATGCATGATATTGCATCTTCTTGGTTTAAAGATCATGGTTGATTCTTCCCTTTAGGATCTTTGGGTGTTGAGATCTTTGGTAGTGTTGGGGTCAAGAATGAACTTTAATTAGGAGATTATTATCATGATGCCTAGAGAGCTTGGATATTAAAATAATAGTACATGAATATTTTGGTACATCACCTCCATAGAATAAGACATATTTTATCTCCTCCCCTCTTTTATTCAATAAATAATAAAAAGTACGTTATATTCAATAAAGAAACAAGAGAATAAAAAATCTCTATAGGTTGATATTTTATTATTAAATCCTACACTTTGAGATATCTTCCCATGTTTCATACTAATATCATATTTGGAAAGCTATCATAAAAGCATAAATGATTACATAAGAAAGACAATAGCAACACTATAAATAACATAGCTTCATAATCCAGTCCTACTGGCATGAAAGTGAAAAGAGATAAAAGTGGAAGTGATTACCTCACCCGGTAAGATGCCCACCTTACTATGAATCACCAAGGGAGGGAGAGCCAAATAGGTGGCCACACGTGATAGTTCACCCATAAACTATGCCAACAATTGTAATGTGTCTTCTGACTACTTCTAGAATACCCATAGATACACCTTCTTGTATCACTATGAATATGAAATATGTGTCTTAGGATTTAGCAACTTATGTGCATTACCTTTAGAAGATTTAGCATATTGAAAATGTGTGTCTCTTCAGGATTTAGGAACTTATGTGCATTACGTTATGAGATTTAGCATGTTGAAAATTGAAAAATGCATGTCTCTTAAGGATTTAACAACTTATGTACGTCATCTTTAGAGGATTTAACATATAAATAAAAAACTATAGTAAAAGGGAGACCCTATATATGCCCCCTTCCTTATCATGGCTATCTACTAGACATGATAAGGAAGAGAAGAAGGATACCTACTTCACAACATAAGGAGATATCTTGTCAACAACAATGTACACTATGTTCTTAGCAAAGGGTGTTGACCCCTACATCCAAGAGCATAGATAATCATGAAAAGGATATGTCACTTATGGAAAAAGGATCCTCAAAGAGAAAGAGATCTTATCAACAAGACCCTCACCATAGAGAAGTTCTTTTGGATAAAATAGCATCTTTCGAAGATAAACTAAGCGAGAACAAAGATTCAATCATCAAGCCCCCTACAAAGAAGAGGAAGAAGAATCTTTGGAATGAGGGAAACAAATCTAACACCAAAGCAAGGGTATGAGTTTATAAATTACATAATTTGGAACATAGAGAAGAGGTGATGAGCTAGGACAACAACCTCTTGTATAAAAAGGTTATCCATAGTCAAAAAATTTGTTAGTATGATGAAATAATGTTGCAAGATAAACAAATGCCACTAAGCTAAGGAAAGGAGATCCCTAGACAAAGAGAAAGAAGGTAGAACCTTGCCCCTCATGGATGAAGACAAGGGATACCTATGAAAAACACGTCTTAGAAAAGATATCTTGAATATATTCTATGAATAAACATAATATGTATAATCGTAGAAAAATGGGAAGAAAGAATACCAATTATGTCCAATAAAAGACCTAATAGATCCTAGGAGATTGGATGGAAATACACCTCTTACCCTGTAGTCCAGAGACAAGAGGAGAAGAGACCTATACTATATCAGAATGAGGGGAAAAATTATGAAGAAGTCTCAAAGAAGAAGTTTCTTTTCTCTTCCCTTTAATATCATTATGGATTGGATAAGAAGGGGAAGGTAATTTAAAGAATTCTTGTGCATTTGCATCATAAACCATAGTTTGAGCCTCATCATAAGTGTGGAAAGCACTAGGAATAATAGACAAAGAATTGGAATATGAATATTGGGAATCAGATTAGGAAAGAGATTAGGAAGGAATTGATTAGGAAGAGTGTAGGAAGTGGTGAGAATGGAAGACATAACCAGAAGAACACTTGGAACCATAGTTGGAAGAGGGTTGAAATATGTATAATCAATACTAGGGTAAGAAGGCTGTGAGGTAGGTAAAGGAATTGCTGGAACTCACAAGAAGAAATAAAAGAATTGTAACCACAATAGGAGGAGTGTAAGTAGGAATTCTAGGTAAAGGAACAGAAGAAGGTTCCACACTAGTGACAAGAGTGAATCCCAAATCTTGAACTTCTCGAATGAAAGGTTTAGTACCACATAGGAGATGTTACACCTTGATCACTATCACAAGGGACTTTCTTAAAGGCCTCTATAGTTGGAATAGAATTTTGAGGATATAGCATTCTAGGTGCAACAATGCTGTAAATAGTGGAACATGAAGGTAACCATGCACAAACTCTATAGTAAAGATCAATTGAAGAGGTTGTAGAGGAAGATGAAATAGGAATAGGATCAATGGAGATCTCATTCAAATAATTTTCATCCTCACTTCCATGTACCTTATTAAGGGATCTTTCCTCTTGTACAATAAAAGCTTCATCAAAGTATTCAAAACAAGAATCATACATGTTGAACACAAAGTAACTCTACAAGCATGAAAGATGTAATTTTTTTTGTATTTTTAACGGATATTTGCAATTTATTTTTAATTTTTTTAATTTTTTGTATTTTTGAAACTTAAGAATAAAAGAATTCTACTTTAATAAATATGCAAGATCTAACCCAAGATGCAAATCTAACACCAAAAATAAAGAGTTGTCATAAACGGGTTCACCAAAATGTAAGATGAAGGTGAACACATAAGATAATATAAAGGGAAATCTAACACCAAAAACATAATAGGGCATCTAATTCCACAAAAGAGAGGGGGTAAGCTTGTCAGGTTCACCAAACTAAATAGATGAAAAATGGAGATTTAACAATGCATCTAACATTTCCACTTATTCATTTGTATTTTGAGTTGAAATGTAAATATGGAAATGCTTGAAATTAGATAAGACAAGGTACATACCTTGTGATGGAATTAATCTGGAAATACCTATTTTTTGGTGTTTGTGCACAGCTTTAGGGAATTTCGTAACCTACTCCAGACTGGAAATGCTGAGACAGAGAAAACCCAATTTTTTTTGTCTTTTTGAGGGTAGGTTGACCTTGACCTAGATAATGAGACACAATCTTACTCCTTTATTTCCAACCTTAACCCACACTACTTTGATGAAAATTTTGTTTGCGAATCTTGAAAGTTTGGCGAAAACGGTACTCAAGTCTACACTAGTATTTGTAGAATACTAGCAAGTAGTAGAAGTAGATCTAACAACGAAGCTATGATATTCAATAGATATGCAATTATATTTCAAATGTAAACAAGTATGTTGATATGAAAGCTTGAACATAACATTAGCAAATGTAAATCAAAACCTCCATGATTGTATGCTTGGAATCCACCTTGAGAGAAGAATGAATGGATCTTGAAGATGAACAAAGGATCTTGAAGGAAGATCACATCACCATGATGGTCAGATCTAGGGTTTTGAATTATGAATCTTGAGTGCTTGAACCAAACTCCTTCAAAGGTTTGAATGCTTGAATCCTTGATCTTTAATAAAGAACTTGAATGGAGACAATGGCTTAGATGCTTCCTTGAAAATGCTTGATGGAATGCTTTCTTTATTGTGGAAATAATGGATTGTCCGATATCCTCTAATTGTTAGAGAAAATGAGAAAGGAGGCTTCCTTACATAGTGATCTAGGGCACAAAATTCTAGAGAGGCCGACATTGGAGAATTAAATCTCAATTAACCTTAACCCCTAGAAATGGACCTTGATTAAATGCAATTTAAGAGTTTACCATTCTGAAATCCGAAATAGTTGACCTGAAAGTGGGAAAATGCAATTTTTGGAAGCCTGATATCTTGAAATCTCTAGAACTTGAAATTTGGACCTAGGGCTAGGGTCGAGGTCGACTCTGCCCTAGGTTAGATTCGAGGTCAACCTTGACCTAGGTTAGGGTCGAGATCGACCTTGAACCATTAGGTTGTCCTAGACCCATAAAGTCAAATTCTTAAATTTCTTAGAGAAAGTTGTCAGAAAGAGGTCGAAAATAGGGGGAGAAAAGTAGAATAGGGGGAAACAACCAAATCCATGAAAAAACCTAATCAAGGCACTTGACATGATCCCATACCACTTACTCAGAATGCTAAATATTCTTAACATGGAAGTGCTTCCATTTTAAGACGATACATATACCAATAATTGTGACTAACCAAGTTCTTACAACCTTGTTATATAGATACAAAAAAAGACATAATTGAAATATTGTACAATATTTGTCTCATGCTATACATTTCCCATACACCATCGATTAATGGAATTAGTGATCTAGGTGAAATGTAACATGGACCATCTATACTTGTGTATCTCTCTTATGAAGCACCATAATGTACAAGACATCCTTGTGATAGCAATAATATTTTTGGTGAGAAAATAATTTATGATTATTAGTGTGTCAAGCCCTTAATGTCATATTATATTTTGTATGTTTGATCATTTTATGCTTATGATATCAAAATGTTAATAAGAGATATTTTGGGTGTGCTTTTCTACATGCACATTATCATGTAAGACATCACATCCACATCATTATCAGATTTATCTTCATTTGTAAAGGGGAATAAAGGAGTCATGTGTCCAAATCACATAGAACATCGATATGTCTACAAACACTTTATTTTTGTTTTTTTCAATCATTCTTAATTTAGTCGACCAAGTGATATGACCCAAACAGAATTTGTTCAACATTTGAGTTAGCAAGCTCCTTAATGGCATATCTCTACAATAACTTGATAAATTTAGATATTTTAGAGGCAATGGTGAGAGGATCTTTTTCAAATTCTATCAAATTAGTGCACATGTACTAGATTAATTTGAAGTGTTAGATTTGTTTGCAGTACTTAGAAATTGCAAGACACAATCGATTCCCATAAATATCTATGGCATTTTAAGCTTTGAGACAATTAAATCTTTTGACAATAACAAATTGATTTTGAGCATCTATAACAACTATCTATTATTAGGAAAATATATCCTCTTACTTAATTTATTATCTATTATAGACCCCAATTGTATTGTTTAAATTAGTTTATCCTTTATTAATTAATCTAAATAAATTTGTGCATAACATTTTATTTTCCTTACAGTAATTAACAAATATAAAATATTTTTTTAGCCTCATTGGTTACCTTGAGAGGTTATAGGGAGGGCTCACCTTGTCAAAGAGGAATCAATTATCCCCTAAAAACAATCTAAAGTTATGATATTTTAAAATATATCTTGATTGATTTGTTATAATCTATTGCAGATCTTGATTCTATTATCTATATTATTTCGTCCCTAATTAATTAGCTTTAGTTATTCTGCGTCCAAAATGACATGACTATAAAAACACAAGTAGGCATGACATAACATGTTTATGTTATTTTTTTTTGCATTTTTACAACATCATGGAGGAAAATTATGAGGATCAAGTTAGTGAAAATCATGCAAAAACTTGCCATGGTTGCAATTTTGGGGTTTTGAATGGACGATGGTACTATTTTGTGTGATGAACAATTGCGTCCAAAATAATTAATGTAATCAATAAATGTACAACATTTTATTTTCTTTACAATAGTTACCAAATCTAAAAGAATGTTTGGACCCAATTTATCAGCGCTAGAGATTATAAGGTAGGCTTTTCTTGTCGAAAAGATATTGGGTACCACTCACTCACTGCTACGTGAAAAATAAAAGCAAAAATTGATTTGACAAATATCTAATTTGATTTATTATAATCTATTATTGATCCTAATATATTCTTAATATTGATTTATCTAAAATAAATTAATCCAAAGAATCATATATACCATATTATTTTCCTTAAAACAAAAACCTTATTTGATTAAGGAAAGCTGCTATCTCGAGATAAAATGACACTCCATACAATTTCTAAAGTCTAAAAGATTATAATAGATTTTCTTAAACATTGTAATAGCTGAATCTTCATGACATGCATCCCCATTCCTATTACATGAAAACAAATTTAAAAAAATCAGACAAAAAACATTGTGAGAGTACCATTTTTTATGGAGTTTAGCTGCCACCGAATAGAGGGCTCACCCTATTCAAAGAAAATGATTACCAAGAAAACCAATATAAAAGAGAACTATAGTATCTTGTGAAGGAAGATAAACCGTTGTGAATCTTGGAGCTGAAACCTTCGGATTTGAGGAGTGAAGAGGTAGTGGTATACAAACAAGGCCATAAGACGTGGGGTCTAGCTGCTGCTTCTGTCAATCAGCACAAGGAGAATAAAGCATTTGGACCCACACAAGTTAAGTCACAATACGTGGGGTCATTCATCCACAAATTTATCAGGAATGGAATGGAAGGGAGCTAAAATTTAGAGAGAAAGAATGGGTGGATTGCTAATTTATAGTTAGAAGAAGTGGAAGAGAGGTGGACAAAGTAGAGAGGGAGGGAGTATATTTGTGTAATGAGAGTACAAGGAGTGAATGGTCGACAAGAATTGGTCATGAGACTGAAATGGCCGGAATCAGTCCAACAACTGGTAAGTGCAGACAAAAGACATACAATATGCTTGTCTCAATTTCATAGATAGCGAGGAAAAAACCACAAGTACGTGAGTATGTGCGTGTTTGTATGGTGAAAGCATGTGAGTGTACGTGCGCCTAGTGTAGAGAGTCAAGCAGAGCAGAGAACATATCAGATTAGTACTATGTGTATGTATGCCTGAATGAATGAAAAAGGAAGGATAAAATATATCTATGACATGTAGAAGAGAAGAGAAGAGAAGAGGACCCTACCCTACAGGGGGCTACTAGTGATACTACAGAGCAGAGGCTTCAGAGCTCACGTTATAGAAGTAGAAGAAGTTTTTGGAAGTAGAAGAATGTCAGAATCTGATGTGGTGACAAGTATAACACTGTATTATAAGATGGGGCCTTGGGGAGTAAATAAATACCTAAAGTATTGGTGGGTATGTTATAAAATTAGAATAGAATCTTCTTGGATGGAGTTTGAAAAGGTGGGAGGGAAAGAAAGGATGGATGGATGTGTGTGTGTGGGTGCACAGAATGAAAAGATGGACAGCCTCGTGGGATTTTTGGGAGGGAGTGTAAGGGCAGAAAGAAACAAAAGGTCCTATCCATATAATACTATACTGGGAGTACTAGTAAAATACAACTCTCTCACGGGATGCAGACTCATCTGTCCCTCTCTGTAAACACTCTGCAGCAGCTGCACAGACCTATGGAATACCCATATATACATATTTATATATACACTCATGTACAGACACACATTGTATTGCAGTCTTGTGCAGAGCTTGGTGCTGCTACTTAAAACTGTTTTTTTATCTGGGCCGGAGTTTTTTAAATATTTGGTATAGGCTCTTAGGCTTTAGAGTCCCGTGTACTTGTAGGCTTGGTTTACTTGTTTGCTTTGTTGAAAAGTACCCACCTCTCCAGCGGCACACTGCACCAAACTCCACCGAGGATGATGGAATAGGGAGGCAGAAGCCCACTTTCAGAAATTGCAAGGACGCTCAGAGGAGAAGACTCGATTGACGAGACTGTGGAGAAGAGGAAAAGAGATAAATATACAATGCCCATGTCAGACGTCATGTGTGGACTGGCCACCCTCACCCTTTCTTTTCTTCCTCCACTGCACCTTGGCTAATTATAGAGCCTCCTGCCCTATTTTGGCGCTGTACCTAGTTTAGAGGCCTCCCTTAGAAGGAGCCTACATACGTCTTAAAGGGCTTCACGTTATTCGATGCAGCGAAGCAGTCACAGAGAAGGTGTGGGGGGAATAAATAAATATACTTATTCCTCCTATCCTTCAATCGCCCCTATGCCCTTAAGAGAGCCTAGCCTACTCACGGGTTTGCCTTGAGATTTGTCTCTCTTCTCCTCTCCTCCTCGTCTTTGCACTCCCCTTCTCTCGAAACCAACCCAGACAGACACATATTCCCGCAGGACATCCATCCATCCGCCTTGTTTATCTCCAAGATCGCATTTTTTTCTCCCATGTTTGCATCTCAAGGCACTGGGAAAGAACCCAACTGAACAAAACCGCATCTTTTTCCCATTCCTAGGAACTCCCAAGTGATCAAGGCCGCATTGTTTTGCCCCCCAACTGAACATAACCGAGTTTTTTCCTTCTCCCATGCCGTTAATGGCGTCTCTGTAGAACACCCAACTGATCAAAATCCCACCTTTCACACCCCGAGTTCATCAATGGCGGCTCTCTTGCTGGATAATTGCGAAGGAGGAGCCCCAATGCTGCTGTCCGTGGAGTCCCACAAGTCTGTTCCGGCGCCGTTTCTCACAAAAACTTACCAACTCGTCGACGATCCAACGACGGATCACATCGTCTCCTGGGGAGACGACGACACCACATTCGTCGTCTGGCGGCCGCCGGAGTTCGCCAGAGATTTGCTGCCCAATTACTTCAAACACAACAACTTCTCCAGCTTCGTCCGCCAGCTCAACACCTATGTATGTAGTCCTACACAAAAATCACATTCTCCAAAACTTCTCCCCTACATCTCTTCGCTCTATTTCTCTTTCATTTTGATGATGGTGCTCTTGATGGATTAGAGTCCAGTCCGAAAAGTGTTGATAGATTATAGAATTTGATGGACTAAAAGTGTGGCCTTTTGTTTGGGCTGCAGGGATTCAGAAAGATCGTTCCAGATCGCTGGGAATTCGCGAACGAGTACTTCAGAAAGGGGGAGAAGCAGCTGCTGTGCGAGATACACAGGCGGAAGACATCACAAGCGGTTTCGCCCTCTGGTCACATGATGCCGCTGAGCCGCTCGATTTCCCCGTCCACTTCAGACGATCAAGACTGGTCGCCGCTCTCAACTCCGCTCTCCTCTCCCCGCGGAGTGGCGCCGCCGGCAGCAGCAGCAGGCGGAATGAGTGTTGGAATGGGAATGGGCGTGAGTTTTGGCGGCGCGTTCATGTGCGCCGCTCAGCCGATGAACAGCGCCGCCGCCGTCTCGGCCCTCTCGGACGACAACGAGAGACTGCGGCGGAACAATTCGATGCTGTTGTCGGAGCTCGCACACATGAGAAAGCTCTACAACGACATCATCTACTTTGTTCAGCACCACGTCAGGCTCCCTCCCCACAGAGCAGGCTCAGCCCAAGCCCACCATATGCCCGCCGCCGCTCCGCTTCTTCTAGAACCTTCTTCCCACATCACTCCCCCCACTCCCAGGATCTTGGACACCGCCGCCGCTTCCCTCCCGCCGCCTCGCTCCGTCTCCTCTCTCTTGTCCTTCGTCAAGGACTCCTTCCATGCCGCCAATTCTTCCTACTCTTCTCCAACCTCACACTCACACTCCAAGGACCTCGCTCCCTCCCCTCCCGCCGCTGCCGCCGCCAAGAGCCCTCCCAAGCTCTTTGGAGTCCCTCTTCACGGGAAGAAGCGGCTTCATCCCGCTTCTTGGGATGAGCAATCTGAAAAACTCCATGCCATGCAGCCCTGCAAAGTATTGAAGACGGAATTGTCTCTCAATCTCATGCCCACCTCCGATGGAGCCTCGGCTGATCACTGAGCTTCCCAGAGTTAATGTTGATGAATATTGTAATGTATGTAATTGGTCATTCATCATTTTCACTCTAGTTCTTGCTTGTTTGTTTGCTTATATGCCAAGCTCCACGCTTGCTTCATTGCACTCGGATCATGCCTCGCTTCTTTTACTTCAATGAATCAACGTGTTTCAATGACGTCCTTCGAGAAATACCATCAAAAGTTGCATTTTTAACAATAGAAAGAGATCAAAAGTCGCATCTTTGACAATTTCAAGAGATCAAAAGTTGCATCTTTAACAATATTTGAAGTTCGTTGTTCTACTAGCAATCTTGATCATGAGACTTGCCAAATCTCAAGAGATCAAAAGTTGCACCTTTAGCAATCTTTTAAGTTCGTTGTTCTACTAGAAATCTTGAGCATGAAACTTGACATTCTCAAGAGATCAAAAGTTGCATCTTTAACAATCTTTGAAGTACACATTGTTCTACTAGAAATCTTGATCATGATACTTGACAATCTGAAGAGATCGAAAGTTGCATCTTTAACAATCTTTGAAGTACATTGTTCTACTAGAAATCTTGATCATGAAACTTGACAAATTTAAGAGATCAAAACTTGTATCTTTAACAATCTTCTAAGTTCATTGTTCTACTTGGAATCTTGATTATGAAACGAACAATCTTCAAGATCTTCTTGATGTCAGCTCATGCTTGTGAGATCTTCCCTGGCTGCTTGTCACTTCTTTGTTAATTTCTAGCTTTCTGATTTTGACAAGGGTGGAAGGAAGTTTTAAGTCTGTGATCATCATTTGTGTAAACAATGAGCCATCGTACCATGTGAAGTGAGTAGTTTTGTTCTGGTATTTGTGCACGCCTGGATATTTGTGTTGACAAGACTAAATCAGCATCACCTTCAATGTGGGGTTTGCCTTATTGTTTTTCCATTTCCCTCTCTCTCATGAATGTGGGCTACTTGGTCATTCAAATTCACACACAACACCTCACCCACTGTGATAACTTCAGGATTTTCTGCGTTAAATCGAGAGAATACATGTTAGAATTCAATTTTGATGGTGATATATTTCATCCTCATTTATTGGTATCAGGCTAGGAGCTTTCTTTAATTATATGCGAGACTGTCATGGTCGTTTGAAATCGCCATCATTTTTTTCACAAACACAATCAATGCCACCATCTCAATCTCATTTCCCCCTTAAATTCTCATGCCGTGCATAATAAATGCAAGAGGTTGATAACCATTTCATGGACTGGTTAACGTATAAACTAAAATAAAACAAGCTTTATCATCGAATTAGTCTTGGGAAATCTGGAAGTGGATATAAAAAGAATGCACACTTTTGTGATCATTAGAGACAGGAAATTTTTGTTGGATTAGATTGTGTCATCAAAAGCACACTTTTCTCATTATTAAAGACATGAAATTTTTGGGTTGGATTATGTCACAAGTGCATACTTTTCTTATTATTAAAGACAGGAAGTATTTTGGATTAGGTTAAGCCAACATTCTTCTTCATTTAATTAAGCATTCGTGCATTAGATTATACAAGTATTTTTCTCTATGAAAGTCTTTTTGGGTTATGATCATATGAACATTGCTGTCATTCATGTTTTCCATTTATTTGAATGATCAAGGAAAAAGAAGACCCAAAATGTAGATGAAGAAGAGTAACAGCATTGCATCTTTTCTTGGGTTTCTGAAGCATTGCATCATGAAATCAATCTCAATGTTTTTAAATCTTTTAACTTAAGAGAAACAAATAAAAAAATTAACGTTTCTTGCTGATTGTCAATCTGCATTCAGGGAAAAAGGAGGTCTTACAAGAAAACTCAAACAAAATGGTGGCTGTTTCACAAGAAACACACAAATGTGGATCTTGAGGAGAAGAAAAGGCCAGATGGAAAGTGAAAGGGAGGATTAAATTCTGGAAGAGTGTGTGTTAGAAGCCATTGATCATCTAAAGTTTTCAGTTTTACTATTTTCCACCATCCATGGCAATGCCAAGAATATTCATTCAGTTGAAGTTGGGAGATCCAATGTACATATAATTATCATCGATTCCAGCAAGTTATAGTAGAAAGGTATGCACGTATTGAAAAACAAAAATATATGGAAAGGAAAAGCTTGCACACCTTCACACAAGCTTCTTCTAGGAACTTAAATGTACTCTTATATGTGTGCTACAGATCAGATTTTTATGAAGGCCGTATATTTTATTCTCCACTTGTGTTGAAAGGATGTTCCAATTAACGTCTCTTCTTCTCTTCTTATTCTACCATATTGGAAATGCTTGTTTCATGTACGAATATGATTTTCCTTTGTTTTTTCCTCACATTTTCAGCTTCTCAAAGCCTCCTTTACTGTTGTTGACTAGATGCATGCAATATTGGCATTTTATATCAACTGTTCTCGGCTAGATGCATGCAATATTGACATTTTATATTAACGTTTGAATTTAGCTCAGGAATAGGTAGGATTCTTTGTTCTTTCAATAAAGAATTGGCCATTAAGAAACATTGATTTTCGTTCAAGTTATCTTAAAAGTACAATCTAAAACAAAAGAATATATGTTTGTAGAAGCTTTATAATTTTTTTTGTACAATTCTCTAATTGATTGGTATTAAGATTAGTATATTTTTCTAATTTAATAAAGAGTTCATAATTGAGAAGCATTAATTTTGTTCAAGTTATTTAAAACAGTATTTCAATTTTTTATAGAGGTTCTATAACATTTTAAAAATATTTTTGGAACTCTCTGTTTTATTAAACTATATATATTTTTTCCAAGAAAGAATTGACAAGTGAGAGGTATTCATTTTGTTCAAATTATCTAAAATTTTATTTGAACTTGAAAAATTATTTTTATGAGATTCTATAATTATTTTTTACATTTTTGTAATTTATTGATATTGGGAGAATGAAAGTCCTTGAATTTATTATTTTCTTTTTAAAGTAGGAATTTATGATTGAGAGATTGTCCTTATGTTAAAGTTATGAGGAATGATCTCTTCCTCATTCTTTTTTAATGTATGAACATTACACTCACCAAAATTTGATCCTTAACGTGTTCTAGATATCATTTGACTTCCCCAACATATCAAATAAATTTGCTTTATGTTTTTCTTTAAAAAATGTTATTATAGTTGTAATTGAGTTTAAAAGTAATAAGAATATATTTTTTAGTAAATTTAATTTAGTTCTTGAATAAGAAATCTATAAGTTAATGACATAAAGGGCCAATAAAGTTCATTGAAGACATGTCTTGTACTTTTGGGTGATTTTCAAAGAAATTGATTAATGAAATTATGAATACATTTAGATGTAAATGTTTGAGCATTTATTGCTTCAATACCTAAGATCATATTCTATGATTTATAATAAGATGAATAAAAAAAAAAATAGACCAAGAATACTTGATTTCAAAATAGAAGGGAGAAATGAAGAAAGAACAAACAAGGAAGAATCACAAAGGATTTACTAAATTTAGAAAAAGAATGAAATGAGAAATATTTTATTCATTTTGGTCCTCTTAGATTCTCTTCTAATTATTTTTTTATTAGAGGAAAATTGGTTTTACAAGGATTAGAAATCCAAAGTTTATAAATTAAAAGGTTCATTGTGTAATAAAAGTAAAAAGGCACTAACCAAATAGAACCCAAACACCAACCAAAAGACAAAACAAAGGACTACAACCTCAAAACAGTTTTTTGGAGATTGAATTTTCCTAATGATATTCATGTTAATGTCTTTCACCTTTCTAGAAACACTATTTAGAGGACTAGAAGCCTTATTCTTACTCATCAACCTCATGGCCATACCCAAGCTAATATCTGGAGCTATAGGGTTTTGCATCTCCTCCACTCCTTTATTGACTACTTTGTTTTTCTTCTTGACGAAGAAATTATTAAGTGGTATTACATGTAATGTCTCTAGAATTGGAATCAATAATCATCAACCCAATAAAACTTAGAGGCCCAACAAAATTTACCAAACAAATTAATCTTTACATATTCTTTAGCCTATTATCAACACTACTGGTAAAACAAACATTAAACCAACATGCACCAAATAAAAACATCCACATAATTATAACACCAGATATATCTTGTGGAAACCCAATTAGGGTGAAAACCACGATGTGAGAATGATGCTCACAAATATTTGTACTCTTTTGGAATACACTCTATTTGGAGCTTTCTTGGTTAAGGGTTACAAAAGCATTGTTAACTGCTACCCAGTCAAGGGATTTCCCTACAAACTTGCTAAAGTCTTAGACCTTGTTAGGAGTAACCTTGTAAGAGGATTATAAACACACTTTTGAGAATGTCAACTAGTTAGAGGATTTACAAAAGGCCTGTTATGGCCACTTGATTGAGAGATTTTTTTGCCACAATGGTTAGAGAGAAAAAAGAAAAAGAAATGATATGTAGTTCAAACTATTCCTTCTTAATTAGACTTAATAAAGTTCCTCAACACATCAATATACCATGCTTAATCCTCTATTATGATCTTACTTGATTTTATATCTTTCTCTATGGTCACAACACTTAGCCACAATGCTACGATAACAAACTTCTTCTATGTCCCCTCCTTTAGTAGATTTTTTTCAATCTTAAAACCTAAACCTAAATTGACGTAGTGCAAGGCAAAAGAATCCCCAATGGAGATATTGTAGCCTTTAGAAAATACCCACACAACACAATATAAACAATAAAAAAGAGATTTAGAAATAAAACAACACCAATTCTCATAATAGAATCATCTGATTTACATCCAACATGCCTGACTATAAGGTCTTCCGTGTTATGGCCAAATACAAAGCAATTACAATAGCAATTCTACAAGACCTCGCAAGATCCAACCACTAGCTAGCCCAAACCCATAATCGGGTAGAAAACCTTAAGAAGAATCTAAACTTGTGCTCACAAGCCACCAAGCAACCTTCTTGTTTTCCAAGCCTACACTTAGCTACTAACTCTGCTCAACTTCACTACTCTCAGCTACTCTGTCCTGAATTGATGAATCTAAACTCCACAAGACCCTTTACTTATACTAAACCAAGCCACATATTGGCCAAGCAAGTTACATTAATAAACACTCACATTAAATATACCCTTAAGCCACAAGTCAATTTGGTAGCATACATTTAATACATGAATAACTAAATACTTAAGACAAGCTCCATGTTTACAATGCATAACTAACTCAAATGACAACATAAGAGTACACACTCTTAGACATAGGTCCATGTGCCATCCAATTATTTAAATCCAAGAGCGCATAAGCCAACTTCCTTAGATTGAAGCTTACGAATACAATTTCTAAAGTCTGCCAATAAATCAGGAACACACTACTAGTAGCCACCAAAATGGTTCTAACTCCAATGTGATTACTCCAAACTTCATGCACACTTAGCACACAGTTACTCAATATGCCTCAAACACATCCCCAGCTACGTGAACCATAAATCCACAAATGTCAGCTTAAAGCCCTTGCATACAAGATTGTGATCCACCCTAGGGTGCTCCTACATCAAACAACTTAGGTGAAAAGAAGGATGTTCTCAATAGCTAGAAGAACATCTGTTAGGATTCAACACATAAACACCGAACTCGTTCTTCACATACACATGTCTTCCACCATATCATTTTGTACACTCTTTCCTTTATTCTATTTCTGCAAATATTTTCCTACAAATGTCATCTTCATAATGATCTTTGGTGTGTAATATGTTTTTTTTCCATGCCGATCTCTAACCCTTTGAGAATCCTTCAACTCAACTCAACTACTAAAATTTAGGTTCCTTCTACTAAGTTCTACATTCTGCAAAGGAATTAGGGAATCCTTCTCGCCACCCTTCTCAATAGTAAACACATTCTTGACATAATCACACACTGCCTTGCAATCATTATGCCAAGGTCAACCAAGTAATATGTGACAACTACTCATGTCCATAGTTTCACACAACACTTGGTCAACATACTATCCAATTTGAAAGTTAACAAGAAACTGCCCCCTCACTTCCAAAGCATGTTCGTCTTGCAACCAACAAATTCTATAAGGACAAGGATGTCTCACTCTCTTCAAACCAAGTTTCTGAACCATATCCTCAACAACTAAGTTATCAGTACTACCACCATCCATAGTCACATTCCAACATTTACCTCCAAACTTGTAATGAGTTCTAAACAAATTCCTACTTTAACAAGGTTCCATCATCCTCTTGCGAAGAAAAACTCTTTGAATTGACAAATTATCCCCCTCCATCTTAGGCTCATTTGTTGAATCCACATTCTCATTTATCACAACAACTCTTCTACCACTGACCTTCTTATTTGGATACTCAAAAGATATATGTCCTTCTTCACCACATTTGTAGCAAGTGTCCTTGAATGCACCTCTATCTGATCCTCTCTTCTACTCAACATGTTTTGATTCATCTTCATCAATATGTTTATCCTTTTTAGAGTGTTCCTTGTTTTCCTTACCTTCATGTCTTCTCTTTAACTTTTCTTTTACCCTTAGAGAATATTGATAAGCATCCTCAACCGAAGCAATATTCATCATACCAATCTCATCCTGGATATTGAATCCTAGGCCATTAATATATCTAGCCACCTTTTCCTAAGAAATTTCTCTATGCCCATACTAAATAGTTAACTTGTAAAAATTCTTAGTGTAATCCTTCACAGACATATCCTTTTGTTTTAGATTTTGCAATCTCTTAAACAACTCGAGTTCATAATCATCAGACATGAACTTGGACTTCAATTTTGTAACCATCAATCTCCACCTAGTGATCTTTATTTCACCTTCTTCTTCTCTATCTCCTTGCAATTCTTTCCACCACCAACATATTCTTTCAACTTATTTTGTGTCAACCTTACTCTAAGTGGATCACCAATATCCTTAACTCAAAGTAGTCTTCTAGCCCACCAATCCAATCAATTGGGTCTTCAGGATTCAAAGTACCTAAGAAATTAGAAACATCCATTTAAGCTTCATCTTCATTAGCTCCATCTTTGATCTAAAATCTAATCTAATCTTCTCTATAGTCCTTGACTCCTTAGCATCAAAGAGATATGCAATTTCTCTAGGATTCAATTATCTTAGACACATCTTCCAAGATCTTTGTAAACCCAAAGCAATAGATCTAAAAGATCAACCAACACCATAATTTCAACTAGGCTTTGAAACCACTTGCCATAGTGCAAGGTAGGAGAATCCTAAATGGAAATGTCCTAGCCCCAAGAAAATACCCACATAGTGGAATATAAACAATAATATAGAAACTCAGATTCATAAAAATACCAATTCTCATAATAGAATCATCTTATTTACATCCAACATACTTAATTGTAAGGCCTTCCCAGTTATGGTCAAATACAAAGCAATTACAATAAAAATTCTATAAGACCTCGCAAGACCCATTAACTAGTCTAAACTCATAATCTAGTAGAAAACCCCAAGAATAATCTAAACTTGTGGTTGCAAGCCACCAAGCAACCTTCTTATTTCCAAAGCACATAATTAGCTACTAGCTCTACTCAACTTCACTTCTCTCAACTATTCAATATTGAATTGATGACTCTATACTCCAAAAGGCCCTTTACTTATACTAAACCTATTGATATGAGATTGTTTTGAAGTGCAAGAATCTGTAATGGAACAATCATTATTTTGTCATTGATATCAAACCCGCTACTTTTTGGTAAGACAATTGCTTATTTGATTTGAGTACTATCATTTGTTTGATCAATGAAGAGGATTTGATCAAATATGTTAACAAGAGCACCTAGAGGAAAGGTTGAGTTATGGTATGAAAAAGGAGTACAAAGATTAGTTAAGACCATGATGATATAGTGTATTGATTATCTACTTAAGGTTGCAAAGGTTGGATACACTGATTAAGTCTAGAAGAACAAGTAAGAAGAATTATGTCTACCAAGCTTGATTGACTGCACAATAGGTGTTGAGCAAAGTTAGTGCAAGTTTATCAGAAAATCGGTTAGAGTTGAGCAAAGTGAAGATTCAATGTATGCTGAGTGAATATAGTGTAAGCCGAGTAAAGTTTAGTTGATATCAAGTATAAGTAAACTTTAGCATTTGTTGAGTAAACTAGTGATGGCCGAGTGAAAGAACAATATGGAAGCTGAGTGAAAACATATTGATGCTGAGTGCCAGTATTCATATTAAATTGTAGATTTGATGAATTTGAGTTGACTGCTTTTTTCTTGAATTGTATGAAGCGTATGGAAGATAAATATGATGAGTTGGTGGCACAATATTCAAGGTAAACTATTTTGAGGCAAATTCAAGGAAGATTGTAGAAGAAGTTTCTAGAGGAACTAAATGGAAAAGTGGGTAGATTCATTGTATCCTACCTAATCCTACCTAACCCTAAAATGGATAATTGTAGTTAAGTAGCAACAAATCTTAAATCTCTATTTATAGAGAGAGTTGGTCAGAAGAAAAGGTTGTCATGTTTGAGAACCTAAAGAAGACAAGGAGTCTGGGGTATTTCTTCATCCAATGGCTGAATAGAAGAGATTGCTATTGAAAAGCAAAGAAAGAAGGTTTAAGAGTATGAATGTTTGAAGGGTGAACAAGCTATCAGAGTTGAAGTGTGTGAAATCCAAGCAGAATGGAGGACTAAAATACAGATCTGTAATCTGCAAGTGAGTTGTAATTTGTTATCAGATCAAGTCTTACTATTACTTTCTAATCATTGTATCAGTATAGGGTAAATCCTTTGGATTAAGGTTGACCTAATAGTCATTTGTAAATCCTTTAACCGGGTGACATTCCAAGTGAATGGTCTGGAGTCCTTTAACAAGGCTCACTCCTAATAAGGTGACTAAAATCCTTTAACTAGGTCACATTTAACAGTGTGTATTGTAACCTTTAATAGGGTTGGCCTTTCAAAGGGCATCACTTCAGAAGAGTGAGAATTAGTAGCATCTTACTAGTGGTTTTTCCCAAATTGGGTTAACACGTAAAATATTTGTGTCAAATGTGTTATTTAATCTGTTATGTTTCATGTTTACATTTTTGCAAAATTGTTTTAATAGTAACCTAAAAAGTTTAAGTGTTGCATGATCTAATGGATGCATGCATATTAATTTTTTATGGATATGGGTTCACTAAGATGTGAATTTTTTTATTTTGTACATCTAGACCTTGGATAAATGATTCACCCCCTCTCAATTATTCTAAAGAATTCCAACAATTTGTATCAGAACTATCTTCTTAAGAGGACTAGTTTGAAGGTACTAGAAGCAAAAGATGAAGACATCAAAAAGGGAGGTACTTGAGCTTAACAAGGAAAACTTACTTGCATGGAAAATTCTGATGAAGCTACACCTAGGAGGTCTTGGAGACCATACACAATCTATCATCAACACTGAGCATGTTGATCCTACTAGAGCCCTAACTGCCAATGATCTGAAAAAGAAGAAAGATCACAATTAGACAATGTTGGAGATTGTCTTTGCCCTAAGTTATGCTAAGTTTGATGATGTCAAGGGTTGTGATTCTACAAAGAATATGTGGGATGCTCTTCACACCATTTATGGAGGAGACACAAATGTTTTGAGAGCCAAATCTGAAAGTCTTAGAGGTAAGTTCAATGATATGAGGATGCAAGAAGGTGAGAACATTGCTCAATATTTCTCTAGAAAAAAAGATGTTATTAATGCTATAAGAGGAGCTAATGGTATTATAGATGATCATACTATATTAAGCAAAGTACTAAGATCACTGCTACCCATCTATACTATTAGAGTTTCTGCCATACAAGAATTGAGATGTATACTAGGTTCTAACCCGACTCCAGAAGGTTTGGTAGGTAAGCTATCTACCTTTGGGCTCTCTAATTATGATAACTTTAAATCTGACAATGTTGAATCCGCTTTCAAAGCTAAGTTGTCACTAAAGGAACCTAAAGAGAAGAAGAAAAAGGTCAAATACGTTTCTAGTGATAGTGACATAGATGAGGAGTATCTTGAAGCACTACTAGTAAGGAGATTTCACAGAGGCAAAGGAAAATTCAAAGGTAAGTTATTGGCTATCATGTGTGTTAATTGCAATGAATTTTGTTATATTGTTGCTAGATGTCTAGAGAAGAAGAACTATATAAGTGGAGACAAATACAAAAGTAAGGGAGATGAGAACAATAAAGATTACAAAGACAAAGGTAAGAAGTCTTGCTACATTGTAGAAGAGGAAACCAAAGATGGATCTGGTGATCATGATGATGAAGTGGTGTATGTTGTAATGAAGGATGAATCTGATGAGGATGAGCCAATTACACTGGTGTCTTATGTGAACAAGAATGACAGATGAATCATTGATAGTGGATGTTCACATCACATGGCTGGAGATAAAAGTAAGTTCATTACCTTGAATTATTATGATGGAAATAATATAAGGTTTGGTAATGATGCACCCTATCTAATAAAAGGAAAATGATCTATTAAACTCATATAAAAGATTTTGTGTGACAATGATTATTATATTGAAGGACTTAACTTTAATTTGTTGAGTGTGTCACAACTGAATAGTTCAAGTTGCAAAGTTGAGTTTGAGAGCAAGATAGCTAAGATCTATGAAACTGATGGGAAACTAATTAGAAAAGGTGATCAAACTATAGGTAATCTATTTTATCTTGATATAAATGATGCTACTTGTCTTGTATAACTTGATGATGTGTAGTTATGGAACAAGAGGTTATGTCATGTTAACTTTGATAACTTGGTTAGTATTAGTAACATGAAAAGAGTGAGAGGTTTGCCTAAGTTGAAGAAACCTGACAATATAATTTGCAAACAATGTCAGTTAGGCAAGATGACAAAATCTAGTTTTAAAAATAAGACTCACACCTCTAAAGAAATTCTAAAGATTGTTCATACTAACTTGTGTTGACCAATTAAAGTGTAAAGTTACAAGAGTGACAAGTACATTATCCAATTTGTTGATGATTATTCTAGGATGATGAAAGTTATGTTTCTGAAACAAAAATATGATGCTTTTCAAATGTTTAGGTGGTGCTTAGCAAGAGTTGAGAAGGAAACAAGAAAAAATTTGTAATGTCTAAGATCTAATAGAGAAGGAGAATTTACATCAAATGAGTTTGAGATGTTCAATAATGACAGAGGACTCAAAAGACAAACATCTACACCTAGGACCCTTATAGCGCCTCTCGTGTTTGCAGTCTGTACCTTGTCTATTTTGATTCGAGAGATACTTGATACTATTATTTTTGTACCTTATGATGACCCAAGGGTTGGATGTTATACTTTGGCTTAGTACCATTGATGCTATACTACTATGTTGTTCAGTTTATCATTTTGCATGTTGATGCTATTTTGAGATGACAGTAGATCTATGATGTTATCCGGTTTTATGGTTTATTGGACATATTTGTTGGTTATGTTATGAGATGAATTTTATGCTATGGTTATTTACTTCATTCCTGTATCTTTATGCTTTCTGCAAATGTGAGTGATGTAAATGGATTAAATAGGTATTTTAATACACGTTGCTTCGACTATGATATTATATGCAATTGCACTTGATCGTGTGTTTTAGTGTGTAGGAATTATATCCTTGATAGTGGCACATGGAGTTAGTGATTTAGTTGTTCATTTTTTGCCAATGTCATCCCTGTATGGTCGATGTACCCTTATTTAGTTCTTTAAATCTAAACCTTTCAATGATTAGTAAATCTGAACTCATCTGCATTATGTGATTAGACTAGTGAGCATGTGTGTGCATTTAAAAGTTCACATTTGTCATGAAAGTGTTAAGTGATTTTCTATGATTTTGGGTTTTTTGTGTTTTAAATATTTTTCGATTTAATTTCTGCCAGCTTTGCCTTAGGTGATTTCCATTATGGATAATAACCTATTTTCGTTTGGGTTGATTCAGAGTTTAGCTACTCCAGCTGGCTAATTTCCAGAATTGACTATTCACTCGAAAAGTGAATAAGTATTGGAAAAGTGAATTCGTTATTCACTTCTCACTTTTTAGAAATAGAATTTTGAGAGCAAATTTGTAAATCCTCTTCTGAAGGATTCTTGTTTTGTTCATTCTGGGAGTTGTGAGCATGGGATCTATGCGAGGTTGGTCTCATTGGATTCGGCTCGGGGAGTTTATACTTTGTGGTCATTTTCAACAGATTCAGCGAGTGATTTATTTTATTGGGCTAGTTACTATTTCTGCCCCTTTTTCTGGCAGGTAGGGCTTTCTCATTTTGTTGTTTTTGCTCTGTTTTAGCTTCTATTTCTTGTAGCAGTATATTAGGAGGTAGAGAACTAGTGTTCCCCTCCGTTTCTATTTGGTAGTTCTGCCCAGTTGGTCGGGTATGAACGTTTTCCCTATTTTTGAAATGGGCGTTTGGGTTTTTGTGCCATTATGCTGACCATTTTTGCATATGATGTCCGATTTCTATTTTTTTGGATTTTTGAAGTTTTTGTACCCAAAGGCCAAATGGGTTTTAATTTCAAAATTTTCCAAAATTTGGGATTTTTGCTTTGTTTTGCATGTCACCCTATTTTCTCAAGCTTTCTTGGCACAATGTGGTTTGTGGACTTGGATGATCTGTTTGGATATCCATTAGACTACTTTTGCACTTTATGTTGCATTGGGATGCGTGTAGCATCCGTCATCCTGATTATGTCTTTAGTTAATTGACTTTCTGGTTGTGTCCTCATCCAGTCCTTTTGGTATGATCTTTGTGATGGTGGTGCGCCACACACAAGTACATCTATTGGGTGACTTGTGGGGCCTGATCTTCTATAGTACTTCTGGAAGTTGTGATCATTTGGGATGGGTTGGGAATTTGCATGCCTACGGGCACTCATCGTTGGATGAGCATGGGTAGGGTAGGGTAGCATATGGAGGGAGCTTCTACCTCGCAGCCTAGTGATCATTGTGCCCAGAGGGTTGATGATGGAAGCTTGAATTAAGTGATAATTAAATAAAATACTGGGTGGTAATAAACTTAAGATAATAAAAGATTTGGGGTGCTAGAGCCTTTCCGTTGAGGGATGTTTAATCTGCAAGTCCTAGTTGGGCTTTCGATGCCAAGTGACTCTCCATGATGTTAGTCCCTATATAGTAGCCCATTGAGATGTCTGACCAAGACCTATAGTTTATGCTTTATCTTTGTCTTGGGTTCAGTCATCATACTACTTGGTGCGTGTGTGTGTGTGTGTGTGTGTGTGTGTGTGTGTGTGTGTGTGTGTGTGTGTGTGTGTGTGTGTGTGTGTGTGTGTTAGCCATGGATGTTGTTTTGCGTATGTTTGTGCTTGGATCATTATCTCCATTAGCACGACGAGTTTGGATCTATAGGTACCATGTGGTTGGGAGGCATAGCTACCTTCACCACTACTAGGGACCGGTGTATAGAGACAATCTTATATCCTAGTGTGACCATTGTTGGATGTGTTCACTTGGTACTTTGGTTTATGAAGTATGCTTCTTGTGATTTAGGCTTTCATTGGGATGTTGTTTATCATGTTTAGATGATCTTAGTTTTGACACATTCCTTATTATGATGATTAGCATGTGATAAGTTATGTTATCTACTTGCATGTTTATCTTCTGTTGTACTACTAGCATGTTAGATTTCCTTATGCTTTCGGTTATTAGCATGTTTGGTAGTGACATCCTTGTCACGATAGTATCGACGATTTGATTAGTGGCTTGGGATGTTATGCGTAGGGGATGGTTAGGGCCCATGATGGCCTTATGATGCCATTGATGATTGGGAGGAACCACATTCTTAGTTATTTTGTTTTGTACATTGCGATGTTATTTCAGTTATTGTGATGTTGCTTTAGTTCACTACAATGTTCCTTTTGTATTTTTACTCTTATCTGTTAGATGGTTAGATGTTATTCTTTTTGTATTTCCTTATTTGATTCGAGGGTTCTTGCCTTGAAATGTGGATCCAGTACTCCTCGGTGTGGAGGTTCTGAACTTAGTTTTGGTCTTTTGTTTGTCCTTAAATATTTTTCTTTAGTTTCCTGGGCAACCGTTTATGAGCATGGTGTGACACAAAAATGTATCACACACCCATTGAAACTATATCGTGCGTCCTCTGATTCTATCGCATGCCTCTTGGAGAAATGTTGCGCGATACTGAAAAGTATTGCACCTCCTTATAAGAAATGTCATACAACACCCTTAAAGTGTCACACGCCTTCGGGAGAAGTATCACCTAGTCCCTGAAAATGTCACCCTCCTTATTTAGAAATGTCACGCGATACTTTTCTATGTTGTATTAAAGTATCACCTAGTTTTTGTAAAACCTATGCAGGTAGGCAGCAGGCACTTTTTGGTCTAGTCTGAACTTTTTGAGAGTTGATTTGGATACCCTCTTTAGTGTTCTTCAACCCTATGGTGTTGCATTTTGATTCTAATTGTGTGTGTTTCCTTAGTCAGTCTCTTGGGGTTTAAAATATATCGTTTAAGTATAGGTTGACATATATTTAATTCATTTAAGATATATTTTAATATATGCGATGATTCATTTGAGATATGTTTCAGACCTCTACAAGCTAAGATAAAGATTCTAGGAAATATCAGGGCTTCAGGAATCCAGACTTAGCCAAATTTCAGGGCTTCAGGATTTCAGACTTAGCTAATTTTCAGGAGTCAGCATTTGTCTGTCAGCTTGGTTGATCTCATATGTCTTCTTTTTTATGTTTTGGTTAGTAGTGGCATTTGGAGATCTGTCGGTGTTGGTTGTTTGTCAGTCTTCCATTGTGATCTTTATGATCTGTGTAGGTTGTTATCATGTGCACTTACACTTAGTTTATTTTTTTTAATCTTGCTTGTATTTGATCCTTGTTTCCAAGGATCTCTAGGTAGGGCATTACATCTGGTATCATAGCCCATGTTACAACATTGGGATCTCTATGTTATGCTTCCACTATGGTTTTGATTTCTGTTTTGTATTGCTATGTCATGTTTTATTATTTGTTGTTTTGTTAGTTCATGGTTTTTTGAATCTTATGCTTATGATCTGATTGTTTTGACATTATCTTTTTGCTTCCATAGTGATGCCTCTTGCATGTAGGTCTGGTCAGGTTGGTAACTGACGAGTTGTTCAAGAGGAAGAACACCATGAAGAGGAACGTCAGGATGGAGAGGGAGAATGAGGTAATAATGCTAATCAGGATAGAGTGGGGGTATTGGTGCCAGTACTCCAAGAGATTCTTGCTTGGTTGGGCCCTTGTGTTGAGGAGTGCCAATAGGATCATAATTAGGAAGAGGGATCTCATCATGGGGATTCCCATCACGCTGAGCATAGAGAGGAGGAACATGAGCGTGAGCATTCTCTTACTCCACGAGGGGGCAGAAGGCACCATCGAGGAGCTAGGGACCATGACAATGAGGATTCCATCATATTGGATATCATGAAATCCCTTCAATGTTCTAGACCACCACCATATGATGGCAGGGGAAGTGGCCTCAAAGTCGAGACTTGGTTATTGGACATGGAGTGCTGCTTCACCATGTATCCATACTCAACCAATATGAGAGCCCATTGTGCAATTATGCAGTTGAGGGACCATGCATCCATTTGGTGGAATATTGAGAGTCAGAAGCTTCAAGTTAGTGTTTCAGATCTTACTTGGGAGATCTTTGAGGAGAGGTTTCAAGAGAGATTCTTATCTCCTTAGTTCAGAGAGGCTCATGCTGAAGAGTTCCACGCAATCCAGCAAGGGAACATGACTGTGGGTCAGTACAAAATCTAATTCTTTGAACTTAAGCAGTATTCATGCTACAATAATGATGACTTGCTCTTAGCTCATCATTTCATCTAAGGCCTTAAGGATTCCCTCATTGGAGAAGTTCGTATGCATAAACCTAGGACTCTTGTTCTCACTATAGAGAAGGCATGAATTGCAGAGGAAAATCTGGCTAGAGGTTTTAGTAGCAAATCAGGTTCTCAGAACTAAGGTGCTAGGAATTTAGGACAAGATGCATAGTCCACTCAGTATTCTGGAAAGACCCAAGCCCAATCTGAACCCTCTCAGTGTGGTGCCTACTATAAAAATAAGAAGAAGTTTTGGGGCAAGGGTGGACAAGATTCTTGTACCTCAAGAAAGGGAAGAAGTTTGTTTGGTCAGACCAGTGTGAGGCAACATTAATGCTCTTAAGGAGTGCTTGACCAGTGCACCAGCCCTTGTAGTGCCTAATCTTGTAGGTGATTTGATGGTTTGCATAGATGCTTCGTTGGAAGGCATGGGTGCGGTGTTAATACAGGATGGTCGAGTGATTGCTTTTGAGTCTAGGAAACTCAAGGACCATGAGCTTAACTACCCCACTCATGATTTGGAACTTGCAACCATAGTGCATGCCCTTGTCTGTTGGAGGCAGGACACAGTTTTGAGTTGCATAGAAATCATAAGAGCTTGCAGTATATCTTTACTCAACCAAAGCTGAACTCATGACAATATCGTTGGATGGAGTTCTTGTGTGAGTATGACTTTGATGTTCATTACATTAAAGGGAAGGATAATGTCGTCGTGGATGCTTGGAGCAAAAGGCGACATGAGGTATTAGTGTTGTCATTGGGAGTGGATTTGCGAGGCCGTATCTTGGAGGCTTTGCCTAGTGATGCTTGGTATTGAGAGGTGAGGGCAGAGATCGAGTTTGAACATACCCTGGAGGGGAGATTTTCTGGTTATGTTCTAGAGTTTGATGGACTACTATGACACTTGGGGTGTATCTATGTACTTGTGTCAGGTGATCTTCGTACCTTGATTTTGTCTAAAGCACACCATGCACCATATTCCACACATCCTGGTGTTAAGAAGATGCATGCTGATCTCAAACAGCTATACTTTTGGGTAAGGATGAGACACGATGTTGCTAATTTTGTTGCTAGATGTCTTGAGTGCTAGAGAGTGAAGGCAGAGCATTAGCATTTGGTAGGTCTTTTGCAACCACATACCATTCCAGAGTGGAAGTGGGATATGATATCCATTGATTTTATCACAGGGTTTCCTATGTCATCATGGAGATATGCTTGTATCATGGTGATAGTGGACAAGTTGTCAAAGGTGGCACATTTTTCACCCATGACAGAATCCTACACAACTTCTTTTGTAGTGCATGTTTTCTTGGCATATATTGTTTGTTTACATAGGATTCCTTGTTGGATCATTTCAGATAGAGATCCAGTGTTTACTTCTGCACTGTGGACGTCTCTCCAGCATGCTTTGGGTGCGCAGCTCAATTTCAGTTCAGCTTATCACCCAGAGACCGATGGTCAGATTGAGAGAGTAAATCAGGTTTTGGAGGATATGCTTTGCATGTATGTTATGCATAGGCAGGTGAAGTGGGAGGACTATTTTTACCTTGTTGAGTTTGCATACAACAATGGGTATCATAGTTCTCTTGGCATGTCACTTTTTCAGGCCTTGTATGGTAGACCATGTCATACCCCTTTGAGTTGAGATCGTTTAGAGGACTAAATTCTTTTGGGTCCAGAGATGCTTCAGGATATGGAGCAATAGGTTATTCGCATTAGGGAGCATTTGGTTACTACTTAGGACAGGCAAAAGATGTATACAAATGCCAATAGGTTGGATCATCACTTTTCTGTTGGTGACAATGTGTTTTTGAGAGTGCATCCAAGGAAGAGCCCCATCCATTATGGGAAAGGCTCTAAGTTGGCACCACGTTTTGTCAGACCTTTTGAGATCCTCGAGAGGATTGGTCCTATTGCTTATCAACTAGCACTGCCACCTAGCCTATCACGCATCCATGATGTCTTTCATGTTTTTGTGTTGAGATAGTATATTCTAGATGTGACCCATGTTCTTGATTGGGATGCTTTGCAAGTAGCAAATGAGCAGCTTACTTTGGAGCCCATTCATATCCTATAGTAGCGGAGGCTAACCTTGCGAGGTTGGGACATAAAGCAGGTAATGGTCCAATGGGACCTGAGCGATGAGACCTTTGTAACTTGGGAGGATGCTTCACGATTGAGGGGATTGTACCCCTACCTTTTTGCTCATTTCCAGGAGTAAGCCTATGGTAGTGGGGGAGGATGTAGTGCCTCTCGTGTTTGTAGTTTGTACCTTATCTATTTTGATTCGAGAGATACTTGATACTCTTATTTTTGTACCTTATGATGATCTAAGGGTCGGATGTTATACTTTGACTCAGTACCATTGATGCTATACTACTATGCTGTTCAGTTTATCATTTTGCATGTTGATGCTATTTTGAGATGACAGTAGATCTATGATGTTATTTGATTTTATGGTTTATTGGACATATTTGTTGGTTATGTTATGAGATGAATTTTATGCTATGGTTATTTACTTCATTCTTGTATCTTTATGCTTTTTGCAAACATGAGAGATGTAAATGGATTAAATAGGTATTTTAATACACATTGCTTCGGCTATGATATTAAATGCAATTGCACTTGATCATGTGTTTTAGTCTGCAAAAATTATATCCTTGACAGTGGCACATGGAGTTAGTGATTTAGCTATTCATTTTTTTCCAATGTCATCCCTGTATGGTTGACGTACCCTTATTTAGTTGTTTAAATCTAAAATTTTTGGTGATTAGTAAATTCGAACTCATCTGCATTATGTGATTAGACCAGTGAGTGTGTTTGTGCATTAAGAAGTTCACATTTGTTACAAAAGTGTTAAGTGATTTTTTGTGATTTTGGGCTTTTTGGGTTTTAAATATTTCTAGATTTAATTTTTGGCAGCTTTGCCTTAGGTGAATTTTCATTATGGATAATAACCTATTTTTTTTTGGGATGATTTGGATTTTCAAAATTGACTATTCACTCAAAAAGTGAATAAGTATTGGAAAAGTGAATTCATTAGTCACTTCTCACTTTTTAGAAATAGAATTTTGAGAGCAAATTTGTAAATCCTCTTCTGAAGGATTCATGTTTTGTTCATTCTGGGAGTTGTGAGCATGGGATCTCCGTGAGGTTGGTCTCGTTGGATTCAGCCTGGGGAGTTTATACTTTGCCATCGTCTTCAACAGATTCGATAGGTGATTTATTTCAATGGGTGAGTTACTGTTTCTGCCCCTTTTTTGGTAGGTAAGGCTTTCTTGTTTTGTTGTTTTCGCTTTGTTTTAGCTTCTGTTTCTTGTAGCAATATGTTAGGAGGTAGAGAACTAATGTTCCCCTCCATTTCTGTTTGTTAGTTCTGCCCAGTTGGTCGGGTATGGACATTTTCCTTGTTTTTGAAATGGGGGTTTGGGTTTTTGTGCCATTATGCTGGCCGTTGTTGCATATGGTGTTCGATTTCTATTATTTTTGGATTTTTGAAGTTTGTGCACCCAAAGGCCAAATGGGTTTTAATTTTGGAAATTTTGCCTCATTTTACGTGCCACCCTATTTTCTTAGGTTTTCTCTGCACAATGTGGTTCGTGGACTTGGATGATCCATTTGGATATCCGTCAGACCACTTTTGCACTTTATGTTGCATTGGGATGCGTGTAGCATCTGTCATCTTGATTATGTTTTTGGTTGATTGACTTTCTAGTTGTGTTCTCATCTAGTCTTTTTGATATGATCTTCATGATGGTGGTGCGCCACACATAAGTTCATTTGTCGGGTGACCTGCGAGGCCCGATCTTCCATGGTACTTCCAAAAGTTGTGATCATTTTGGATGGGTTGGGAATTTGCATGCCTACAGGCACTCATCATTGGATGAGCATGGGTAGGATAGGATAGCATATGGAGGGGGCTTCTACCTCACAACTTGGTGATCATTGTGCCCAGAGGGTTGGTGAAGGAAGCTTTAATTAAGTGATGATTAAATAAAATACTAGGTGGTAATAAACTCAAGATAATAAAAGATTTGGGGTGCTAGAGCCTTTCCGTTGAGGGATGTTGAATCTGCACAAGTCGTAGCTTGGGCTTTTCGATGCCAAGCGAATCTCCATGATGTTAGTCCCTACATAGTAGCCCATTGAGATGTCTAACTAGGACTTGTAGTTTATGCATTATCTCTATCTTGGGTTTAGTCATCATACTGCGTGGTGTGTATGTTAGCCATGGATGTTGTTTTGCATATGTTTGTGGTTGGATCATTATCTCCATCAGCACAATGAGTGTGGACCTACGAGTACCATGTGGTTGGGAGGTGTAGCTACCTTCACAACTGTTAGGGATTGATGTATAGAGATGGTCTTATATCCTAATGCGATCATTGCTAGATGTGTTCACTTGGTACTTTGGTTTATGGAGTACGCTTCTTGTGATTTATGCTTTCATTGGGATGTTGTTTATCATGTTTAGATGATCTTAGTTTTGACGCATTCCTTATTATGATGATTAGCATGTGATAGGTGATGTTATCTACTTGCAAGTTTATCTTCTATTGTACTACTAGCATGTTTATTAGTGACATCCTTGTCACGACAGTACTGACGATTTGATCGGTGGCTTGGGATGTTACACACGGGGGATGGCTAGGGCTCATGATGGCCTTATGATACCATTGACAGTTGGGAGGAACCACGTTCTTAGTTTTTTTATTTTGTACATTGCAATGTTATTTCAGTTATTATGATGTTTATTTAGTTCACTGTGATGTTCCTTTTGTATTTTTACTCTTATCTATTAGATGGTTAGATGTTATTCTTTTTGGATTTCCTTATTCAATTCGAGGGTTCTTGCCTCAAAATGTGGATTTGGTACTCCCTGGTGTGGAGGTTCTGAACTCAGTTTTGGTCTTTTGTTTGTCCTTAAGTGTTTTTCTTTAGTTTCCTAGGTGACCTTTTATCAACATGGTGTGACACAAAAATGCATCGCACGACCATTGAAACTATATCATGGGTCTCCTAATTCTATCGCACGCCTGTTGGAGAAATGTCACACGATACTGGAAAGTATCACACCTCCTTATAAGAAATGTCATATGACACCCTTAAAGTCTTGCATGCCTTTAGGAGAAGTATCACCCAGTCCCTGAAAATGTCGCCTTGCTTCTTTAGAAATGTCTCACGATTCTTTTCTATGCTGTATTAAAGTATCACCTAGTTTTTGTAAAAACCTATGTGGGTGGGAAGTGGGCACTTTTCAGTTTGGTCCGAACTTTTTGAGAGTTGATTTGGATACCCTCTTCAGTGTTCTTCAACCCTATGGTGTTGCATTTTGATTCCAGTTGTGTGTGTTTCCTTAGTCAGTCTCTTGGGGTTAAAAATATATCATTTAAGTATAAGTTGACATATATTTAAGATATATTTTAATATATGCGACGATTCATTTGAGATGGGTTTTAGACCTCTATGGGCTAAGATAAAGATTCTAGAAAATTTTAGGGCTTCAAAAATCTAGACTTAGCCAAATTTTAGGGCTTCAGGATTTTAGACTTAACCAATTTTCCAGAGTCAGCATTTGCTTGTCAGCTTGGTTGATCTCGTATGTCTTCTTATTTATGTTTTGGTTAGTAGTGACATTCAAAGGTCCATTGGTGTTGGTTGTTTGTTAGTCTTTTGTTGCGATCTTTATGATCTATGTAGGTTGTTATCATGTGCACTTACACTTAGTTAATTTTTTTTTAATCTTGCGTGTATTTCATCCTTGTTTCCAAGGATCTCTAGGTGGGGCATTACAACCCTTCCACAAAATAAAATTGCTGAAAGGAGGAACAAATCTGTAATGAACTATGCTAGGACACTCATGATGGAGAAGAATGTTTCTTTTAAATATTGGAGAGAGGCTCTAAGTACAACTGTCTATACCTTGAACT
This sequence comes from Cupressus sempervirens, assembly GCA_028749045.1. Lineage (NCBI taxonomy): Eukaryota > Viridiplantae > Streptophyta > Pinopsida > Cupressales > Cupressaceae > Cupressus > Cupressus sempervirens. The sequence continues at coordinate 461,718,130 of CM053792.1, forward strand.
ATTTGCAAGTCAAGAAAGGTACAGATTCAACACCTTTTGAACTATGGTATGGATCCTCACCCAATGTAAAATATTTTAAGGTATTTGGAAGCAAGTGTTACTTTCTTAAAGATTTCAGGAATGGTAAATTAGATTCTAAAAGTGAAGAAGGTATATTCTTTAGCTATTCCATGAGAAGTAAAGCTTATAAGTGTTTAAATACTAACACTAACAAAGTTATGGAAAGTGCAAATGTGAAGTTTGATGAATATATAGAGGTACATGAGGCTGAACCTATGAAAGAACCAGAGGAATACAAATCTTTTATATACTTTTATATATGAAAGTATGTCCACTGATGAAAATGTTGTAAATCAAGTTGCAAATCAACAACAAGTTTCAGTAACTGTCGAGTCACATATAATGAATGTCGAGTTGCATTCAGGAACTGAGCTACAATCAGGAACCAAGTTGTAGACTAAAGCTAAGACGCATTGTGATTATGAGATTAGTACATATGAAAGAGATGTTGAATTACCTGATAGAGATGTATATAGTGATTCAAAATTTAAAAGACTTAATGAGGAAGGTATAACAAAGCCCAAATTGTCAAAGTATGTCAAAAGACATCACCCTGCTGAACAAAACATTAGATACAAAAATGCAAGTCTAATGATAAGGAGCAGGCTGAGAAGTGATACATGTTTGTCAAGCATGCAAGCATGCATGAGCCTAAGATAGTGAGAGATGCCTTAGAAAATGTGAACTGGGGTAAAGCCATGAAAGAAGAGATTTGAAAAATTGAGAAGAACAAGACATGGACTCTAGTTCCCAGACTAGAAGATAAGAATGTGATTGGAACCAAGTGGGTGTTAGAAACAAGTTAGATGAAAATGGTGAAGTCACAAGGAATAAGGAAAGATTAGTTTGCAAGGGGTATGCACTGAAAGGATAGACTATGGAGAAACATTTGCTCTTGTTGTAAGATTGGAAGGAGTAAGATCTTTGCTTGCTTAAACTACATACAAAGGTTTCAAAGTTTATCAAATGGATGTGAAGTCAACATTTTTGAATGGTTTATTAGAAGAAGAGGTATATATAGAACAACCAGAAGGATTTGTTAATGCTAACAACAAGAACATGCTATGTAGACTACACAAAACTTTATATGGTTTAAAGGAAGCCCTAAGAGCATGACATGAGAGACTTCACAATTATATTGTGAAGATTGGTTTTGAGAGCACTGCTGATAACAAAAATATGTACCTGATGATAGAAAAAGACAAAGGTATTTTACTAGCTGAATTTTTTGTTGATGACATCATATTTGGAGGTCAAGATGGATTAAGTAAGACATTTACAAATGAAGTGAAGAAAGAATTTGAGATGCCAATGTTTGGAGAGATCAAGTTATTTGTTGGTTTCCAAGTATATTAGATGAAATATGGTATATACATCACTTGATCTAAGTATGTGAAGGAGATATTGAAAACTTTTAGATTTTAAGATTCAAAACTAGTTAGCATGCCTATGGTGACATGACATAAGTTGTCAAAGAATGATGATTCAGTTGATGTGAATCAAACATTGTATAGGTCTATGATTAGAAAATTGTGATATGTAGTACATAGAAGACCTGACATTGCATTATCTATTGGGATAGTTGCAGGATTCTTTGCTAATCCTAAGGAGAATTGTTTGATGACTATAAAGAGAATTATGAGATATCTGAAAAGAACATAAGACTATGGTCTATATGTTAAAATTAATAATCTTTCCTTGATTGTATTTATTTATTTATTGGGATAAACCGAGGTATCCCTTATGTATTATTTATTTGTCCTCTAGTCCACATGTAAAGGACATGTCATTCTTGTCCTATTGTCTATTTGTGAGGAAAACTCATTTTTATATTTCCTTTAATAAGGAAAATAGATATTCCTTCTTAAGAAGAACTTGACACTTTGCACACACCTTTTATGAATGTGGCATTCATAGAAATGAGAGTTACACATGCAACTCCTTTCTCATCTCTTTAAAAGAGGTGCTTCTCTCTCTCTCTCATTTTCATCTAGTCTCCATTATTCACATGAAATTTTTGATGCTATTGTAAATGAGCTATTTTGCTCCATTTCCTCCCTCTCTCTCTCTCTCTCTCTCTCTCTCTAGCTTTTGCCTCATTCATAATACTCACAAGGGGTTTTCTTTGCTTTCCCCTTATCAAATCCTTGTCTCTTGTGTTGCTTCCTCTTTGGTATTGCTCCATTGATCTTGTATCATTTGTATGGTAAAACTCTTCTTGCTCTCTTAGATTAAATCTATTATTTCATGCTATTTCATTTTATTATATTTTATCATTTCAATCACTTTTTCTTACATGGTATCAAAGCTTTCTAATCCTTGTTTTGAGCTTTTGTGAAGGTTACCATATTGGAGAACTTTGTTGAGAGGAGAAGTGAAGAAAAAAATTTGTTCCTATTTTTTTTTGCAGGTTTTTTATTCAATCTTCAAATTTTTTTTTCTAACCCTCTTTGGAAGGTTTACCGCCAACGAGTTCTTCATTTTTTTTTTTTTTCTAACCTCCTTTGGAAGGCTTGCCGCCAAAAGATTCTTTATTCTTAATATTTTTATTATATCTAACCCTATTTCTGTTGCAGGCTTTTTAAGTTTTTGAAATTCAATTTTTTTTTTTGTTTTTGTTTTAGAAAGGAAAGTACATCAGTTCGTATTTTTCTTATATCTCATAATCTATGATCCGGGTTTGGTTGAAATTTTAACAGCATTTAGAAAACATAAAAATGAAAAAAAACCCTTTAAATTTTATTTGTATCAGAATAGTATTGCAAAAGTTATTGTAATATATGTGCAGTATTATTTGTTTTTCAAGTTTTAAGACAACAGTTCGTATTTTTATGATATCTCTCAATCCGTGATCTAGGTTTGGCTGAAATTTGAACAGCATTTAGAAGACATAAAAATAAAAAAATCCTTTAAATTTTATTGAAAATAGACTTAAATTAAAAAAGTTATCGCTCTCTGTGTGTATCACTTTTTTTCATTTTTTTGAAATTTTTATTTTTCCTGTTTCTTCAATATGACCAGTGGTTTTGCAGGGAATATTTTAGTTTTTAATTTTGACTCTCTAAATCTCTTAATAATTATTTAACATTCTTGTGGATAATAAGTCTCACTTTTTTATTTCAAATCTATTATTTAAATTTTAAACGTAATTTTTTAAATCATATCGACTTTAATTCTAGAAATCAAGTTAAATAACTCAAACTAGATCATGCTTGGAAAACTCATCTTTCGTTTATATTCTGTTTTAAGCATATTTTAGATGTTTCTACTGACCCTTCTGTAGTTCCTCGTACCTCAGCTACACAAGATGAAAAAAATGCATGGAATACTAAAAATGAAGAAGCCCTTGACCTCATTGGTATATCTCTTAACCCAGATTTATATGTTCTAATTTCTCATTGCACTAATGCCTATGAAGCTTGGAATATTTTAAAGCAAACATATGACAGGCCATCTGAATCATGCAAGATTCAATTACAAGACAATTTGGAAGACTTAAGGTATATTGATTTTAAATCCATGGATGAATTTTTACTTAAATTTTATTATATTAAAAGTCAACTAATTGGATTAGGTGTTACTCTCACTGATATTAGATTAATTACCATTATTTTAAAGAAATGTCTTCCTAGACAATTTCAACAATTTATTACTAATGTTCATTCTCAACTTGTTATTCCTACTTTGTCTACTCAATTAACTTATAGTATTTTTCAAAATTTGTTACGTCAAGAGGAAGCTAAGTTGTTACAATTTGGTACTCTTAGATCTAATGAACATGCTTTTGTGTCTAAAAGTCAAAATCATAATTTAAAATCTTTTAATAATGATTCTCCCAATACTTATAATAATAATTACAATAATCATCCAAACACTCATCGTAATAATACTCATCAATCTAATAAAAAACTCCACTGTACTTATTGTGGAAAAGATGGTCATGTAACTAATAATTGTTTTAAAAAATAAAAATATAAGTAATCTATCAATAACAATAATCAAAACTCTCATCCATCTCATCATGCTTTTACTGTTAGTTACAATGTTCTTAAAAATTTAGAATGGATTATTGATACTGGTGCATCTCAAAATGTTACTTTTCATAAAGAAGTGTTTGATTCTTTAAAACCTGATCCAAGTTCTAATATTTCAATTCAATTAGCTGATAATCATAGTTGCAAAGTTGAAGGATTTGGTAATGTTAGTATTCCAAATGAAAAATTACATGATGTCTTTTATGTTCCTGAGTTGAAATACAATCTTCTTTCTGTTGTAAAATTATGTCAAAATTACAAAGTTGAGTTTCATAGAGACATGTGCTCTATTATTGATCCTAACACTAATGAATTTGTTGCTAATGCTAAGTTAGGCAATGATAACTTATTTAAATTTTTTGGGTTCACCTCTTCTAGACTCTCTTTGCACAAAGATATTGCTTTTAATATGGAGCATGAAAGGCTCACTCATTTGGAAAATGAGCATATCTTATCTAATATGGTTGACAATTTACCTCCTATTGCTCCATCTAAAATTGCATGCACTAGGTGCATGAGTGAAAACATGCAAAATACGAAAGGTTATCAAGCTTATAATCCTATTACTAACAAAGTGCACATAGCACAAAACGTTTGTCTTGCAGGAAATGGTGTGCATGATTCTTCTAATGCTCAAAATGAACAAGTTCATGGAAGCATAATTGTGTTAGTGGAGGACCAACCTCCTTCTCTAAACCCTACTCCTCATATATCTACCTTTATTCCTCCTATTCTTTCTTACAATGGTAATGGTAATGATGCATTTATAGATCATGGTAATAATGCTAATATTGATAATGGTAATAATGCTAATGTTGAAACAAATGATGCATTCATACATCATGACTCTTCCTCTAGTGATAAATTTGTTAAGAGAAAAAATAAATGGTTTCAAAAAGTACTTAGTAAAAGAGATCAATTTTTAGAATGGGTGAACTTCAACCTAGGAGGATTAATTACTGCAAATATTGTTTGATGTTAATAATTCTCTTTCATCATCTTTGACATTTCTCTTTAGTATGTTGCTTAGAAATTATGTTCTATATATGATCTTAATTCTATTTGCATGATTTCATACCATGATAATTTAGGTATATTTATTCATGTGTATATATGGGGGCCCACATATATATCCTGATAAATATACAAATTATTATGTCTCTTGTGACTTATCAAATATGAGTGCATTCTTTATTTCACACAAGTAAATTTATTTTATTTATTTATTTTTATTCCTTGGGATTATGAGTTATTATACACTATTGCTTTCAGCATTTATTTTGTTCTACTGATTGGCACATAAGTGCAGTTTATGCTTTTCTAGCATCATTCTATTGCCATATTGGCACTTTATGGTTAATACTATTTATTATTAGAATTTTTCTCCAATTTTAGTTAATTTGAACCATCTTGAAAGCATTTTACTCTTATTTGAAGGCAATCAATTGTTAATACTCATAGTCCTCCCCTTTGATATCTTTGAAAACATGCCATATAATGTTATGTATACTTCTTTGCTTAAATCATGAGTCATGCAAGTTATGGATTGATCGCCCATTAACTTGCAGTAAAATGACTTATTAGTGGACTGTCTATATCCACGTGATTGAAGCATTGTTGATGTTGGATTCATTAGCTAGCCTTTTCTATGGTCTTTTCTTAAAAGTTTTAATAACATATTTGTTCTTTGCAGGATATGATTTATCTTGATTTCTTTGCAGTACCAAGTTACACTTATATTTACTCTATGAGAATTTACTTATACATAAAAAGTTTCTAACTTGAATATAAGATGAAATTATCCTTGTGGATAGGTGCCTTTGTTTCTATGTTTCAGGTAATCCATCAAGGCACATACAAGATATCATTATTTGTTGTACAGATCCTATGCCACATGAATCCACTTGAAGATGTAACACACTTGAAGAATTATCAACTTCTCTTGGCTCTCCAATGATGTACCCATGATAATAAGAGACCTCTTGCACAATGAAGATATTTCAAAAAATCAAGTTGTAATATTGTAAATTGGTTTTGACAACATCTCCTCAAGTAAAAATTAAAGGGGGGTGTTAGAATTAATAATCTTTTCTTGGTTGTATTTATTTATTTATTGGGATAAACCAAGGTATCCCTTATGTATTATTTGTTTGTCCTCTAGTCCACATGTAAAGGACATGTCATTCTTGTCCCATTGTCCATTTGTGAGGACAACTCATTTTTGTATTTTCTTTAATAAGGAAAATAGATATTCCTCCTTAAGAGGAACTTGACACTTTGCACACACTTTTTATGAATGTGGCATTCATAGAAATGAGAGTTACACATGCAACTCATTTCTCATCTCTTTAAAAGAGGTGCTTCTCTCTCTCATTTTCATCTAGTCTCCATTATTCACATCAAATTTTTGATGCTATTGTAAATGAGCTATTTTGCTCCATTTCCTCTCTCTCTCTCTCTCTCTCTCTCTCTCTCTCTCTCTCTCTCTCTCTCTCTCTCATTCTTAGGCTTTTGCCTCATTCATAATACTCTCTCATTCTTAGGCTTTTGCCTCATTCATAATACTCACAAGGGGTTTTCTTCGCTTTCCCCTTATCAAATCCTTGTCTCTTGTGTTGCTTCCTCTTTGGTATTGCTCCATTGATCTTGTATCATTTGTATGATAAAACTCTTCTTGCTCTCTTGGATTAAATCTATTATTTCATGCTATTTTATTTTATTATATTTTATCATTTCAATCACTTTTTTTTACACTATACTACAAGAAAAATGAAAAATTTGAGTTGAGAGCCTACATTGATGCTGATTGGGCTAGAAACATTGATGATAGAAGGAGCACTAGTGGAAGAGAATTTTTATTAGGAAAGAGGCTGGTCACCTGGACCAGCAAGAAACAAAATTGCATATATCAATTTACTACTGAAGCTAAATATGTTGCTATCACAGTAAATTGTACAAATATTGTATAGATCAAACAAATGCTCAAAGGTATGAAGGAGGAAATCACTGAATCTGTGGTACTTTATTGTGATAATACAAGTGCTATGAAAATATTGAAGAACCTTGTGATGCACACAAAGACTAAGCACATTACAATCAAACATCATTACTTGAGAGAGTTAGTTCAAGACAAAGAAGTGAGGATGGAATACGTGAATACAAAAAAGTAGATAGTTGATATCTTCACAAAAGCCTTACCTAAGGATGCTCATCAGTATCTAAGAGGTAAACTAGGGGTGATACCCCTATCTAAAGTTACTTAAGAAGCACAAGTAATGCCCTACATCAACTAAAGCTAAATGTTGTATCTTACAACTTGATGCAATGGATATTACTTTAGGAGCTACCTAATGTACAGAAGGAACTGAATAAGAAGAGTTATAGTGACAAGAAAGGTGATAGAGGGAGAAACTTAAATTGTTAACATTTGCATGTTGAAATGACAAGTCTTTTGCATTGTTGTCAAAGAAGGAGCTATAAGAACAAGGAGAAATAGTAAAGAGAGAAATAAAGAATATCTACTCATAGGGATATAGTGTACCTGATGATTACTAAAGGAGGAGAGATGACTTAAAGAAATACATCTACCAAGTAAGATGGATAAAGTACCGAGGGAGATATAAGTTAGAAGGAGAAGACCTGAAAGATGATAGATGAAGGGAGTCATAAGGAAGAATTGATTATCTGTTGATCAGAACAAAATTTTGTAGCCTATACAAATGGTAAAAGCTGGTGATAGAAGGAGAGATCTCAATACAAGGAATTATTTTCTTTTTGGTATTATTGTTGGTATTTGTTCCCATCAATGCCAAAGAGAGAGATTGTTGATATGAGATTGTTTTGAAGTGCAAGAATCTATAATGGAACAATCATTGTTTTGTCACTAATGCCAAACCTTCTACTTTCTAGTAAGACAACTGCTTATTTGATTTGAGTACTATCATTTGTTTGATTGATGAAGAGGATTTGATCAAATATGTTAACAAGAGCACCTAGAGGAAAAATTGAGTTATGGTATGAAAAAGGAGAACAAAAATCAATTAAGATAGTGACAATATAATATATTGATTATCTAGTTAAGGCTGCAAAGGTTGGATACACTAATTAAGTCTAGAAGAACAACTAAGAATAATTGTTTCTACCAAGCTTGATCAAGTGCACAGTAGGTTCCAGGCAAAGTTGGTGTAAGCCAAGTAGAAAATTAGTTGGAGCCGAGAAAAGTACAGATTTAGTGTATGCTGAGTGAATATAGTGTAAGTCAAGTAAAGTTTAGTTGATGCAAAGCATCAGTATACTTTAGCATTTGCCAAGTGAATTAGTGATGGCTGAGTGAAAGAATAAAATGGAAGCCAAGTCACAACATATTGATGTTGAGAGCTCTAGTATTCATGTTAAATTGTAGATTTTATGAATTTGAGTTGACTATTTTATTTTCTTGAATTGTGTGAAGTGTGTGGAAGATAACTATAATGAGCTACTAGCACAAAATTCAAGGCAAACTATTTTGAGGAAAATTCAAGAAAGATTATAGAAGAACTTTCTAGAGGAACTAAATAGAAAAGTGGGTAGATTTATTGTATCATACCTAATCCTACCTTACCCTAAAATGGACAATTATGGTTAAGTGGCAAAAGATCTTAAATTTATACTTATAGAGAGAGTTGGTAGAAGAAAAGTTTTTCATGTGTGAGAACCTAAGGAAGACAACAGTTTGGGTATTGCTTCATTCAATGACTAAACAAAAGAGACTGCTATTGGCAAGTAAAGCAAGAAGGATTAAGAGTACGGATGCTTAAAGTGTGAACAAGCTATCAAAGTTGAAGTGTGTGAAAGCCAAGCAAAATGAGGAATGAAATAGAGATCTATAATCTTCAAGTGAGTTATAATTTGTTATCAGTTCAAGCCTTACTATTACTTTCTAATCATTGTATCATTCAAGGGTAAATCCTTTCGATTAAGTTTGACCTAACAATCATTTGTAAATCCTTTAACTGGGTGACATTCAAAGTGAATGGTCTAAAGTCCTCTAACAAGGATCACTCCTAACAAGGTGATTGAAATGCTCTAATGAAGTCACATTTAATAGTGTGTATTGTAACCTTTAATAGGGTTGGCCTTTCACAGGGAATTGCTTCAGAAGAGAGAATTAGTAGCATGTTACTGGTGGTTTTTCCCAAATTGGATTTCTATGTAAAATACCTGTGTCAAATGTGTTATTGAAACTATTATATTTCATGTTTACATTTTTTCAAAGTTGTTTTGATAGTAACCTACAAAGTTTAAGTGTTGCATGATCTAATGGATGCATGCATATTAACGTTTTATGGATATGGGTTCATTAAGCTATGAAAAGTTTTATTTGTACAAATGGACCTTGGATAAATGATTCACCCCCCTGTGAGTTATTCTAAAGAAGTCCAAGAAACCAAGCCACAAGTTGGCCTAGCAAGTTACATCAAATAAATAGTCAAATTAAGTAAACCCTCAAGCCACAAGTTGGCTTGGCAACAAACATTAAATACATGAATCACTACATACTTTGGACAAACCTAATATTTACAATGCATAACTAACTTAAATAAAAACATAAGAGTGGACACTCTCAGGCACAGGGCCATGTTCCATCCAACTATCCAAATCCAAGAGCACATAGGCCAACTCCCTTGGATCGAAGCTCACAAATACAGTCTCCAAAGTCTGCCAATAAATCAGGAACATGTTACTAGTAGCCACCAAAATGGCTACAACTCAACGTGATTAGTCTAAACTTCATTTACAGTTTGTAATGCCTACCCCTAGTTTGCTTTTTTGTTATATTGCTGAATTTTTTTAGGCCAACTCTCATGGTTACATGATTAGATTTACTGGTACTTGGTTACCTGATTTGGTTGATACTTTTTACATGTTTGGATTATATATTTGATGAGCTACTTTATACTCGGATATTTGATGTGTTCATGGTTATTCTTTTGATGATGTTTTTGTGCATACTTCATACAGTGATTTCAATTTCTTTCATGGTGATAATTATAGGGATGATTTATATGTGGTTTTATGGTTACTTACCCCATACTTGCATGTGTATGGGGTACATGTATGTTTTACTTTATGTTTGACATATTTGGTGTGGTTGAGGGAGGGAGTCATAGTCACCTGCTAGTTAGGATCTATACGATGTACCAATCCCCTCCATTGCCTATTTATCTTAGATATATATGCATATGTACATGTTAGGCTTTTATGCAAATTGAAGGTAGTAGGCATCGACTTCCCTGAATTGCCAAGATGCATGTGCCCTATCATAGTATCTCAATGGTAAAAGAGGGAAGACAGTTTTCAAGTCCAAATCCTTAACCCAAGAAAATTGTCCTAAGATAAACGACAAACATTTGATTTATTTACCCTTCTGAATTCATCAAAGTGACATGAATTCAAGATTTTTAACCTTTTAGTTTGATTTATATTTTCTCTTTTTAGTCAAGTTTTATCTTATTGAGTTTGTGGGTATGTTGTGATTTTGAAGTATAATTAAATCAACCAAAGAGATTATTAAATGATTTAATTAAACAAAAAGTTTATAAAGAAAAATAAGTTTTATTATATTTAATTAATTGAGAAATTAATTAAATAAAAGAGTTAGAATTAAATAATTAATCTAAAAGACTAAATTTGACATAATTATATTTGTTTAATTTAACAACAATAAATTTAGAAGTGGTATTTGAGTAATGGAATTTAAATATTATTATTAGTTAAGTTTATAAATATATTTTCTAAAAACTTCTTACTTATTAAAAAAATACAAAGTGGGAATAATTTAAATAAAGTTTATTCTAATTAAAGGTAAAGGGCATCCACAACAGAATTAAATAAATTAAAATAATATAAGTTTATTTTAAGGAGAAGGCTTTGCATGTTCATAAATCAAAAACCCTAGGTAGGGTTAGACTCTTTATTAAGAGATTCAAGCTCATTTCTCTACACACAAGTTTTGGAGGAGTAATTTATGAGATTGGAAGACGGAAATTTTTTGAAGGATATGAGAGATGTAAATTTCACAATTGTTGAGTGATTGTTAGATTATAGCATTAGATTGAGTTAGGAATTTCATAGAATTCGGTATAGGAAATCTCTTGAAAAATGTTTGTCTTCTTTATTCCTGTTATATCAATTTAGTTTATGGAAAACATGTCTAGAATTGGAACCCTTGTTTGAAAATTAATTGTTCTTCAATGATGAAACATCTCTAAAAATGAAAATGAAACCCTTAATCAAAAGCTTGATTTTAGATATCAGATTTGTGGGTAGGGTTTTCAATCAAGAAAGGATTATTGTTTTAAAAAAATTGATTGGTTGAACGTAATTTCTTATCAAAATTACATTTGTAAAGTTTTGAATATATATTAAAAAAAATTTAATGGTGGGTGGAGGCCACTAGCCCCCTAGCCCCCATTTCTTTCCCTTGTCGACGACCTTTATAGGTTGTGTACGACATACCTGTTGCCGTCTTAGTAGGTAGATGTAGTATTGTGCTGCTGCGACAACACCAAACCCCAAGGGGGTTTTAATTATAAAGAGGTATATTATTTTAAAAAGAAGTTTTTTTATTTATCATTAATTAATTTTTTTTAACAATTACTTTTTAAAATTAAAAAAAAAATATTAAATGCTATTTAAATTTTAATTTAGTTTAATATTAAATTAATTTTTGAATTGTTAAAAGAAGTTTAGTTAAATTTTATAATAGTTTAAACAATATAAAACTATATGTTTATTAAATATTTTTTTGAAAAATGGGATTTCTCTTTAACATCAAATTTGAATATCATTATTATCATTTAAAAAAAATAGTAATGACTATTATCACTATCAAATAAAAATGTAGTTTTATTAGAGATGGGTTCATTTAAACTATGAAAAATAGGAAATTATATTATGGTGATCTAAATTTGGATGACGCATATATTGGGAAGACTTTTACAAATGAAACTTCAAGTTTTAATCAAATAAGATTTTATGAAATTATATCGAAAACCAAAATGACTAAATAACTACACTTGTTTTAAATAAATGTCGAGACGACATGTTTTATCTTGTCATGAGTTTTGGGGAAACCTAGTGGCTTGACTAGATAGACATGTTTACCAGAGGCTTGGGAAGTGGTTATTTTTATGATATTGTTTAGTCACAATTATTTCATTCCCAACTGATTTTATGATATAACCTTTGAGGTTGATCAATTATCTATTGATGCTTTCTAGTTGCTTGTATAGGACCAATGTGATCATTGTGATTTTTATGAGGTATACTTTTATGAACTTAGGATAGGATTATCTATGTGTATGTTGGGAAGTGGCTTGTAATGGTGGTCGATGCCCTAAAGACACTGCCTGGGAAACCCATTATAAGTTGTATTAATAAGTGATAAATTTTTTGAATAGAGATAAATATGAATAGGATAAAAATTAATGGGGTATGATATAAGAGGGAGGAATATAAGACCTATCCTTAACCCAAATTCCCAAAAGGAATGATCCAAATTGATGAATCACAAAGAAGTGATCAATGCACGAATAGATCAAATGATGGAGAATATGAAGAATAGAGGAAATCCTATAATCTACTATAGAAAGTATTTACTTGAAATCTTGAATGAGTAGAAGACAAATACTAACCTCAAAGTAGGGAAAATCTAGAAAATTTTGATTTTTGATGTCTGTGCACATTTTTAGGAGATTCTAAAATTTGCGCTAGACTAGAAATTCTGAGACAAAGAAAACCCAAAATAATTTTGACCTTTCGAGGGTAGGTCAACCTTGACCTAGATAGTGTGGCACAATCTTACCCAAAAAATTTGACCTTGACATGCATTGCTCTGACAAAAATTCTGTTCGCGAATCTTAGAAGATTGTTGAAAAGGGTATCCAAATCTAAACTTCAATTCGTTATCTTGTACCTGTACATGTAATAATTTTTTTTTTTTGGATGAGGGGTTTGCCTTGGTCAAACCCCAGTTTGGAATCAACCTTAATAATGCAATTGAAATAAAGAATGCTAGCAAGTAGTAGAAGTAAATCTAACAACAAAGCTATGATATTCAATAAATATGCAATTGTATTTGAAATATAAACAAGTATATTGATATGAATGCTTGAACATAACATTAGAAAATGTAAATCAAAACCTCCATGATTGTATGCTTGGAATCCACCTTGAGAGAAGAATGAATAATTCTAGAGATCTTGAAGGAATATCACATCGCCATAATGGTTAGATATATTCAGTTTGAATTAAGAATCTTGAGTGCTTGAACTAAATCCTTTCAAAGGCTTGAATGCTTGAGTCCTTGATCTTTAATAGAGAAGTTGAATGGAGACAATGGCTATGATACTTCTTTGAAAATGCTCGATGGAATGCTTGCTTGATTGTGAAAATAATGGATCATCTAATATCCTCCTTAATGTAAGTTAGGTCATTTTTTAAAATAAGAGGAGAAGGCTTCCTTATATAGTGCTCTAGGGCACAAACTTATAGAGAGGCTGACATTGGAGAATTAAATCCCAATTAACCTTAACCCTTAGAAATGGACCTAGATTAAATGAAATTTAAGAGTTTACTATTCTGAAATATGAAACAACCAATCCAGAAGTGGAAAAATAAAACTTTCTGAAGCCTAATATCCCAAAACTTGAAATTTGAACCTGGGGTTAGGGTCGAGGTTGACTCTACCCTAGGTTAGGGTCAAGGTCATCTTTGACCTAGGTTAGGTTCAAGGTTGACCTTGACCTGTCAGGTTGTAATTGACCTAGAAAGTCAAAGTCTTTACTTTCTTAGAGAGAGTTGTGAGAAAGAGGCCAAAAACAAGGGGAGACAAGAAGAACAAGGGGGAAAAAACTAGATCCATGCAAAGAACTATTCAAAGCATTTGACATGACCCCAAACTACTCACTTGGATGGCTAAATGTTCTTAACATGGAAGTGCTTCCATTTTAAGATGATACATTAAGCCCTTACCTTATGAAGATTATGGACTTGATGCAAACTCTTGGTAAAGAAGAAAAAGAAGAGATCCAAGTGGATTCACAATGAGATAAAATAACACTTAAATAAGGACACAAACCCCCAAGCTAAGGATTCTAACTCAACATACATGCACAAGGGTATGAAAACAAAAAGAAAATTGAAACAGTACAAAAGAAGGGTTAACACAAAACAAACCTAAATCGACTATCACGACCTTGCTAAGAAATATTTCTCATACTAATATCATATTTTGAAAGCTATCATAAAAGAATGATTGATTACATAAGAAAGAAAAGAGAAATACTATAAATAACATAGCTTCATGATCCAATCATACTAGCATGAAATTGAAAAGAAAGAAAAAAGGAAGTGGTTACCTTGCCTAGTAAGATGCCCACCTTACTGTGAATCACAAAGGGAGAGGGAGAGCCAAACAAGTGGCCAAACCTGATAGTTCACCCATTAACTATCCTTGCAATTATAATGCATCTTCTGATGGCTTCTATAATACTCATAGATCCACCTTCTTGGAACACTATGAATATGAAATGCATGTCTCCTTAGGATTTAGCAACTTATGTGCATTACCTTCAGAAGATTTAGCATATTGAAAATGCATGTCTCTTCAGGATTTAGCAACTTATGTACGTTACCTTCCAAGATTTAGCATGTTGGAAATTGAAAAATGCATGTCTCTTCAGGATTTAGTAACTTATGTGCATTACCTTCAGATTGTTTAACATATTGAAAAATTGAAAAATGCATGTCCCTTTAGGATTTAGCAACTTATTTGTGTTACCTTTAGAGGATTTAACATGTAATTTGAAAAACTATAGTACAAGAGAGACCTTATATATGCTCCCCTCCTTATCATGGCTATTTGCTAGACATGATAAGGAAGAAGAAGAGGATATCTACTTCACAATGCAAGGAGATATCATATTTAACAACAATGTATACCATATTCTTTGGGAGGGATATTGACCCTACATCCAAGAATATAGATAATTGTAAAAAGGATATGTCAATCATGGAAAAAGGATCCTCAAAGAAAGAGATATTATCAACAAGACCCCCACCATAGAGGAGTGCTTTTTAGATAAAATATCCTCTTCAAAGATAAACCAAGCGAGAATAAAGATTCAATCATCAAACCCCCTATAAAAAAGAGGAAGAGGAATCTTTGGAATGAGGAAAACAAATCTAACACCAAATTAAGGGTAAGAGTTTATAATAAACATAATTTGAAACATAGAGAAGAGGTGATGAGCTAGGACAACGACCTCTTGTATAAAAAGGTTATTCAGAATCAAAACATTTGTCAGTATGATGAAATAATATTACAATATAAATAAATAGCACTAAGCTAAGGAAAGAAGTTCCCCAAACAAAGAGAAAGAAGGAAGAATTTTACCGCCTATGAATGAAGAGAAGGGATGCATTTGCAAAATAAATGTCTTAGAAAAGATATCTTGAATAGATTATATGAATGATTATAAACATAATATAAAATCATAGAATAAATACAAAGAAAGAATACTAGTTAAGCCCTATAAAAGGCCTAATGGATCCTAGGAGACTGGATGGAAGTACACCTCTTTCCCCCCAGTCTAGAGATGAGGAGAATAAATCTATATTATATTAGAATGAGAGGAATCCCCTATATCAAATTTATGAGGAAATTGTAAAACTACACAAGAGAAAGATATAATTCCTAAAGCATCTCTTTCTTAATCATATAATTTGAAATGTTTACAAGCAACAAGTAAATGTTTATTACAATAATGAAAAGAAAATTTGTATTTGTATAAAGCATTGTTTGACATAGGTCGAAAGATTTCTTTCTTGGAATTCATTAACTCAACATACACCTTTTTAGCCACCTCTTGACGAATATAAGGGTAATCTAAGGTAGGTGTAGGGAGAAGATCATGAAGAGGAGGATGATTGACATCAACCACCTTGGATTGAGATTGTAAACAACCAACACCATGCATATCTAGTTTAGAGGGTATATGTGTTGGAAATATAGATGGAGTAACTGAGAGGCAGGGATGGGCGAGGGGGGGGGGGGGGGGGGGGGGTTGTGTGAATCAGTTACCACAAAAATAAGTCTACAGATCCCTTAGATGTTTGATAAAACTAGTTACTATCGCTCAATAAACATACATAAAATACTATAATTTGGTAGATGCAGTGTATGTTAACTTTAATAGATCTTAAACATTCATAGTGATTAACATGAAACCATAAAAGAAATAATATGAACACTTGAGACACTAGATTTAACGTGGAAACCCAATATAGGAAAAATCATCAAGTAACTAGCTACTAATTTTCACTCTTTTGAAGTGAGCCCTATTAGGAGCCAACCTAGTTAAAGGTTACAAAAAACACTGTTAGATGTGACCTTGTTAGAGGATTTAATCACCCTATTAGGAGTGGCCTTGCAAGAGGTCTTTAGAACAATTCAATGGAACTGTCACCTTGTTAGAGGATTTACAAATAATTGTTAAACAAACTTTATTAAGAGATTTTGGAATCAAATGAAATGACAATGATAAGAAAGTAACAATGAAATGACTTGAATGAGATGTAACTGAATTGCTGATTACAGATCTCTGTTCTACTTCACTAGTTCCTTCCTGATGAAATATAACTTTGCTGCTCCTCGATGATATCTAACCATCCTTCAAAGTTCAATGCTTTCCTTTTCAAACAATCAATACACTTGCATGCTTACTCATTACACTTAGAATTCTCAACTTGACCTTTCATATATACCATTCAGATTATTAAGTCAGCCCAATTACAATTTACAATCACTAATAAAAATTACCTTAGTAGGCTATAATCAATACTTGAAATAATTAAACTTTATTTCTTAAGTCAACAAAATCCTTCATTAGCCGACCCTGCTCGGTAGGCACTGTTGCTGAAAAGATTTCATGTGTTAACCAATAGAAGCTCGATTAACACTGTGAATCCTGAAAATCTGTTAGATACCGAGTGAACTTGGTAAACACTAAATTTCCTTCGTTAACCATGTGAGCTTAGTTAACACTGCTTTCTTCAACATTTTCCTTCGATGCCCGAGTGAGCTCGATAGACACTATTTCCATAGAGTGGTTTCCAAGAATGCTCGGTAGACACAAAAAATTTCTTTGCTGACCAATTGAGCTCGATAGATACTGACTACCAACTAATATGACATTTGTGTAACATCAAAGATAACACAAAATTAGACAATTGTATCCAACAATATGAATTGGATACTTGATACCATGCTAATTAACTCCAAGCCCTAAACCTTTATAACCTTGTTTAGTTATCATATTATATCCTATAGTATACATATCATGTAAAGATTCTACAAGGGATGTTTTTTTATCATGTTCATGAGTAAAGGTTGTATAAGGTGAAATAATAGGTTTTGAAGAATTTTTTTTACCCTTTCCTTTAATATCATCATGAATCAAAGGAGAAGGTAAATCAAAGAAGTCTTGCACATCTACATCCTAAACTATAGCTTGAATTCCATCATAAGTATGGAAAGAATGAGGATTAATAGATGGAGAATTAGGCATTGGATTAGGAATAATAAGATTAATATTAGGAAGATTAGGAGATGGTGTATTATCGACCAAATTCTTTGCATAATCGAAAAGAATAATAAGTCTACCACATGAATCTTTCACGAAAGTTTTGAATGTAAGAAGATTAGCATCAATAAAATTAAAA
The DNA here is from genome assembly GCA_028749045.1 of Cupressus sempervirens. Classification (NCBI taxonomy): domain Eukaryota; kingdom Viridiplantae; phylum Streptophyta; class Pinopsida; order Cupressales; family Cupressaceae; genus Cupressus; species Cupressus sempervirens. Next base: position 461,735,988 of record CM053792.1, read on the forward strand.
AAAGCATAAGTGAGAATAAAATGAAGGATTATCAATAATAAAGTGATTGATGCTCTTATAATCATCATAGGTAGGGTAAAGAGATGCTAAAAAAAGGGTAATAAGGAACATAGCCACACACCAAAGCATCTTAATAATCTTCATAGGAAATGAAAGGCAAGAAATGTTTTTGTATTTTATTGAATATATAGATTTTTTTTTTGTATTTTTAAATGTAAAATGAAAGAGCATAAAAACAAACAAAATATCTAACCCCAAAAAGAAATATTTTTCTATCACAGGTTCACCAAAATGAATAGAGAAGGTGAACAAACAAGATAATACAAAGGGAAATCTAACACCACAAAACACAATTGGGTATCTAATTCCACAAAAGAAAAGAGGGTAAGTGTGTCAAGTTCAGAAAAATGAATAGAGATAACTATGAATAGGATAAAAATGAATGGGTTATGATATAAGAGGGAGGAATATAGGACCTATCGTTATCCCAAATTCCCAAAAGGACTGATCCAAATTGATGAATCACAAAGAAGTGATCAATACACAAATGGATCAAATGATGATGAATATGAAGAAAGGAGGAAATCCTATAATCTACAATAGAAAGTATGTATTTGAAATCTTGAATGAGTAGAAGACAAATACTAGCCTCAAAGAAGGGAAAATATAGAAAATGCTGATTTTTGATGTATGTGCATAGTTTCAAGAAATTCTACAACCTATTCTAGACTAGAAATATCAAGATAGAGAAAACCCATAAAAATTTTGTCCTTTTGAGGGTAGGTCAACCTTGACCTAGATAGTGGGGCACAATCTTACCCCAAAAAGTTGACCTTGACCTGCACTGCTCCAACGAAAATCTTGTTCATGGATCTTGGAAGTTTTCCAAAAAGGGTATCCAAATTTGAACTTCAATTCACTATCTTGTACCTATACTTGCAAGAAAAATGGTTTTTTTGTTTAGATGAGGGGTTTTCCTTGGTCAAACCCTAGTTTGGAATCAACCCTATTAATGGAATTGAAACAAAGAACGCTAGTAAGCAGTAGAAGTAAATCTAACAATGAAGTTATGATATATTCAATAAATATGCAATTGTATTTGAAATATAAACAAGTATATTGATATGAAAGCTTGAACATCACATTAGCAAATGTAAATCAAAACCTCCATGATTGTATGCCTAGAATCCACCTTGAGAGAAGATTGAATAATTATAGAAGATGAACAATGGATCTTGAAGGAAGATCACACCACAATGATGGTTAGATCTATGGTTTGAATGATGAATCTTGAATTCTTGAACCAAATCCCTTTAAAGGCTTGAATGCTTGAATCCTTGATCTTTGATAGAGAAGTTGAATGGAGACAATGGCTTGGATACTTCTTTGAAAATTCTTGATGGAATGCTTGCTTGTTTGTGAAAATAATGGATCATCTGATATCTTCTCCTTAATGTGCGTTAGGTCCTTTTTTAAAATGATAGGAGGCTTCCTTATACATTGATCTAGGGCACAAACTTCTAGAGAGGCCGATAGTAGGGAATTAAATCCCAACTAACCTTAACCCTTATAAATGGACTTAGATTAAATGTAATTTAAGAGTTTACCATTTTGAAACCTAAAACAACCAACTCAGAAGTGAGAAAATGAAGCTTTCTGAAGCCTAATATCCCAAAATATCTGGAACTTAAAATTTGGACCTAGGCTCAGGGTTGAGGTTGATTCTACCCTAGGTCAGGGTAGAGGTTGTCCTTGACCTAGGTTAGGGTTGAGGTCAATCTTGAACATTTAGGTTTTCATTGACTCAGAAAGTAGAAGTCTTCATTTTCTCAAAGAAAGTTATTAGAAAGAAGCTAGAAATAGGGGAGAAAAGAAGAACAAGGGGAAAACAACCATATCCATAGAAAGACCTATTCAAGGTGCTTTACATGACCCTATTCCACTCACTCAGAGGGCTAAACATACTTAGCATTGAAGTATTTTCTTTTTAAGATGATACAATTTTATTAATGGGGTTAAAATGAATTAACAAGGGTCAGTGTATTACCCCACCCTTGCCTTGAGTGCTAGTACATGCTACGATGGGAGTAGAGAGGATTCTTGGTTGTGAACTTGCCTTATTAGTATGCCTTGTTTGTAAGAAAGGATATTGATGGCACATAGAGTAATTAGGGGGCCAAAATCTAGAGAGACTATTAGGATAACCTCAGAGTTGACTTATGTGATGACACTTTCCCACATGAAAATAAGGTTACGTGTCTTTGTTTCCTCTAGGATTAGATGTTACTTGTGTACTTGGTACCTTTGAGATATATTTCTATCAAGATTCCTTGACCTAGATTCTTGTTATGACTTTTGGATTGTTATCAGGTTAGGACTCTCCTCAGCATGGTGGGAGTGGGATATTTACGTTTCGTGAAGTTAGGTGGTAGTGTTTCTTATACCATTGAGATTCGATAGTTGGATACCAATGCTGGATCTACCTTGTGTAGTTGTTCTATTCTTCTTACCTTGTGATTATGTTCCATGTCATATTATGGTATTTTTTACTTTGGTTATTTGAGATCTATGAGATGGTGTATCTTATCATGATGTATATTCTTTTAGCATTTCATACCCTGTGAGTTGTGTAGAGGATGATTATGCATTCTGGTTATTCCACATGGAATCTTATGTACTTGCACATTCTTTCTTGTAATTTCATACATATGGTTATTCTATGTCATGGAATTTGTTTACTTATCAGATTTAATCTTAATAAAACTTATGTGTGTGATTCAATGTTATGGAACCCTTGAGAGATGTAACTATTGTTGTATTGCTTAAGTATGTATGTGAGTTATTGCTTCCACTTTATTATCTCTTGATTGTTTAGATCTTAAAAATAATGTTTAGAAAAATTATTGACATTATAGGTTAATTTTTCTTGGGTTCCCTAGCAGGATGTTACACACTTAGCACAAGGTTCCCTAATATGTCTCGAGCACATCCACAACTACACAAACCATAAAGCCATAAACATAAGCTTAAAGCCCCTATGTACAAGATTGCAAACTACCCTAGGATTCTCTTGCATCATAAATCCAATGCTCTAGATCAATCATAACAAACCTTAACAATGTTGTCCATCTATTTCATCTTTTCGTAAGTTGTTTTGTCCTTGTAGAAACTTCTCCATGAATCCAATCGTAAAACACATTACAATGATATTTGTGTCACCTCTTTCCTTAAATCATGCCTTAACTTTCTAGTTGTCAAATCCATTCTCATTTTTTGATAATTATTCAAAATTTAGAATTAGGCCTTGAATCTTCATCAATTATTCTTTGTTCACCAATAAGTCCTTACTATTTAGCTATTTACCCATCCTTCATTTTGTTTGATAAGCTCATTTTCCCTTTCTAACAATATTGTTAGCCCCAATTGTTCATGTTTAAGATAAGGGATATTATGGATGTGAAAGAGTCATATTAGTTTCTATGTTGTCATTGATGTCAAGCCTGGAAAGGTAAGACATTATGTTAATTTAGTAAGGTGTCAAATCATCTTAAGGATGTAATTTTGATTGATGAAGAGGATCTTTAAATATATTGATGAAGAAGAGAATGGAATGAAAGAAAGTATTGATAACTATGAGGATTTCAATGGGCACTTGATGAGTTAGACTTGGACAATATAATTTTGATTTAATTACATGATTTGACTAAGTGTTGAGATCATATCTAAGTAAGATATGTTGGTTGAAAAAGAAGGAAAAAAGTGTTGAAGTGGCTAAAGATAAAGAAATAAGTTACACCAAGATTGTTAGTGGGATTATTAAATAAAGGAATAATGGTCACCAAGCTATTATAGTTGTCACTGAGCATGTGTTAAGTGAATAAAGAATGAACAGTGTTAACCAAGAAAAAATAGTGTTAATGGAGCCTAGTATTGACTGAGTGAGTGTATTTTTAATTGAGCAAGGAAAAGAAGAACAATTTTGAGAAGAACAAATAGAAAACCGTCATTTGATGAAAAAATGGATTACTCAAGAAGTTTCTAAGATAAGGACAAATTTTTTTAAGTGATCTATGATTGGAGAAATTTAAAGATTTGAAGGAGAAGATTCAATTATTAGAAAAGAAGCTCAAATTTCAAGGACTAAACATGTTGATGGAGTGTCTAGATTCAATGTATCCAAGCTAGAAGATGATCAGATGGTTGTGATTAAGCAAAAAAATATTGGAGAATCCAATAAAGTAAATTTTTTTTGTCGATTTAAGGGATGAACAAGATGTCCATAGTTATCGATCAAAGTCATTTGTGGAGGTGAAGATAGAAGGTGAAACTGAGTATAGTAACATTGTAAAATCCAGTATAAAAAGTGTGAAGTTGATGTGTGTGAGTGGATCAACCAAAAAGAGGAAGAACTAGGAAAAAGAATGAGAAAAATGGAGATTTGAAATAACAAAGATAGTTGCATTACTTATAAGATAATTTCACTATTTATACTCTCAAGAAATTGTACCAAAGAATCTCTTTACTGAGTGGACTTAATAATCTTATTTGTAAATCCTTTTTATGGTGACATTCCTTTGAATTTTGTAAGCCCTTTGGAGAAAGCCACTCAATTGAGAAGTGAAAAGGTCTAGATGATCTTTGGTGTAAATTTCTTAATAGACTCACATTAAAAAAGTGTGTAACCTTTAACCAAGTTGGCTCTTAAGCAAGCTCACCTTAGAAGAGTGAAAATTTTGAGTTACCTATTCCCATGTGGTATTTCCCTTAACAAGGTTTTTAACACAAGGTAGGATGGGCAAAAGGACACCTCTCAGTTATGCTCTCTTAACGACACACATAGAAGCCACCAAATAGGAGAAAATACAAGAAATTATAGAGGAATCAATGTAAAAATGAGGCATAATCTTCATTAAATATGCTAGGCATAAGGCCTACCTAGTTGTAGCCATATAAATTCAAATTGTAATCAACGAACTTAATCATTTGGGCTTATGAATATAATCTATTTATATTTTCCTTCTATCTAACTTCATTATACTTTTTCTCATCCTAGATCTTTACTTTTATAGCCAACAAGAATACAACTAGACATGTTAGACAATTTATTAGAAAATATAGGTCTTGCCCCAAAGAATAATTTTAAAAACCTTTCAAACAAGAAAATTAACTTTTGCGGGAACAAGGATAGGTCCACACATGAGCCAAGAAGAGGTTCCCAAGTGTTAGAATGCCATGATATCAAATAAAATCTCACCCAAGCCAAACCTGCATGTTACTCAAGCTACCAAGAAAACAACATGCCTCAAACAACAAGAAGACAAATAATGGAATTAAGCTCTGTGAGCTTAGACAAAGGATCTATGATAGGTCCACATTAAGGAGCTAACTATGTGGAAAGAGAAAACTCAAACAAAAATGACCATTCTTCAAAAAAAAAAAAGGAACAAAGAAAGGAAATATTTTGCTAATTATGCTATCCAGAAGTTTTTCAATCCTTTTTGTCTTCTTCTTAGGATAATTAGGCTTATCAATTATCTCTTCATTTGATTCATGATATTAAAAGATGCCTGAAATATTAAACACAAGTGAAATATCCATATCTTGAGGAAATTCAACTTCAAAAGCATTACTACTGTCATGTTTCTTAAAGATTCTACAATGTTCAAACTTCTTCATCTTCAACTTATTGTATGTGCCAACTGGAAATGTGTTCCTCAAATGTACCATTACCTCATCTCCAACCTAAAAATTCTTATGTGTTCTCTTCTTATTTGAACTATATTTGTATCCTTGATTACTATCATGTGAATTACTTTTCATCCTTTCATGCAAATTCTTCACAAATTCCATAAATTCTTTAGCTTCATCACTATTCTTTGCTTCAAAAATACAATCTCTTTAATTTAGTAGTTCCTCTAGGGCTCATGTCATTTACAATATAGACATGAGTCTTCTTCGTGCTTCTATTTACAAAACTATTATATATACAAATTCAGCTTGTGCCAAAATCAAATCCCAATTAGTATGTCTTTCTCCAATCAAATATATCAAAATAGTACCCAAACTTCTATTTACAACTTTAGTTTTCCCATAAATATGTGTATGAAATGTAGAACTAAACTTAAGATCACTATTTAGCTTCCTCTAAAGTGTCCTCCAAAAATAACTAGTGAACTTAGTATCTTTGCTTGAAACAATAGTTATAGGCAATCCATAAAGTCTCACAATCTCTCTAAAAAAATAAATTTGCAATGTGTACTACATCTAATGTTTTCTTGCAAGGTATCAAATGTTCCATTTTAGAAAATCTATCAACCACTAAAAAGATAGAGTCATTACCTCCCTAAGTTCTAGGTAATCCCAAAATAAAATCCATACTGATATCTTTCCAAGGTTTGCATTGAATAGGAAAATGTGTGTACAATCCAATATCCTATCTACTTCCTTTAGCAACTTGACATATTATATAACTCCTTACCATTGAACATCCTTATATATTTGCAAAAAAAAGTACCTTTCTAAAAGCATCTTTATTATCTTGTCAATCCCAAAAAGTCCTACAAGTCCACCACTATGTTTTTCTTTAATGATATTCTACCTCATAGATCCTCTAGGTATACACAACTAAACTCCTTTTAATGTGTATTCCTAAATGAAGTAATCAAACCACTTATTGTGTTTATCTATCACAGGGCTCTTAGGAGCTTTCTAAGGCTCTACAAAATTAGGGTAAATTTCATACAAGTTGTTCAAATACTCAAAACCAAGCACTTCAACTCTCATATCTATCAACTATAATCACCCAAAAATGGTCATGTAGACTATTAGCCCCCTTCTAGAAATTTTGCATAATTTATTAATCACTTGCTTTGATGAAATCTATAAAAAATAATTTATTCAATTTTATCCTATAGTTTGATCAATATGTCCAAAGTCCTTATTTAACTAAAAGGAACTTGTCCACATTTAATTTAATAAAAGACCCCATTCCCAACTTATCCTAGGTTTTGCACACATAAAGCATTATTCTCACTTTTAAAATAAAAGAAAAAAATCTTTTTTGTCTTACATGGCTCACAAAATTCAACTCTTGATTGCAATTTGTGGAAACACTTGTACACATGAATCACTCAATTTGCATTCTCCATCCTTGATTAGACCTCTCTTTCCCTATGATCTCCATCGTCCATTTTTTTTAAAAAAGGGAGAGCTTTCTCCTCATCTAATAACACTCATGCTTTGTACTAATGTTATGTTGTAGGAATCTTAGGTAATCTTTGGGGTGCTTGAAGACCTTGTGACATCACTTTCATTTCATAGTAGCACCATAGTTCATTTGCATTAGTGTAGCTTTCTTTATACTTAAGATTTAGCTCATCTAGCTTAATAGGAGAACTATAACGCTCTCATTCTTATTAGTTAGTTTGCATTTCCCACATTTCATTTAGCTTAGTTTCATTTTTCATTGTATTTCATGTTGGTTCTTGGACACTAGTACCATTTCTCTTAACTTCAAATCTTCCATTTCATGGTGCACCTTGCAAGAGATTGCATATATAAGCTCATTTCATAGCCACAACACTTAACTTACACCCTTTGCACATCATGAATAAGGAGCTCTAAGTCTCCATTCGAGACTCTCAATCCATGAGATTCCTTGGATAGAAAGGCTTAGAGAAGTGTAGATTTTTATGTAATACATTTTTGGCACCCAATGTGGGGCTGGAAAATCTTGTCTAGCTTTTGCTGCTACATTTTTGTCATTTTCTAGCTTGTTATTTTAGGATTTTATTTTTGTAGATGAATACATTGTGTGATACTTTTCCAGTATCATGCGATAGTCCCTCCTACTATTGTGCGATAATCTTCCAGTATCATACAATAATTTCTACTACTACTGTGAAATACTTTACTAGTAAAAGCATCACACACCTTTATACATTTTGTTGCATAACCGATCTTCAAATTATCCCACACAGAGACACAGAGTATTGCATGGGAGGATTTTGTCACTCAACTATACTAGGAAGTATCATACAATACCTATACAACCATTAGTGTTGCAAGTGTTGTTGGCTTGTATTTTTATTTCTTGAAGTCTTCTATTTTAAGGTTTCTAGTTTTTGATTGTCTAACTAGTGGCCTTTAGGGTTTATTTCAGATTTTTTAAGCTTTTGATTCCCTAACCTTGTTTTTTTGTAGGGATTCCTCACTACTTTCTTTCTAAAACAAAAAAAAAATCTATTAAAGATAAAAGGGCTGCTAACATATTTGCAAGGCTGCCCAAGCAAAACAAACAAACAAGTTTTTATATGTTGTATTTCATTTTCAAGTGTGACATGATATTGGTTGCCTCATTTTATTAGGCATATAGAAATTGTAAGTAGGGTTCATTTTTGATAGGAGAGTATGGTCTTCACCTTATAGATGAATTAGAAATCTTGACCCTTCATTAGATCTCAAAAGTGAGTGGTATACTCCAATTTTTAGTTGTTTGAATTGATCTTCTTGGTGTGTTTGGAGGAAGCACTCAGGGATAGGAGAGTATGCTCTTCATATTATAAGATGAATTAGAAATCGTGACCTTATTTATATGGATCCATTTTGTTCTAATCTCCTATCAAGATTCATACTTTTAGAGGGCTATCTATTGGTGGAAAGATACCAATAGGAAAGACCTAAAGTGGGAATGAGAAAAACTTAGCTAACCCAACCCATTATAATTAGAAACCCCTTGACAAAGGCCAAAGCCTTGGGAGGTGTAACACTAGTCTTGACCTAGGGAGAGTACTTGTTAGATTGGAACCATGAGGAAACCACTAAGTGAGAATGCTTAAGGTAATCTTGTAGCTGCAAGGTTCATTACTTATCACAAGATAAGGTGTCCTATTATCAGGTGCAAAAGGGGTGTTGCGAATTGGACCCTTTCTAGACACTTTAGGATTTAGAAGATACCCCTATTATCTACTCAACATATTGTTGTGAGGATTGATCCTAGTGAACTACTCGGATCACCTCGAGATTTTACACTCATCATTTGTGTTTCTTTGGTTGTGTTAATAACACTTCTAGGACAAAGTTGAAAGTACTTTGTATGAGGCGAGGGGACATCAAGCATGGCACTAATACATTTGGCATCGATTTGTGATGGCTACGTGTCATAATTACGATGACAATGTGTCGCCACTATGATAGTAATAGACATCGTTGTTTTTTAGTCACAAATTACGATGTCTATCCTCTGATGTTGCAATTTTGATGCCTGTTCGTCACAATTTAGCCACTTTATTTCAGCACGAATCCCATCAAAATGAAAGTGGCTTACATCGCAATTTTGACATCTGCCCGATGCATTGCGACGGGGTTATGTCGGCATCTGGCCATAGGGTTGTTGTGGCGGCAGCCGTCCCATTACTTCCTCGAATGTCACAATTGCGACGTCGTCTGAAAATTGCGACGGGGACGTGACGGCACCTGGCGGCAGGTAGCTGTGGCATCGACGCTGTCGGGCATCGTAATTCTTGCATTTATGTCGTAATTGCAACGTCCATGCAAGAATTGCGACGACGACGCTATGTCTGCGATGCACTATAGTTAGTGCCCCTCATCAAACAAGCCAAGCAACAATTTTTTTTGGTAATTTGAAGTTCCTAAACTGAATTATATTCCCCTACATAATTTGAAATTTATGTAACAAATCCTCTTCTACCTTTCAATGAAGTCAAGGATGGTGGAGGAGTTAATTTAATATTTACTAAATTGTAGGACAATTTATCTTGAGAAATATAGGATTTGTACATGTGTTACGACAATGATTTTTGAACTCTAACCAGCTGCATTTCATAAATGTTGACTTGGGTGAGAAAATGGTTGTATTTAAATTGAGAAATGATGTTAATCCATTTGAATTTAAGAGATTATTATTTATTGAGCTCACCATTTGTTACAATTCAGCATAAGAGCCTTTAATAGAAAAATCAAGTTGATAACATATTTAAAAATAATGCATTTGATGCAATCATGCATTTTGTTGTTGTTGCTTATGTTGGAGATAATAGTCTTGACCCATTAAGCTATATTACGATTATGTGAATTTATATTCTATCCGTTTGCAAGTTATGGATTGGAATTATTTGCAAAAAGTTATTTTAATATCAAATTCTTTTAGAGAGTGAATTAGGAGTGTGCAGTGGTACCAATGGATTTGGAAGAGAGTGGTGGATGACCCATGTTTTTTTAGCTCTAGTATAGTCGTTCATCACAAAGCTTACATGTCATGTGTGGGAGTAACTCTAGAATGTCACAAATTAGTATATTATTATAGTTCAAATCATGTTTATTTTAGTTTTAGTTTTATTTTGTAAAAGTCAATCTAGATTTAAATAATTATGCCTTTAGTTTCAAATTTAATGGGGGATTGAATTGAACTAACTATTTCCTCTTATTAACTAGTATACCAAATTACAACATTCATTTATTTATGAATAAAATAGAGATGCTTAGTAAAAGAAATTTGCTCAAAAATAGGTACGGAGGTTTGTGTTTACTAGAGGGTAGCATGACCAAGCTTAAAAATAATAAGAATGGAAATACATGTGATTAGTGGATTTGTACATGTGAACAATGTGGAAAGCTCAGTTTGTAGGGGTAAGCCATATGGATGCCTAATTTTCATGGAAGCACCTTCATGCTCGCCTTCAACTTGGGACCTCATTGCTCCATCTGACAACATAACAACTCAGTGTCCATTTTTGGCTACTCAAAGTCGTATCTATTTATCTCCAATATTTGGTGCATTGAGATTTTGGTGAAACTGTTATTATTTATTTCCCTTATTTACTAGGTTGAATATGTTGAAACATATGAACTGCAGTTGTTTGCATTAATATGGTTATGGTTTAAATGTAAAATGATTGTCTGATTTTCATTGTAGATATTATCATAATATTTTATTAGACACTTTGACTCTATCAAAGGAAATACTTTCCAATAAAGATTCATCTTAGACCACACCCAATATAGATACTTCCTCATTGTTGTGATTTAATGATACCCTGGATTGTTCCTTCAATAAATCTGGATTATTACTGTAGATACACTATAGATGCAATAATATCATGGTGACTGAATGTACTTTCCATCCACAGATAATATATATATTACCATGATAAGTCGTGTCCCATATATCATTCTCAAAATCATCACTTTATCCTAGATATTGACTGTATCAAATTAATACCAGCAATAGTTTTCATCTTGGATTCTTTTGTGCCAGATAATGCCAAGGGACCAATGCCCAAGCATCAGTTTTTAGTATTATCTAACAATCTCACAAGGATGGAGAAGTTTATAATAGCTCCTTGATTCACAATGTTAGAAGACAAAAGATCAATTTCCAAGAAAAAGGAAGAAAATTGGTTGGTAATCCAGTTTCTAACTCTTTGACTACTTAGTTATATCTTTCCCACTTTACCAATTGCAAATAACCTATGGTGAATGTGAATTTTCCATGGGGTAAATGTAGGTTAGCCACTTATGCTGATCATTTAATATTGTTCTTTTGGTGGCCATCACTGTTGCATATGGATTCATAATGAGGCACCTTTTGTATTGAAATGACACTATTTTTTGAAAGCATATCTCAATATGCAATCAACTTTAACTTTTGATTCAATCTTCATATTCATCTTGCCCTTAATATAATCATATTTTCTAGGTTTGGTTGAACAAATATGTCTTCTTTATATATATGGATTAAATAAATTAATTTTTTTATGTAATGGTTATAAAGTAGCTTGGGCTCACTGAAGTCTCGGCTCCTTGAGGTTTCGTTAACCATTATAAATTGCAGGTTTTCTAAGAAGGATCAACAGTAACTGTAACAGAGAACAATTTCTTATTGAAATATCCTCTATTTGTTTATTCTCAGATGTTGTTCGGTTCTTTTGTTGCTCAATTGTTTAGAATGTCAGGTACTATTGAAAATCCCTACATTTTTCTGTTCTTTCCATCTTATAATTGAATTATTGTGGCTAGTGTGAATGAGAAAGTCGTTGAAACCCTCTGTGCAAAAATTCTTCAATTGATTTTTAATGAATAAAGCCCTAATTCAATAAGTGTGTTTTTTTCACGGGGATCATTTTAGACATGGATGAAATGGATTATCGATTCAAGTATTTTGACGAGGATCTGGATGAAGAAGATGTCGCCATTGAAAACCAGTATTACAACTCTAAAGGTGCCAAATAAATTGAATCTTTTCTATTTTTGATTTTTTTAAATGGCAATGAATTTTTATTTATTTCTGAATAAGAATTGGGTATTTGTAGAAGTAATCACATGCCCTAAAAGTTAGGGCGACGGTTACTATTGTTCATCAAGCATTATGTTGTTCCTGTAATGCCAGATCATTTGTTATCAATGTTGAATTTTTCAAGTTTTTGGAATGTTTCAGTTAATGGCTATTATGTTGATGACAATGAGTGAGTCTTGCTTCACTGTCTCTAGAAGGCTCCACTTACTTCATTAGTGTTGAGAGTGCAATTGGTATGGAGAGACTATAAAGATGCATTGTGATGTGTAGGTTCTTATGAGAGGGGGCTTTAAACTTATCGATACTGTGTATTAGGGTACAATTTGTTGTAACAACTTGTGGCTGACTGTTGTAATCCTTTTTGCGACGACTGGAATCCATTGTGTCTGTAAAAAGTATTTTAGATCCCTTCAAAACATATTTATTCTATAATAAAACTATATAATATTTGAGTAAAATTGTTGATCCACGTTTCATCAAAAGTGGTTCAGAAGAACCTCTCATGAAAATGAATGCTATACTTAGCATTCATTACACTAACTTTTCCATGCATTTAAGAAGTAGAAAATATATTAATTAGAAAAAAGCTCTAATTAAAATCTGGGGGGATCAATAGATTTATAAAATTAATATTTTAAACTATTAAATTAATATGCTACCAAAATATGTTTACGTAATTTTTGTTGTACTCAAATCATTTGCTTACATTTTTCTAAATAGTAAGCTGCATGGCAATGTCTGTAAGCATAGCTTATTAACAAGATCTCTGTGTTCCCATTATGCTTGGTTATTGGAAATTTTTCCATATAAAAAAATAATATAGTTTAGGAAGCCAAATTTTTTTCTTATTAAGATCTTTTCTTTCATAAAGTATTAGTGACAGCCAAAATATAGCGTCAGCTGTCCAAAGAGAAGTTGAAACAAAAAGATCTTTGCATGTCGCCAAATACCCAGTGGGACTTCACGTGCTTGTGAAAGATTTTGAAAGGGTGTGCCTTGATCAGCTTGTGGAAGATTTTGAGAGGTTGTGCCAGATGAATGAAGGCAACAAAGAGAAGGTTCAAATTGTCGACATTTTTGGAATGGGTGGGGTTGGCAAAACAACTCTGGCCAAAGAGTTGTTTAACTGAAAATGCTGCCAATATGAGCAAGCATGTTTTCTGTTCGATGTGAGGGAAGCCTATGGAAATATAAGTTTTTTTTCTTTACAAATGAAATTCATCAAAGATCTATTCTAGATAGATCCATTCCATTTTCAATCTACAAAGGAAGGAAAAACTCATATAGTGAATTGCCTAGACATAAGCAATAGGCTAAGTTTCCTAATCGTTCTAGATGATATTGATCACCTGCAGTAGTTAGATTCTCTAATTATAACAAAAATTGTAAATAAGTTGGTTTATAGCCTTGTAATAGATACAAACCGTGATGTGGGGGTGCTTATAAATGCAAAAATTAGTGTTGCTTATAATCTAAAAGGGGTGGATATAGACAATGCCAGAGAGCTGTTCTATTGGCATTCCTTTGGACAATCTCGTCTAGCTGAGGGTAATGAGAATTTGGTTAACTCCTTCCTAAATGTATGCAGAGGATTACCTCTATCACTTCAAGTTCTTGGAAATCATGTTCGTGGTAGAGATTAGAACTATTGGAGGTTAGAATTGAATAAAGTTACCAAGACATTGCCTCAAGACATACACCAAAGCCCTAAAATAAGCTTTGATGCATTGGACCATGAGGAACAACAAATTTTCATGGATTTCACATTTTTTTTTGTTGACAAATCCAAGCACACTTCCATGGAAGTATGGGAGGCATCAACATGGAGCTCTTGGCATGCAATGGAAACACTTAAAAACATGTGTCTTGTTTAAGAAATGAAAGGGCATTCATGAGAAACATTTATAGTTATAATGAGAATGGATGACCATTTGCGGGACATGGGAAGATAAATTGCAAATAGCTTGAGCCCACCGCATTTTTGGCAGCCAGGAGATAATTTACATTTGGTATGGTTGTGTCTCCTCCCATTTTCTACTTCATATATATAATAATAATAATGATTGGAGAAAAGTGGATTCTAAGAGTAATGGGTTTGTTTGTTTTGCACCTTGCCATCATCCTCCTCTGAATGTTGCCCTTGGCCCTTTCACCGCAGAGATCCCCATAGAATATAGTAGGTCAAGAAAGCGGTTAGCAAATGTGAGTCTCTGCCCCTCTCAATGTGTCAAGTTAGCTGATGTGGGTCTCTGCCCCTCTCAATGCTTTGAGTTAGCGCTAGATGTGGGTCTCTGCCCCTCTCAATGCTGCTGAAGTCTCTCGCCTTTCCTTTCTGAAGAACCCTGTGTCAATTTCTTTCAAATGAAATCTAGAGAAACATTTTTCAGTTTTTTTCCCTCTTACATCTCGGTGGCATTGCAATTGTGACTTTTTTCGTCACAATTGCGACGGCTTCGGGCTAAAATTGAAAAGAAGAAGAAGCCAAAAACACATTACATTTTCTTGTCGTCGCAAATTGACATCGCAAATTGACCCCTAATGTATTAGTGTGGGCCAAGTTGTTGAGTAATGAACTACAACCTCAGGTGGGAATTGCTTAGCATTTTCTCATTTTGTGCTAGACCCATGGGAATGATTTGAACACATACATGATGGTAGCATTCATTGTGCTTTTATTTTGAAAACTACACAATGTGCTTGTATTGGCAAGTTTGCTTTGTCCCTTGCTCAATTATTTGTAGACATACATTTGTGAAATCTACTTTCTTTGAAAACATCACATTCTTGTTGTTGCAATTTGTAAAATTCTCTATTCAACTTTTATCTTGTCGAAACATACAAAAAGTTGGGTCAAAACATAGGTGTTTTAAGCACGAAGTACTATTTCTGCTGAACTTGTATCACACCACTGCTATTAGAAATATCATACAATACTTTTGGATTTCTAGAAGTATTGTATCACCTTATAAACCTTGTCACACCGCTATTCTGCAAAATGTCACATTGCCTTTTAGGAACTATTGTATTAGTCAAAACTGTCATCTAACTATTATAGAAACTATTATACAATCCTATTTGCTGAACTTCTATTATATTGCTTAGTATACTGGAAACCATCTCTTAGGTTTGGTTTATTGAGAAATGGAGTGTTTAGGTGCATTCTAGCTAAGTAGGGGTGTTCATACTTGATCTTATTATGATCATGGTATGAAATCTACATGTTTGGTGATGTCTTAGGTTGAAAAGATAAGCTTGGTTTCTTGGATGCAAACTAATTTTCACATATTATTCAATTGTCAAAACTTAGTTATCCTAATTCTCTTAGCTATTTTATATTGGTATTCTTACCCCTCTCTTGGCTCAAGTCACTAGTTTCATAAATTGCTTGGGCACTTTTGATAAGCTACTCTCTCTTTATTACATTTCTTGACAAGTGAACATCTTGACTATACGAGTTTAATTCCCAAAAGGCTTTTTGTCATGCTACTATGCTAAAAGACTTACTCTTTTATGTCAATTGTGACTAGGCTAAAATTTGTTCAAGGAAATCATCCCTTTTTTAGTTTTCAATAATTACCTTCTCCCACTAGGCATCCACATAAGTAGGCTTTTAAGGGAGAACCTATCTTTGACTAAAAAGAGAAATAAAAATATACCACTTGGCATGGCCGTCTTAGCCACTTAGGAAGATATTTTGATATTCCCTTTGACACTCCTAGGGATGCAAATAGTGTGTCTCTCACCATGAACCAAAAAGAAAGAAATTGATGTTTAGAAGACTTCTTTGCATTAAAGGAAGAGCATGGTAGATTAGAAAAGGAATGGCTTGAACAAGCTAGATGTATAGCCTCTAGGGAAGCATCTCACCTATAGGTAGAGACTAATGCTCATAACAACATTGCTCAAGGATTTGGATTTTCTCATACACATAACTTTGAGAACCAACATACCAATGCTACTTATAGCAATCATTTTTCAAATCATCCACACTTTGGTAGCATGGAAAAAATACTCTAAGAACTCCAAGATCACACATTGAGGGGTATACATCACCACCTAGATGCTCATAACATCTCATCATGGAAGCAAAGTAGACAATTAAATTAACTATGGGGACCTCATAAAGTTCCAACAAGATAGATATCTCTAAAAACTTATGCTCAAGGCTTTAGAACAAAATGGAGACTAGTACTTTGCATATATGACCATAGAGGTTGGAGAATACTAAATTATTTTGATATCCAAAAAATTATACAAAAGAAAGAGCCAACCAAAAATGAGCTTATAAAGAAAGAGGTTCAAGAATTGTGAAACTAACTTGCACTTATGCAAATGGAAAAGGAGAAGCATAAAATCTCATTTGTTGAAAGTATATATTCTCTTCCTTTCAATAAGAGTCTTTATATGACACCATTTGATAGGGATATAGAGGTTTCCAAGTATGAAAAATATGATGGAAATGGTGATCCATATGATTATATGAGGAACTTCTATGCTCTAAGCATGGATTTCATGCATGAGGGCACATATCTTATGAGGTTGTTTCCTAGGAGTTTGAAGGGACAAGCCATTGAATGGTTTACTAAGTTATCAACTCCTCTTAAGACCTTTGACAAGATTACATGAAGATTTTCCCAACACTACTCATACAACATACAACACCTAGTTACCATGTTGGATCTGTGCAATATCAAACAGAGACAAGGAGACCCTTTTTCCACATATCTACAAAGATGGAGATGACTACATTCTAGATACCCTCATCAAATATCAGAAAGTGAAAAGATTGATACCTTTTTCAATACTCTTGTACCAAAATCATACTACAATCTTAGAAATCAATTATTCACCATGTTTAATGACATGGTTGAAAGCTCTTATTGTATTGAATATGTTGTTGTTAGAAAGGGAGATATTGTCCTAAACAAAGATAAGAATGACAATGGGAATCTAAAGGACAAAAATAAACCATGGAACAAGAATAAGTATATTTTCAATGACAATGTTGTTGATATTCCTAAGATGAAGGAACACACCTTTCATTTGACCAATGCTATATATGCTACTAAACAAAAAGAGACAACAATGTCTAATGTTTCAAACAAATCACAATCTTTTGAAAAGTCTAAAGAACCTTCTATACCTAGGCATGCCTATACTCCAATGGTTGATTCATACAATGTGGTTTTGAAGACCTTTTTTTCCAAAAAAATCATTACTTTTCTTGACAAATCACGATCCTATGACCCACTTGTTAAACCTAATTGGTGGAAAGATGACCAATTCTGCAATTATCATAGAACTAAGGGTCACAATATTGATAATTATTTCAAACTTAAAGATTTCATACAAGATAGTATTGATGAGGGAAAAATTGTCACTGATGGATTAGTTAAGAATTTTGATCACAAGGCTAAAAATAAACTATTTCCTGAGTATGAAAAAGGAGAAACATCCAATGCTAACAAGATGGGAAATGATGCAAAGATTAATTACACCTATGCCAATAAAAATAATGTTATCAACATGTTTGAGCCTATTGAGAATGTTTACATGATGGGTCACAAATTTGATAGGTAACCTAGTTATGACATAGATGATGGAAGGCCTGAGGTAGTCCTGAGAATGCATGATCCTTTTCCATACTTTGATGACACTAGACCTAGGGGTTCCCTTAAGGTGGAAGATTATTCTTCTTCTCATGGTAAGACATTAAACATTATCACTATGGGGCAGTCTAAGGTTTTCCTTAAGGTGGCTAATGATCCAAAATAGCCTTCCTCTTCTAAGAAACCCGCTACTTCCAATGTGTCCACTTATGACCTTGTGATTCATTTATGACAAACCCATGCTCAGATATCTATCTTTGAGTTGCTAGAGTTATCTCCTTTGCATAAGGAGATCCCATAAAAGGCCTTACGTATTCCCACATACATTGACAAAAACAAGTTCCAAGCTATGGTAAACCACATTTATTCACATTTTTTGAGGAAGTTGATAAAGCATTGAGTAATCCTCATAATCTTTCCCTACACATTGAGGTTCAAATTTATCACACCCAAGTCATACAAGTATTGATAGACAATGATGCAGGGTTAAATATTATTTCTTTTAGTGTTGTTTAGCAGCTGAGATTATCTGGATTTTCCATTGATCCTAGGTGCAAATTTTCCATTAAGGCTTATGATGAGGTTGAGAAATCTTCTAAATGGCTTATTGTACTACCCATTTGAGTTGGTCTTGTGAAGAAGGAAGTGGTGTTCCCAAGTACTACATATTTTTCTTTCTTATAACCTTTTGTTGGGAAGACCATGGATGCATGAGATGCAAGCTATACCATCAACCTATCACTAATGCATAAAATTCGCCCTTAATGATGTTGAGATTGTGATTCTAGGGGATAAGTCTATGTCTATCAGTATTCTTACTACTACTGAGTCATTAGTACCACATAATAGACCTACTAGTGATATTAGACCCTTTCTTGTTGAATGCAAGAAGAAAATTAAGATGATGAGTATTGGTGTTGGGTAATACACTTTAGACTCTATTGCTACACTACCAATATCTCCTACTCTTATGGGAAACCTTCTGCTGACATGAAACCCACCTTTTTGGCTATGACTATCTACGACACATTTTTTAATCTTCAGTTGCCTTAGAAGATGAAAAGGAAGACCTAGACATAAGAGATTGGATATATAGGGAAGAAGATCCAATTGATGAAGTCATACTTACTACCCCTATTTGCCCAAGATATATGGGAAAGGTTACTAGTTTATTAGAAAAATGGATTATCATGGCCAAGGGGTGAAAAATTAGAGATACTACAAGCTTGGATTATGGTGTTGATGATGATTTATTCAGTTATAAGCAAGATGTCCCCACGTCTAGTGATTATGAAGATGAAGTTCAACCAAAAACCACAAGAAGAAGAATTTATCCCTTCTACTTATATTCTTTGGGATGAAGAATTTTTACCTAATAATAACAGTAATGAAGCATCTACCTCTAGACAACCTGAATTTGATGATTTAGATCTTGAAGACCCTAATAAAGAAAGAGTTAGATAAAACATTGATCATCTTGTGACACGTAATCAAACTACTAACTTGAATGACTATGAATGAGAGTCTCTTTCTCATGCCTCTTGTGAAGTGGGGGTTGATGTGGTACACATTTATGTTAATAAAACCAATGTAGTGGATGATTCTCTCATAGGGTCTGAATAGTTAGGTTCACAACTCTCTTTAATGGATCACATTGGTGCTCCTAGGATTAATCATGATTTGCATCCCTTTAGAGACCTTCTTATAGACTCTAAATTTATTATTACTAAATACAATCCCTTCCATATTAATAACCTTGAAGTGTCTTCATCATCGTCTCTTTCCTGCCCTAATCTCATTGACTTGTCTATACAAAATCACAAACCTCAACTCCCATCATTCTAGAATGGCTATGAGATCACCTTCTATCTTAATGTTATTGAACTAGTAGTCTCTTCCACCAATGAACTAGTGATTAATATGATCAAGTCAACCATCAAGTAACTTAGTCATAAGTTAAAGAGAAAAATGAAATAGAGAAGCTTAGATGGAAAAAACCACTTCATGGTAGTGTTTGAGCCAAGTAAAAGGATAGATGTATCCAAAGGTGAAAACCTCTTTGAGGCACTCGAGGATGAGGTACTTGGTAGTCTACCTAGCTATTTCTAGGACATGTCATTAGTTTTGATTGAGCATATGACACCCATTAATCTTGGTAGTACATAATCTACTCAAATCATACATTTGGCACAATCTTTATCAACTAGAGATAAAGCATAATCAACACAATTTTTCCAATAGAAGAAGATCAAAGTTTCTTGTACCTATGGTGACGTGTTTGGGCTTGATATAGATCTCATTATGTATCATCTTTCCATAGCTCTTGGAGTTAAGCCTATTAAACAAATATTAAGGAAGACACACCCACACATTTCCCTACTTGTGAAAGCTGAGTTAGAAAAACTCCTGAGCGCAAAATTAATTAGAGATATTGATTATGCTAAATGGATCTCCAACATTGTCCTTATTTATAAACATGAAAAATCCATTCAAGTTTGTACTAATTTTTGAGGCATTAACAAATCTTTCCCAAAGGATGAATTTCCACTCTCAAATATTGACATGATAGTGGATATGACCATGGGTTATGAAATGTACTCTCTCATGGATAGTTTCTTGGGTTAAATTTAGATAAAAATAGCTCCAAAGGATTAGAAGAAAATAGCTTTTCCATGTTCTTGGGGTACCTTTATTTGGAATATCATGCCTTTTGGTCTTAAGAACACAGGAGCTAGTTATTAAAGGGCTATGACTATGATTTTCCATGACATGATACATAATAACATGGAAGACTATGTTGATGACACTCTTGCTAAATCCAAACAAAGAAGCACTTACCTAGCTAACTTGAGTTTGATATTGGATTTCATAGAAGAATTTCAATTTAGGTTTAATTCCAAGAAGTGTGCTTTTGATGTCACATTTGGAAATTTTTTGGGTTACATTATAGCAATGAAAGACATAGAAGTTGATCCAAAAAAATTGCAAGCAATAATGGACATGCCAACTTCTAGGAATATTGGTCTGTTAAGAAGTTTACAAGGACATTTACAATATTTTAGGATATGCATCTCTCATCTGATTGATAGATCTTAACCATTTAAGTAGAACTTACTTCAGGGATCTACATGTATATGGAATGAGGAATGTGAGAAGGTCCTAACTTAGATCAAAGAATACTTGACTAAGCCACCTATCTTTATGCCTTATATTCTTGGAAAGCCCTTGATATTATACATTTCAATTGCAAAAACTTCTCTAGGGGATTTTCTAGTACAACATGATGATAATGGAAAAGAGTGAGCTAGCTAATATATCAACCAACCATTGGATTCTTACGAGATCAAATGCAACAACATTGAAAATGCATGTCTTGCTATAGTATTTATGTCACAAAATCTCTATCACTAAATTCTTGCACATACTACATACCTCATTGCTAAGATTGATCCTCTAAAGTAGCTTTTAAGTAAAGTTGTACTTACAAGAAGACTAGCTAAATGGATAATGATTCTCTTCAAATTTGACATATAGTATGTTGAACATAAAGCTATCAAAGGGGAAACCATTGCTAATCAGCTCGTTGAGTTTCTACTCCAAGAGAATGCTCCTATGTAGATAGATTTTTTTGATTCATCCATCATTTATATCATAGAAAGAGCCTAGAAAATGTTCTTCGATAGGTCTCACACTCAAAATGGGTCTAGTGCCAACATCTTTTTCATTAAACCTCATGGATATACAATTCCTAAGTCATACAAGTTGTCATTTCCTTGTACCAACAATATTGTTGAATATGAGTCCCTTGGTAATGGTATCAAGCTAGCTATTAAATGTAGGATTACTAAGATGCAGATTTATGGAGATTCTCAACTTGTTATAAATCAGATCAATAATGATTATCAAACCAAAGATGATAAGTTGGTACCATACAATAATTTGATTGATGCCTTAAGAAATTACTTTACTTTTGTCACATTTTAACAGATTCCTAGGGTAGAGAACAAGGCTACATATGCTATGAATACCTTGGCATCTATCCTACAATTATAAGAACATGAGTCTCTCTTTGTGTTCTTAATGGAAGAACTACACTATCCCACTTATGATTCCCCTAGAAATAGGGTCATCTATATTATTTTTTGTAATGATTCCTCTTGTTATGGTGCCATATATTCTTACTATCAAGATCAAATTATTCATGGAAATATTACCGACAACAAAAAGCACTAGCTTATTAGTAATGCCTCACATTATACTCTTATCTCTAGTGACATGTATAGGAAAGGTCTAGAAGAAATGCTTCTTAGGTGTCTAGAAAAGGATGAGTTCAAAAAAGAACTAGCTGAAGTCCACGAAAAAATTTGTGGGTCCCACTCTAATGGCTATGTGCTTGCTCATAAGCTACTTAGGGCTGGTTATTATTGGCATACCATGCAAGCATATGGCGTACACTATGCCAAATCTTGTAAGAAATGTCAACTACATAGAAACCTAATTCATGCTCCTAGACGTGAATTGGTTCCACCCATCTCACATTGGCCTCTTCAGTAGTGAGCCTTTAATCTAGGTGGTAAGATCAACCCTAGTTCTATGAGTGACACAAGTTCATCCTTATGACTACAAAGTATTTTACCAAATGGGTTGAGGTTGTGCCTCTTTTTTCTTCTATTAGGAAGCATGTTGCTCTATTTATCCCAAATCACATCATTTGTTGTTATGGCATTCATTCCTCCATAGTTTCTGATAATGGGGGATAATTCAAAAATAGATACTTTAAGCAACTCTATAAGAATCTTAAAATCAAACAACACTAGTCCTCTATTTATTATCTCCAAGGGAATGGGCAAGATGAAGCATCAAATAAGACATTTCTAAAAATTCTATATAGGATTGTTCATAAATCATAGAGAAATTGACACCTACAAATCAATCCTTCACTATGGGCTTATTGAACTAGCATACAAACTCCTACTAGAGCTACACCCTTTTCTACCATCTATGGTTTTGAAGCTATTTTTCTGCAAGAGGTTGAGAATCCTTCTTTTAGAGTCTCTTTAAAATGATTGATCACAAATGAAGATTATAGGGCTATGTGTATACATGAACTTGAAATGTTGGATGAATGTTGTAAGGCTACTTTTGATCACATGAGAACCTATAAAAATGCATGTCTACAAGCTATAATAAGAAAGTTCATCCTAGAGAGTTTCAAGTTGGAGATCTCATCCTTAGAGAGAACTTAAAGAATCAACAAAATGGGGAACAAAAGGGGAAATTTGAACCTAATTGGATGGGTCCCTACATTGTTACTGTTGCATTTGGATATGATGTGTATCATCTATCTACACTAGAGGGAGAAAAACTCCCAAACCCATCAACATACTTCACTTGAATAAATTATATGCTTAATACTTATTTCTCAACATTGTACATATTCTACGATCCTAAAAAATCCAAAAGAAATCATATATGAAGCTGAAAAAAATCCTAGAAATTGTAAAATATCCTGAAAAAATGATCATCTTAGTGAAATCCTAGCAATAAGCACTTTGATGTATCAACAAAAAAAGTCAAATCACCAAGTTTTCAAATCACAAGTCTACATCATAACATGAGAGTTCAACATATACAAGAGAGATACATTCATACATCTATGAGTATAGACATAAACATGAGAATACATAAACATAACCATACATATCAACATCATATTGGAACATAAATCAGAGTGCTAAAATAGAAGCATACTAGACATGAGCAAGAAAGAGACAAGTACACAATGAATGATCAAATCCAATATCTCATTTATATCATGATGAAGCAGTACAAATAAATGTGAGATCAAAATATAGATGATGTCTCTCAAAATTATACATCAAAATATCACAAGGACATAAAAAAGCTAGACCTAGGATTGAATCACTCCCTCCTATGTAGGATATGTCTATGGAGGTGGTGCCTATGTCCTATCTGACGAATGTATCACTCCCTCTGACCTCCCAACTCTCTTGGAGTAGCTGAGCAATCCTTGTCCTAGAGGCATAAAAGCTCTATAGGAAGCATAATAGTAAGCCTTTCTCACTCCATGGAACTCTAAATCTCATCTAGCTATGTCTCACTCTCATCTCAACTCCTTTCTATGAGCATGCTCATCTATCAGTTGCTGATCCCATATGACAGTGACAATTCGTGTCTACTACAGTTCTAGCTCTAGTGACCTAATCCACTAGTCCTGTGGGTCCTCTCCCCCTTTAACTGGTGTAGGTGGCTCATGCCTCTTCTCCTATCTCTACTATTGCTACTCCACCTAAGGCTTTCTAACAAGCCACTCTTCCTCAATTGATTCTGTCGTCTCCTCCTCCTCTACCCTTTGAGCCCTTCTCCTCAGCCTAGTCTTACTACCGGATAGACCCTTGGAGCCACGAGGCTTATCTCTCCCTCTCCCTCCTCCCAACCATCTCCTCCATCCCCTTTGTCTCCCCCATCTCCGTCATCATCATCCCCACCATCATTACCTTGGAGTGCATCTGACATTGTAAACCAAGGACAAGGGTGTCTCCTAATATCCTACGAATAATCTAGAGCAAATCTTGAATCACTCAATGTCGGAAGGTAGTCCCAGCCCTACCTCTACAATCTATGTATCTCCTAAAGACACACAATATAGTCAAACATGGGCAGCCAAGCCCTATCCTCATCCTTTCATACTCCTGCATATGTGCTCATCTCTATGGGGACCCATTGCCTCCTCCCAAATGGTCTCCATACATGACTAATAATTAATCACTCTACTATCCCTACATTTCAACCCACTAGAGACCAACTCTGGAACATGCATCATATCTCAAAACAAGCCTCTTACCACCCCTTGTAGCCCACATAGGGCCTCCACTCAAATGTAGCTAGCTCATTGAATATCTATTGATAGTATGTCACATCCATACTATATAGTTAGGCTATGAACCCATAGTACCTATAGATGTAGGGATATTTCCTCCCCCTTGGTTAGGACCTCACCTAGATCACTATGATGTGATCCCATTCCCACATATGTGCCATAATTTCTCTATATTCCTAGGTCCACCCCTCATAGTACATGCTCTTGTGAAACACATGGTACATGTTTTCTAAGATGTAAGGACCCCATGTCATTATCATGGCCTCCCCACTAGATCCATTGCCAATCTACCCCACCGGCAAGAGAAACCCCTCTGGCTCCTATCTGTGATGAAGACCTACTCTATAAAGGAGCATAATATGAACTCCACTAGATATTGATCTCTATAATTTGTGATCAATTGATCCCATCCAGTGTGTCTATCCAAGATAGTAACATCATGGAATAATATTTGTAGTGCAACTCTGCGATCATCTTGGGTTTGTTCATAATAAACCTATGACACATAAGCTTGAATCAACACTCACATCAATATAAACTAAGTAAAATACAATCAGTACACATGCTCATCACACTCACTGGGTCTCCATGACATGACACTCAAAGGATACCATACACATCCTCTAGTGTGATAGTGGCCTCTTTAGTGGGTAAGTGGAAGGTGTTATGCTCACTATGCCACCTCTCTGCTAATGCTATCAATAGGCCATGGTTTTCCTAGATATGGGGTATCCACAACAAACATCCCAACCCCATGGTCTTTAGTCTACCTCTATCTGTATCATCCAGATGTGGTACAAGTCTCAAACCAACTACCACATGCACCCTAATATTAAGTGCTAGGAACACCTCCTACATGGTCAAAAAAAATATTAAATGTCAGTACCTATTAGATGGAAATCAAAGTGACACTAGACACATCATAACCCAACTAGTCCAACAAGAAAATAGTACGCAAACATGATGAGCAACACAAAAATGGCATAAAAATCATGAAGTGGTTGCACAAGTATCATGCAATAATTTTCCATATATCTATGTGATAGAGTATTGTCGTGTGATACTTCACACACTATCATGTGATAATTTTCATGCTATCATACAATACATGGGTAGGGTCAATACACTAGTTCACATACTATGCATGCAATACAATGTCAATGCGAGAAGTATAATACGATGGTTTGTATAACTATGGTGCAATACTTTATAAAGTATCACATGAATTTTTTCAAAAATCTATCTAGACCTAGAAAAACCTACTAAAATACTCATAAATCCACTTACAATGCTTGAAATGAAAAAAACCTGCAAGTGGTCCTTATCGTGGAGGTCAGTTATGCAGTCTATTGTGCTCAAATCAATGTTAGTGGATTAGAACTCCTTGCTAGCCCATTATAGTCTCTCTCTAAATCTCTTCTCTCTCAAAAATAAAATATAAGATAGATTATTTGAAAATGACTCATTGAACCCCCTTTTATACATTTTGACTCAATTTTCACCTAAGTTTTGAACTCCTCAAAATTGAAAAAAAATTGCACCGTTAGCTAATTTTGACGTCCTAGATCCATTTTTAGGATCAAAATCAAAATATGAGTTCATCTTCATGGTCAAAATAATATTTTAAATTTATTCCTTCTTTTATGTAGTTGGCTGATCTTTTTGAGGCCAAATATTTGAATCTCGTTGGGGCATCATCATTTCTTAATTCCTTCATCATTTATACCCTCTTCTACTCTTCTTATTCACTCCATTTCATTTTTTCTTTGACTTAATTTTTCTACTTTATCTTCTTGCTCAACCTTAGTCAAACTAGTGTATATAGTCACTACTCTATGGTCATTCTTTGGTATTAATCATGTGTCTAACATCATGGACTTTTCTTTAATTCAATTTGGTCATATTTAGATAATTTCTACATATCCTCTTTCTCATTTCAATTTTGATCCCAAGGGGGCAAGAATATTATATCATTGTTACAAATTTATTTTCTAAGGGTATCTATTTCTCAGGAGCATAATATTGACCTTTCCATTTTTTCTTGATCTATCTGCTTTCTTTTCTTGACATATTAGTACTCATGTCAAGTTCTAATACTCTCTCTCTCTCTCTCTCTCTCTCTCTCTCTCTCTCTCTCTCTCTCTCTCTCTCTCTCTCTCTCTCTCTCTCTCTCTCTCTCTCTCTCTCTCTCTCTCTCTCCCTCTCTCTCTCTCTCTCAGTGTTCAGTACTATCGCTAACACAATGTGCATTAAGGATCTACTATCTCTCTACACTTCCTTCTTTAGAGTTAGATCTATCTATCTCTTGCTTTCTTAGCTTCTTCATTCTTTAATGTAATGTGTTCCCAGATCAATCACACATTAGTCAAAGAGGGGAAAATTATCCACAAATAGTCATCTAGACTATTTGACCCCTTTCTCTTCCTCTTTTTGCTAGAGATATGCCTGGTATGCCATCTCCTTCTGCTACCTCTCTATCTATTGTCACTTTACAACCTCATCAAGCCACTTATCATAGGCCAACCATTTCTCATTTTTCTCATAAATCCATGAGTCGATTCTCCTACTTTTTTCCATTGTTTACACTTGGAGTCCCAATAAATTCTCACCCATGTTAGCCATCATAGCTTCAATGGTTCTAATTTTGTCATTTGGAGGTGTTGGGTTTAATGGGGCAAGTGTAGGAGGGTAGTTAGCATTTTGAGCATACTGGCTATAAATAAATTGAGCTTAAGATTGGAAATGGTAATATGAGGGATAAGAAATGGTAGTTATTTCTATGAAATGGGTCCATGGTTAGAACTTCATAAAAGCGGAAATTTCATAGAAATTTTTGAAAATCACAAAAGATCAAAGATGATTTTTACACACTAGCACTGTTTCATCTTGAAACTAGTAGATTTACACTAGAGTCATCCTAGTATTTGATTTAATTCCTCTAAAAGATAAATTATCAATGAATAGAGATCAGTTGGCTAGCCAACGAACTTATGAAGTTGAATATGTGTCCCACTAGACATGCCAAAAACTATTGGCATAAAAGTCTTAACCTTTTCTTGAGGTATGACCCTCATGTGACCCTGTATAACATGGAAATAACCTCCAAGTGTGGGAATTTCTCTTTGAGTTTGAATCTCTAGAAAAGGATGACTTTCTTACTATGAGGATGCACCTAAACTATTGCTTGAGAGGAAGAAGGAGAAGGAGAACAAAAATTTAAATGTTGAAAGGAAAAGTGGGGTCATGCACTAAGATAGAATGTGGTTACAATCTCTACCCTTTAATTCACAACACATGAATGAAGTACCCAAACACATAGATCTTGACTCTATTCTACCCTCTCAGAACTCACATGTAGGTTTGGAGTTGATTAAATGTTTAAAGGAAAGACATCTTCATAGTGTAAGAATCATCCATAAATTAAACAAAACATATAACTCTAAGAAGTAGGAAAGAAACATTCAAAACAAGGAAAGATACATGCAAAAATCATGAATGAAAAGAAGAGGTAAAATAAGTAATTTCATTGATGGAAGGAAAAAGGAATACAATTGTAGAGCATAAGGCTACTACAAAAATACAACTAGAGAAGAACTTGGAAAACATATTTACAACTTCCTTTTAAAGAGTTTATGCATAACTTTGATTTAGCCATGGAGTTCAAACCCAACTAGGTGGAGTTGAGTTGCAGAGGAGAGCAATAACTAAGAATTTAAAGAAAATTTGATAATGGAGTCAACATTGTCATTGGAAGTGATAGGAAAAGACCAAAATAAGTGCACCTAGTCATAAGAGATTAAATCATTGAGAACCTGATCGTTACATGCATTAAAGAGGCATGGATGCCCAAGAAATTGCTCAAAATTGAAGAACTAGTCATTGTGGCATTAAAAAAAAAATCATGGCTAGGGATAACATGATTTGTTATCCACCCATAAAATATGTAGAGTTGACTACAAGGGGAATCTGATTTCCTCAAAAATGAATAATGGTCATTGAGGAGGATCTTCCCCTCAAAAAAAGAGGCTAAGATGTCTTGGGAAAACCTCCAAGATGTGTTAGATCCAACCAATGTTGCACAATTCTAGGCTTTGAAGACTTGTAGAGACTCCATAGTATGAAGAAATGCTAGAATGATGACACACAAAAACAACTTGCACTTTCAGGAGGATGGCAAGATGTCATGCAAAAATGTGAGAGTTGTCAATATGTTTTTTGTTTGATAGAATGGACGATGCTCTTTTAATCTTTTGTTGAATCTTTCTTGTTGATATGCATAGGTGCATATTGGGTAAAAGATAATGGTGGATGTTTGATCCTCTGCCACATGGTGCAATTCTCGATTTCAGAGACTTGAGGAAGCATTGCAGCATGAAGAAATTTTGGAATGAAAATGTGTGGCAGAATTATGTTGGACAAAAAATGAGTCAACCACCCATGTAGATAGAAAAAACCTACACAACAGGTATGAACATGTGGTACAATTCTAGGTTCCAGAGCATCGAAGAAGCATTGTAGTGTGAAGAAATGTCACAATGAAGATGCATGTTAGAATCTCACACTTTCATGAAGATGGGTAGATGTATTATGAAAACATTAGAGTTGTTGGATGAATGCAGCATGAGTGAACCTAACCAAGAACAAATCGAGCTCATTTGGTAAAAGGAGAAATTGTAGCTTAGTTAAAGAACAAATTGAGCTAGCTGGATCAATGAAGATACCAAGCCAATACCAAATTTTGTGTTATCCCTTTGCAAGGAAACTAGTCCATTGAAGTTTTCTCTAATTAGATATTAGTGATGGGATGAATGGAGGGCAAAAAGGGCCAACAATACTCTTTGGAGCTCTTGATGACCTTGTGACATCACTTTCATTTCATAGTAGCACCATAGTTCATTTGCATTAGTGTATCTTCCTTTATACTTTAGATTTAGCTCATCTAGCTTAATAGGAGAATTGTAACACTCTCATTCTTATTAGTTAGTTTGTATTTACTGCATTCTATTTAGCTTACTTTCAATTTGCATAGTATGTCATGTTGGTTCTTGGACACTAGCACCATTGCTCTTTTCTTTGAATCTCTCATTTCATTGTGTACCTTGCAAGGGGCTCCATATCTAAGTTCACTTGATTTACACCCTTTGCAAGTCATGATTAGGGAACTCTAAGTCTCCATTTGAGACTCTCAATCCATGAGATTCCTTGGATAGAAGGGCTTAGAGAAGTTTACATTTTTGTGTATACATAAACAACCATCTTCTTCTATTCAATGCATTTGCTACTCTATTAGATTTTCCACTCTTATTTTTTAAAACAAAAGAAAGGTTATACATATACTCAACCCACTTGATGTGTCTCTAATTCAACTTATTCTGACTTCCCAAATACTATATGGCTTTATAATTAATGTATAATACAAATTCTCTAGGCATTAAATAGTGTTTCCATTTCTTCAAAGGTTAAATAATTGCATAAAGTTCTTGATGATAGACAAAATATTTCCTCTTATAATCATTTAATTTCTCATTTTAGAAAG
This sequence comes from Cupressus sempervirens, assembly GCA_028749045.1. NCBI lineage: Eukaryota > Viridiplantae > Streptophyta > Pinopsida > Cupressales > Cupressaceae > Cupressus > Cupressus sempervirens. Next base: position 461,766,347 of record CM053792.1, read on the forward strand.
CTACATGCTTACCTTCTTGATTCACAATAGTGCTAACAGTATTACCACTAGCATCACTATTAACTTGAAAAACTTTACTAAAATTAGGGAAAATAAGAATAAGTAATTTTACAACATTTTCCTTCAATGTTTCAAAGATTCTATTTGCTCCATGTGTCCACTTCAAATCCTTTTTATCACCTCTCATAGTCTCTGTCATATCATTACAAATTGAAGTGAAAATTATGATAAACTTTCCAATCCATTAAATGATGTAATTTCTTCAACATTCTCAAGTGTAGGAAAATTAAGAATAGCTTTTACCTTGTCAGGATCCATCTTCAAACCATTAGAAAAAATAAAAAATACCAAGATACACAAGCTTCTCTTTTATAAAAGAAATTTTCTTCAGATTTGTCAACTTCTCTTCTTTCAACCTCTACAAAACTTGTCTAATATGTTCAAAGTGTTCCTCTTTTGGTCTTACTATAGATTAGTATATCATCAAGGTATACAATCTCAAACTTAGCCAATAATTTCTTCAAAACTTCATTGATTAGCCTCATAAATGTACTAAGTGCTTTAGTTAAACCAAAAGACATAACCAACCACTCATAGAAACTTTCATTAGTCTTAAAAGTAGTATTCTATTCATCTCCCTCTCTAATTCTAATTTTATTATAGCCACTTTATAAAGATGTAATCATGAAAAAGTGGCAAAACCACTTTTTCATGATTACATCTTTTTCTGATATTTATTGCTTGGCCAACCTTCCTTATGCAAACAACAATATATTATAATACATTGAGCTTGATTCAGCTAATTGAGAGATAGAACTACCTGATTGCTTTATGTTAGCTTGAATCCTTTGAATGGTTTCTTGAAATTCATTTTTAGACCTTTGCACATCACAAAGTATATTGTATAGATCTTGTACCTTCTTCACAAGTTCTTCTAAATTCTATACAAGTACCTACAATTCTATTTTTCTAACTACAATGATAGTAGAAACTTTCTCTATTACTCTTTTTTTGAAATTTCTTGTTAGACCAGGCCATTAGTTTTTCATTTTCCTCAATATCTTTAGTGTTGACTTTTTCAACAATTTGCACCATTGAGAGATAATGAGGGCCTCTTCATCAATGGTATGAATATCAAAAGCATCAATGAATATGTCCTTGATCTCATGCAACACTTGTTTCTATTGTTGTTCTCACCTCATCTCCTCTTCCTTTTTCTTTCTTGATAATATGTCTTGTAAGATGATAGCTTTCTCAAAAGTGAGATTGGCTAGATCCCATTTTTTATTTCAATAACTTCATCTAGACTAACAATATTATCTGGAGAAATTTCCTCTATCTTCTTTCCTTTGCTTTTCTTTGGAGTGTTTTTGCTTGACACTGCTAGAGTAAGAGTAGGTGATGGGGTTCCATCACTTGGTCTTTCTTGTACTTCAGCTCTTGGAACATTAATGGTAGCACTTGAAACTACATCTCCTTTTTCTATTTCTTCTCCTTTTTGTCTATTCTCCTTATTACCCTCATCCTGAGGTCCCAAGACATGTGGTCATTCTTGACCTGTAGTAGATAATTCTACATTTGTTTCCTTGTCTAATTCCTCTTACTCTTTCTTCTTCCTTTTTTGTTCCTCAACTTCTGAGGTCATCATTTTTTCATCAATAGTTGGTACTTGTACTTCTCCTTCCTTTGGATAGTCCCTTATTTTATGCAATACATGAGTGTTAGGTGTAGTATCATGAATAGGTGATACATTTCCCTATAGGATTGACATACCTAGACTTTTTTCATCACTTTGATGATCCTCAATAGTTAATTTTTCCACTTCTTTCTCTTTCTTCCCACCTCCTATAGTTAATCCAAAAATACTCTTCCATAATTATCCATTCTATTGTACAACAACCTCAATTTTATTTTGTAAAATCATAAATATTCTAAATTTAGGAACAAATAGGTTCTTATGCTTCTCCAAAAATATTTCCTTTTTCTTATTCATCAATTTAGGCATAATCTTGGCCAATGTGTCTTCTCTAATTTTCTTCTCTACTTCTATTTTCTATTGCCACTTTCTATCAAGTCTACTATACAAATAATTTGGAATCTTCTTTTCCAATTCAAAGGTGCAAGTTTAATATTAGCCATTATTTCTATCATGGTCTCTTCTACCTTGGACCTATCATCATTACTCAATGTACCATACTTTACATATCTAAATCTTGATAGGCCAGTAGAGTTTCTGATGTTGGCACATACCTTGTCAATATTTCTAAGTTTGGTAGGTACAATGACTCGATGATGACTAGATTAATCAAACTTGGCCCTCTTAGCATATTCCTCTTTGATATATTCCAACTTTACTACCCTTCTTTTCTTTATTTGGCTCATAGTGGCTAGCACTTCCCTCTTCTCTGCACTTGTACCACTAGGTTTTGTGATTTTAACCATTCATTTCTTGACTAATGGCTTGAAACTCACTACTATAGCAGCCCTGGTCCTTAGTCTTTATGGTGGAGGAGGAGATAGGGGCTTGAATGTCATCTTATTTGCAACCTTCCTCACCTTGGGCTTAGTGGTTTTCATTGTTTTAGCCTTCTTCACTAGTGGGCTAACCAGTGCTAGGAATTTTCCTTGTTTCTTTGTACTTTCTTCCTCTTCCTCTTCACCACTATCTTTTCCTTGGTCTTCTCCAAGTCCTTGAGTAATCAACAAAGGTTCTTTACTTTTAGTTTGTGTGCCTAGTTTACCTTCTAGGTCTTTGATAATATTATTTCTCTTCTTATTAGTAGAAGCAATCTTGATAGCTACTATTATTTTACCCTTTGCTTCTTCATACTTACCAAAGGGCTCAACCTTTGCATCAATTCCCTCCTTTAATAGTTTATTAATATTTGCACTCGCATCATCAACTCCAATTTCATAGCTAAAGGGTTTAAGCCAAACTTTCCTTGGATTAACTGCTTGTACTAATGTATTATCTATATCAACTAGAAAACATATATCATTATAATGCTTCATAACTAATGATGCTTGGATCCTTAGCCTCTTTCTCATTTTCTATTTGAAATCTTCAAAATATCCATCTAGAATATCTTCAAAATTTTCTCCCAAGTGTGTTATATGCTCAGTAATTTGCCTTGTAATAGGTTTGTCTTGTTCCAATACAATATTTCCAATAGCTAGAAAATAATTCTAAGTGTAAAAGAAAATACACATAATCAATGGTCCAAACTTACACATTGAATTCTTTGCCTTCCTGATTGATGTCAGGTTCTCTTCTAGTTGTAATTGTTGCAACTCAACAAGATCATATTCATGAACCCTCATCACAATCTTCCATACCTGATCAACTACCATACATGACACACTATTCAATTGGCTTGATTGATAAAAGTTATGAGAGATCACTCTTACTAAAAATTTGATTAATGGGTCAGTGATGGTAGAAATTGACAACTCGCATCCATTCCACTTGGCTTTCATATTTTCCTCAATAGCTTCTTTAGTTTGGAAACACATTGTCTTCTTTTAATCAAATGTAGGGTAATCAATAACATCATGAATTACTTTCTTTGTATTCTTAACTGGTCCATTCTCTAACCATGATTCCATATCATAAATTCTTCTTAGCACAACTTTAATCCATTTGATCTTGAAATCCCTTAGGAAATATAGGTATGAGTTGACCCTTTCCTCTAAAAAATGTAAAGCTCATCCTTTCATATTCCTCCATCACACAATTTCTCATATCCCACACAAATCTCATAGTCTCCAACTTTGCTATTTTTTCACATGTAACAACCCCTCACATCATGAATCATAATGACTTTAGGTGTTATAGATGATAACACACCCATTGGATCTCCTTTCATGGAAATCTCAGGAATATCACAAAACTTAGGTGGAGGATAAGTGTCGCTCTTCACCAATTGAATATTTCTTACCTCTATTTCTTGATTCTTTGTTGTAGATGATGAAGATGCCATTTTATCATATTTAGGGTTCTAAAACTTTACTTTTTGAACAACTTGACACAATTGAGAATTAATGCTCGATCACTCTTCCAGTATTGATTCGCTTTCAATCACCTTTGAAATCACTTCACTAATTGCTCAAATCACTCTATGATCTTGAAATATGAATGCAAGGTGTGTATAATACCTTCAAATTCTCAATATATACCTTCATTCATTCAAGAGAGGGTCTCCATTAATGTTGTGTTCTCTGTTAGGTGGAATCTATCTGTCTCAGTCATTACTGAACTTTTGAACTCGATATCCATTGTATGACTTAGTTAAGTCCATCTAACTCACCTATACATTAGTTTAACCTTTGGGTGTTATTCAGCCCATAATGCAATACTCGGTCAATATAGACAATTTTACAGATGTTCAACATCCAAACATGTAAATGATTCTTTTGTACTATTCTTTTCATAGATATGTTCTAATACATCTTTTCTCATGTAGATATGGAATTTTTCACATTTTATGTTAGGAAGTGATGTAAGAAAAATAATTAAGTTTACAACTCCTTACATACCTTTCTTGATCAATTTGAGGTGGTGTGATCATGTTCTCCATTGGAATGGGTGATCTCAACTTCATTTGTTCCACTTCCTCCACCTATTGATATCTCTAAGTCTTGTTGTCCATTAGTGTAAAACACTTAGTCATATATAAGGTAGAGTCAGTCGGTCATCACTATGACTATGCTACTCTATATAGGTTGAGTCATATAAAGACTTGTAAATAATCATGTCTATGCCGAGTTCTATAGGAGCTAAGAAACTATTTGGTCACTGAGTACTTTTAGTATAAGCTAAGTATAGTGAATTCTAAGCAGACATAGCACTGAGATTTTAAGTTATATAGAAGGATTCAAGTACAGTTAAGGCTAAGAAACAACAAAGATAACAATTACACCCGAGCATCAGAAATAGTGAGTGTTGAGTAACACAAAGAGAACATAAACATCTAGAATGATACAAACTTTGATGTAAACTATTTCAAGCCAAAATGGAGATGACATTTAATTATCTTAGAGTTTGTTACAGAGGTTGTTATGCATTTTGATGTGGATCCTTGATCCCTATGAGGAAGGAACAACCAATTAGATGAAGAGGGAGAAAGGGAAGCATCTATAAGACTTTACACAAGTTTTTAAATAGACAAATCCAAACCCTATTTTATATATAAGTTGAGTGATCTATCGTAGAAGAGATTGTGAAGTGTATGAAGTAAGTGAAGTATCATGTGACGAAGTTAAGTTTTGGATGCTACATTTGAAAGTTGTGAAAAAGATATTTTAGTGACCTAATGAAGTAGTGAAGGAATGATAGAAGCTATATTAGATTAGAGATTGGAAGGAGGAGATCCGCAATTAGAAATTACAATGTAGACCAATGGATCAGGTACTAAGTCAGTTTTAACAGATGGAATTAGGGAAAATCTCTTAATAGAGTGGTTTTAAAAAACCTTTGGAAACCTTGTAAGAGAGTCCTTACTTCATTGTAAGTTTAAAATCCTTTAACAAGGTATGACATAACAATCTTAAACACTTTTAGCAATGTAGACCCTTCATAGGGTAGCTCATTAGAAGTGATCAAAATCGTAACTCTAACATGTTGACTTTGTTACTACAGTAATGAAGATTTATGGGTGTCATCCCCACCCTAGTTTTACCTTCACCTTGGAGGGTTTTGAGGTAACCAAATCTTTTGTGTCATGTGTTTACATTTCATGGATATTCTTTATAGTTAGATCTATTTATTTCAGCATTTGATTTATTTTATGCATAAAGTAGATATGAGATGGTTAATATGGTGAATGCAATGAAAATATTTTTAAGGATAAAAGTTTTATAGATTACGATTCATCCCCCTCCAGCATCTTAGTTTCCCAATTAAACTTCCAACAATTGTTATTAGAGCATTAGTTTTCTTGAAGGAAGTCTAGCAGCTTTAGAGTTTAGATCTTGGAGATGGAGGCTTACAAATTGGGAAAGGTTATTGACAATCAAGTGATTGAAATCCAACTCACACTATAACAACTTGAAGTAGCAAGAGAGGAAGTGAGAAAATCCTTAATAAAGAGAAAGGATGTGGCCATTCAATAGAATGATACACTTTATGAAAAAATTTGATACACAAGGATTTTTTGATACTAGAAATTAAAATTAAAATGATGCATCATTGCAGATCTACTGGAGAAGAATAGTATCCTAAATGATGAAGTCAGAGGATTAAAGAGAGAACATGAAATGCAGTCAGTAAGGCTATGTGAAGTGACTAAATAAAAGAAGAAATCTAAAGAAGAGAAAGTTGTAGCTAAGGAAGAAAAGAGACAAATGACTATTAGACTTGAAGAAAGGTTATCTATTGTACAAAAGCTTACAAACACTCAACTAGACATGATGAATCAACTGATGCTTGCAAATCAGGAACTAAACATGAAAGACATGGAGATAGAAAATATGAGAGCATAGAGTGACCTACTGACGAATGAGTTAGGATTTGAGAAAGAACTTGTGGAAAGAATAAACAAGCCCAATGAAGCATTAAGATACTTTGCAGAACTAATGAAATTACCTAGGTCATTTGGCAACACTTATGGACTAGTAGATACAAGGAAACATTCATCTAGTAATGAAGAAGAATATTTAAAGAGTGGAGAGCTAAGGAATGTAAAATAAAAAGGCAAACCTACATGCTATCATTGTGGTAAACTTGGACACACTGCAAACATTTGTAGAAGAAATAATGGTATGAAAAATTCTAAACCTAAGTTTATTGGTAATTGGTTTTATTGCAAGAAGCAAGGACATCAAACACATGAGGGTAGATCTTGAGTGAAAAATACACCTACTGCACCTAGATTTGGGGGTTATTTTTACAATTGTGAAAATTTGGACCTAGAGCATATGAATGCAAATCACAAGAAAAACCTAACTAGGTAAACATGAATGTAACGAAGAAAGTTTGATCTAATTTTGAAAAAGTTGGACATGTGAATAAGAATTGCAAGACCTGAGCATTAATACCAAATGATGAACATGAAAAGTGTAATGGAAAACTTGATGATGAACAAACAAAGAAGGAGATAAATCAAACCTCAAAGAAAAGATGGAAATTGGAGGTAGTGGAAAAAATGAAGTCAAGGTCACCCAATCTAATGGAGAAGGTGATCACACCATCTCAAACTGATCAGGAAATGTATAATTAATGATTTATCTTACATTAGTTCCTAACATGAAATGTACTAAAGTTTATATTAGCATGAGAAAAGATGCATCAAAAAAGATCTATGAAAAGAAAAGTAGAAAAGAATCATTTACACGACGAGTGTCGAGCATCAATAATATTGTCTATATTGATCGAGAATTGCAATATAGACTAAGTACCCTAAATTTGAAATTGATGTATAGGCTGAGTTAGATTTAATTAATGGAGCTTTATAGTGGAGATCCAATTTAAAAGTACCTATATCAACTGAGACAACTAGATTCCACCTAACAAAGGAGGATACAATATTAATAAAGATCTTAACTTGAATGAATGAAGGTATATGTCAAGAATTTGAAGATACAATACACATCTTCCATTTAAATTTTGAGAGCACAAAGTGATTTGAGAAATTATTGAAGCAATTTCAAAGATGATTGGAAATGAACTAGCTGTGAAAGAGCGATCAAGTATTAATCTTCAGTTGTGTCAAACAGTTGAAAAAAAAGAGTTTCTAAACCCTAACATGAGAATATGGCATCTTCATCATTTGCAACAAAGATTCAAGAAGTTGAGGTAAGAAATATTCAATTGGTGATGAGTTATGCTTGTCCTCCACCTAAATTTCATGCCATTCTAGATATTGCTAGGAAAGGAGATTCAATAGGTGCATTATCATCGATACTATGAGTGGGAAATGTGGGCCTCTGTAATTCACACACACTTCAACATGATCATTATCTTAAGAATCATCCCAAAATAGACATGGGATTTTTCATCCAAAAAAACCAATAGGTTGATCTATTGCCTCCTAACTAGATTGATTTTTCTATTCACTCTTAGATTGAGAAGCTAGCAACCAGACATCTAGAATGAAGGATTTGCAAGCTATATGCGATATGTAAGATTAAGCTAAATAATATGCAAATTTAATCTAAGAAAAGGAAAGAACAATTAATCTAAATGAGTGCATATTTAAGCTAGATGAGATTCATATTCAAGATTAATGAAAGCTATGAATGTAAATATGCAATTAATTAATTCAACATAAGTTTGATACAATTCATTTGCAACCTCTAAAATAAGGAATTGAGAGCTTCTTAAATAGAATTCCACAATTGTCAATGATCAAGATCAATTTGAATTAACGATTGAGATTACAAACGAGGTTCAGTTTGAATAGAAACTTCCTTGTGCAAATGAAGTTAACTAATTCACTTATGAGTGTGAGAAATAGTTAACTGATTCAATTCCTTTTCCAATTCTAGTTCACTCAAAGTTTCTATTTCTGAACTGAAGATGAGTATTTGAAGAAGATATTTGATTTAAAAAGGTTAAATATGACCTCATAAATAAATAATCTAATTAATTGAATAATTAAATTCACTAATGAGAATAAGGATATTTAATTAAATCAAATACACTTAATTCTCTTATACATTAGCTAAAAGGTAATTTTAATTTAATTAAAGTATGAATACTTATAATTAAATTAAACTTAATTTTAGGTTTAGCATAGCTAATTTGAGTAAAAACTTATGAATTAAATAAAGTATATGATTAAAGATTAAGGATTTTTTGCCTTTGACACTTAGGTCAAGTAGCAATTATCAGAGTCAGGATTGCCCAGTACAATGGGACTTAAGATTGATTAAATAGACCAGAATTGGTTTAGTAAATGTACCAATTTTGGGGTATTACATCTGCCCCTCTTTGAATGAATGTGCTAGCAACAATTTGATTCAAACAAATCAGAAGTATGAAGCATAGATCAACAAATGAGATTGGTTCTAAAATTGATGATATAGAGACCAATTGAAAAGCTTTTTAAGGTTATCTCCAAAAAAAAGCTCAACCTTAGGGAATCCAAATAGAACACCTAGATACTAATGTTGATAAGGTTTATAAGGTTATATCTAGAATGAAGCTCAACCTTAGGGAATCTAGATAGAACATCTAGATACCAAAATTGATAGACCAAAGATTATCAAACTTCATAGAATTATTCCTAGAATGAGACTCAATTCTTAGGAGTCGAGATTAGACTATCCTGATACCTGTATATTAGAAGTTGGCAAGATTAATCATGATTCATAGACGTATCCCCAAAATGAGGCTTAATCCTCATGAGTTAGGGTTAGACTATCCTAATATCTATCCATTGAATAGTGATTGAAAGCAAGATTTTAGAATTATCCCTAGATCGAGACTTAATTCTTAACAAGAGTTAGGGTTATCTCCAAAATGAAACTTAATCCTTATCAAGAATTTGGAATTATCTCTAGAACAGAGCTTAATCCTCCAGAGTCAGATAAAACACCTAAAGACTGGTCCATGAAAGAGATAACAAGACCTATCATAATTTGTAGAATCATCTCTAGAATGAGGCTTGATCCTCAGCAGTCAGGATTAGAATGTCCCAATACTTGTCCATCAAGCTTTGAGAAGAACTATTATAAGATTGATGAGCTAGTCAAAAGATAATATATATGATGTATGATGCCAGATAGAGTGGAACAAGATGCCCCAAGTGATGAGATGCCCCAAGTGATAAGGACATAAGATTCAGATTGAGTTGAAGCAATTTTTGAAAGATTCAATGATGTAATCATCATGCCCCCTTCAAGAGTGAAATTGAAAGATGACACACCAGAATAGTGATGTAGAGTAGTATATTCAAAGATTGATCAAAGATTAAGAAGAATGTAGATTAGATCAGAAGAGTTTGAAGAAAATTTAAAGTTGATTCAAAGTGATTTTGAGGTCCAAAAGACCAAGTTTGACTTTGGTTGACTAGGGTTAAATAGAGTTGACCAAGGTTGACTAGGGTTGACCAAGGTTGACCAAAGTTGACTTTTCCAAAAATTTGGAAAATTTTGAATAAATATGATTTGAGAATTTTTGAAGATTCATAAAGTATTAGAGAAATGGATTGCACAAGAGTTCGGTCGCATTAGTCCCAAAATTTTAAAAAGTGATCTTTAGTTTTTTAAGTGTGTCAGATTTTGAATTTGATCCCAAAAATGAGTTAAGAGCAACCAAATTAGCAAGGGGGCTAATTTTTATGCCAATCTGAATAATTTAAAAATTAGGTCAAGACATATATAAGGGCCAAAAAGGTCTTTTTCAATTCATTTGTGCATTTTGTCTTTTGTGAAGGAGCTCTAAGGAAAAAGATGTTGGTCCCCATGCATTTGCATTGATTTGAGCATTCAAGGTGACATAGTTGGCTGATGGGCTACAGACCTCTAGTGCGTCATCGATTACCTACCTTGTCATTGAATCTTTTTATGCATTTCGATGTATTTTTAGCATTTTAAAGTGTTCTAGGTGTCTAATGTCCGTTGATTTCATGCGGAGACTTCATTCTTCGTGCTATCTTGCATTTTGTTTCATGCAAGATTGTACCATCTTGGTACTTTTTTATTTGGCATAGTGGGTTTCCTCGCACAAAAGATACCCATCTCTCATCCAAGAAACCCTAAATAGAGTGGATTTTTTGAGTGCCATAGAAAAGTGTCTCATGTGAGGACTTGAAGTCTTGCGCAAAGAAGTACATTCTTGCGCTAGAAAGCACAATCCCATGAGAAAATCTGGTGATGTGCAAATTTTTTTTGTTTGAAACTTTGATTTTTTGTATGTTGTTTTGCACTTGCAATCATCATTTTAATATGTCTGAGACTGATCATGTTTATGTGGTTTTCATTTTTGCAAGTGCATTTTTTAGATATCACTTTTAGATCACACTATCCCCCTTACCAAGTGCCGATTAGATAGTTAGATGATGCAAACATGACACGTATCAACACCCTAGGCCTTTCATATCTTTTTCATGTTCCCACATTAGTGGTGACTCATAGTTCACTAATGACACTAGTTGAGTGTTTCCATTCAAAGATGAACACCTTTCACTTGCCTAGGGAGAGATGATAGTCACCTTGGAGGACATCTACAAGATTCTTTAGGTACTAGTCCATGGGCCACGAGTAGTGTATGACACAGTGCCATGGATAGGTACAACAACACTAAGGGTCATTTTCTGAGAGGGCCTCATCATGGGCAGAGCCATCACATGGGAGGAGCTGGTGCATACTTATGGTCCCACCCATAGGTTGATAGTGGTGCTTGAAGTATTCATTAGCTTCTTTCTGATGCCTAACAGAGGCCAACACAGACTTGAGTGCAGATGTGAACAGATGCTACAATAGATGTTGTATGAGCTAGTACGATTTGGATGGGGTTAGTACATGCTAGCACACATATTCTACGAGATGCATGAGATCATCTATCATGAGAGGAAGATCATGGAAATAAGGGTCTATGTTCTTCAGGTGTGGGCATGGAAGCACTTGCCCATCACAAGGCATATTTTGGCTGATGGGAGACAAGACCATGAGCCATACATCTACAGGTATTGTGGATAGATGACCCAAATAACTTTGGGTAAGACTGAGCAATGGAGAGTTTGATTAGATGACCTAGTAGCAATGGATGGAGGCCATTTAGAGAGAGGGAGGCATGGGACGATGCACAAGTAGAGCCGGGGTACACAATTTTTTTCCAACCATTGATTGGTCACTTAGTCTAGGTGATTGAAATATTCCCACTAACTTGTGTGAGGTGACAGTATGGTCAACCTCAAGATATCCCATAGGAATATTGCACATATGCTCACTTTGCCTTAGACTTGAAGCATGGGTGGTCTGTTAGACTAGACTAGGGTCAATCAATAATTGATGTGAGTTCCCTTGTTGTGATGCAATGGGACTATATGATAGTAGTTATAGATAAGGGGATTACTCCAAAATACCAAGCAGATTTTATGAGTCATCCTTTCCCTCATTTGATAAACCTAATAGGGATGGTAGTGCTAGTGTAGGCACTACAATGACTACCACAATAACCACAACCATAGAGACCCAAGTAGTGCACAATGTAGAGACAGATCCCTCCTCGTCAAATGGGAGAGGATCCAAGTGCTAGTGGTAGTGGTATAGGACATAGATTCCATGAGATGAGATGGGTACGTTGGGTGCCACTAAAGGAGATGTAAAGAGGCCACATACAGAGGAGCAACCAACTGAGTAGGTCGAGCATGCAGCAGGTGATAAGGACGTTTAGGATCAACCTACTCTTGAGTTACATGGTGGAGACATCTTGACATAGACTTAGGATTCCCTTAGGAGATCTAGAGATCAAGTGAGGATGGCACATTGGTTGTTGGGGAAGCTATAGATACAACTTTCTATTAGGGATACCTGGGTATCAGAGCAAGATCAAGAGATCTGTAAGCTACGAGAGTAGATAGAGTGAGAGATTCACTTATTATGAGAGTACTAATAGCAATAAAAGGATGAGATTTGGCTCCAATCAGTAAAAAAAACATATTAATATGTAGTGTATGTTGTAGTTTTATCATATGAGCAGAGCAAGTGCCATTATTTTCCCAATATGCCAGAGAGTTGGGAGGTGCATAGCCTCTGACTAGACTAGGTGAGGGAGAGGGATAGAGTCAGCTCACTTTCTTTTGATTTTTTTATGGCTATGTATTGATTGGTGTGCCAGCATCCTTTTGTATCCTTTTGAGATTGATAGTGCTCGAGTAGTGTGCATTTTGTAAGGAATATATAATTGACTCCATATATATATATATTTATATGAGATCTTTTGATTTTCATACCATTTTCATGTGTCACCTTTTGTCTTTTTGTATCTTGTCATACATGAGATGTTTATGACATGATTATGAATGCAAATTGATATGATGTATGTATATAGTGTAGATGAGATGAATATGAAAATATGTATGTGAAATGCAAAATGTGAATGAACTAACATCTCATGTAATGTTCCATTTTGTTATTAGTGACATGTATCTCATAAAGATCAAGTGGAAAAACTAAGGAGATGAATGCTTGTGTACTCATGAAGAAACAAGATGGATGCAAGTAAAGTAGTGATTGAACTATGTGCTTATGCGAGCAGAGTATGCAATGCAGTCCTAGGTTTGGTTACTGAGCTCTTAAAATTATCATCACTGAGTGGTTGGCTAAACCCACAAATGTCATACAATTCTCAATGACATTGCAATCATGAGAATATGAATATGGCACATGTCCTACTTTGGTCAAGATTAAATGTAAGCATTCAAGGCACAAGAAGCCAAAATTACCTTCTTGGCAGGATCCTTGATGCATTAAGTGCAAAACCTTACCTTTGTATAACACTCTATTCCCCTTTTTCTAAGGAAGTCTATTTGTGATATATTATTTCATCAAATATGTATAAAGTTGAATGAAGCTACATATATACTGGGGTATGCCCCTTTTAAATCTATATAATATAGGACTTTATTCCCAGGCAAGATTGGAGGTTTTCTTTCTCCATTATTTCCTGCTAGTACCTATTTGAACATGGAACTCTATAATTTCTTATTTATTCATATAATATAAAAATAAACTTCTACCATTTACTAATTTAAAAAAAGAAAGAAGCCAAAATGATCAGAGCATTTGTGCCTTTTAATATAGCAAATGAACATAAGCATCAGAGCATAGATGCTAGGATGAATAGAATATTTCTTGCATACAGACACACCAACCACACAACAGATCCTTCTTATGCTAAGTAATCAGTAAGTATTCTATCCACAACAACCCTTGCATTCATAACCTGAGACAAAAGTGTGCTAAGTATACTCGTAGTGATCCGTATGCTCACTTAGCAGTCTGAGTATCAATATTTACTATAGCATAGAGAATTTTCACTCAAACAAGAAAGGAAAAGAACCACTCTCACTAAGTTATCCATATAAAAAGAGTCAAGGTACACATGACTATCCAATATGTGATGGATGCTCTTATAGTGGACACTTCTATTATATAAATGTTCTAGATCATCAGAACTAAACCAACAAGTAGAAAGCAAAGAAAAGATCTTGCCCCCTGTCCTCGCTTCTCTAGTCAAAAGAGACATCATCAAGTTGCTTGAAGGGGAATGATAAAAGAAAAAAAAAGAAAAGAAAAGCTCAAAATATTTAAAATAGATCTAGCATTTTTAGTTCAATTTTTGTGTTATAGGATTGATGTCAAGTGTCTCTTTAGTAGGATTACAACGGTAGACAAATGCAGTTAGAGCAACTGGTGATTGAAGTCAAAGAGGAATATTTAGTAAGAAGAACCTTAGTAAGAAACTAAGCACTAGTAGATAGATGTAGTTAGGAAATATGGTGACTCAAATTAAAGAGATTTTCTATGAGAGGAATCTCAATAGTGACATGAGTGATAGTAGGAAGATGCAGTTAAAACAATTGGTGACTAACACGAAAGAGATTTTCTGTGAGAGGAATCTCAATAGTCACACAAGTGATAGTAGGTAGATGTAGTTAGACCAACTAGTGACTGACATGAAAGAGATTCTCTATGACATTACAAGGTGTTACCCTCAAGTCTTTGACAAGATTCAATCCATGGATGCATCAGCAAATGCAATAAACTAAAGAAGGAAAGCAACTGAACAAGAGCCAAAAGATGCACTACAAGATATAGTATTTGAAACAAGAGGTGCCTATTTAGTAGGTTTTCACCTTCTTGGTAAAGATTATATTTTTTCTACCATGATGCCTATTTGCAAGGTTTTCATCAATGGTAATTTTTTTATTTTTCAAATTTTTTTTTATTCTTTTTAATTTTTTTAAATTTTTTTGTATTTTGTGAATTTTTTTTTTTTTTTTGGTATTACCAAGGTGCCTATTGCTAGGTTTTCATCAAGATAATGATTTTTTTAGGACATTTAAGTATTTACAAAGATCTTTTGAAGATGTTTCAACTATAGAACCACTTCAGATGGAGAGTGTTGATGGGCTCCTTGAGCGCCTCTCCCTTGATTGTTGAAAGTTGGTAAGCACTAGATCCAACATTGTAGTTTCTATGTATGGACCAAGTCAATTTAGTTTGAACTTCCCTTTCTATACATATTTTTGTTGATTCTTAGGGTTTTCTCTCAGAACAAGATCACCCAGTTGGAAGTCATGTGGCTTGAATTTCTTTTTGTAGCTTCTAGACATACACTCCTGATAAACTAAAAGATGATCGCACACCACTTATTGAAATTTTTCTAACAATTTTATCTCTTGAAGATAAGATATTCTATAGTCATCATCAGTATTGAGGCCCTTTATAGAGATCCATAAAGTGGGAATCTAAATCTCAATTGGAAGCACAACATTTGCTCCATATACCAAAGCAAAGGGCATTGTACTTGTTGGAGTTTTGATACTAGTCCTATAAGCCCATAAAGCTGGATCAACCTGAAGTTGCCAGTCCCTTCCAAATTTGTTGACTATGTGATGTAAGATATTAAAGATAGCCATGTTGGATGCTTCCACTTGACCATTACCCTGAGGGCAATATATAGAAGACCAATGTTGCATGATTTTGAACTTTTTGCACAACTCTTTAGATCCTTTTTTTAAAACTATCCTCCATTGTCATTAATGATGGAGGATGGTACACCATACCTACATATGATGTAATTCATAATGAATAGAGCTATAGTTTTACCATTTTCCATAGAGAGAGGGACTGCCTCTACCCATTTAGTGAAGTAGTCTATAGCTATAATAATGAACTTGTGTCCATTTGAAGAAGACAGATGAATTTGACCCACTAGATGAAAGGCCCATTGTTGGAATGACCATCATGTGATAGATGGAATTAGCTCCCTAGTTGGAGCATGAATCAAATTTCCATGGAGCTAGCATTGTTTGCAGGACTTGGCATATTTTATTGCCTCTTGCTCCATATTCAGCCAATAGTAACCAACTCGAATAAGTTTATGAGCTAGTGTCAAGCTGTTAGAGTGAGATCTACAAATGTCCTCATGTACATTGATTAATGTGCATTTGGACTCATCGAGTTCTAGAAACCTAAGGAGTGTTTCATCAAGACCTCTCCTAAAAAAGTTATTAGCAATACTAACATACCATGAAGCACTGTAGATAAGGTGACATTTTTCATTCTAGTTTAGATTGTCTAGAATTGTTTGGTCATGTAGGTGAGAATAGATATGGTTGTAGCAGGATGACTTATGTCATACAATAGAATAGATCATTTGGGATTTAGGAGAATTATAGGTAGGGTAGAGTAATGTCTCCACTAGGAACTTGTGTCAAAAATCATTCTCTGGCATCTGTAGCATGGAAGCAAGAGTAGCCATTACATCAACTGCTTTGTTGTCTGCATGAGGAATTTGTTAAAAAGTGACATGAGAAAAATATTTCTTTAGATCATCAACCATGCATTTATAAGGCATCACTTTCTCATCCTTCATCTGATACATATTGTTGACCTAGTTGATTACGAGCTGTGGATCACCAAAGATAGTCAATTCATCTATTCTCCATTCAACTGCAATCTTCATGTCATTGATTAGGAGTTCATATTCTGTAATGTTGTTTGTACAAGGAAATAGAATCTTGTACACCTTAGGATGCGTCTTCTGTGGTGTTATGAATAATGTTAGATTGTGGTGACTAATCATCAAAGTACTATACATACTTCATAAATTCTTTGGGGTTTGAGGCATCGCCCCAAGTGTGGAGCCTAATCAGTCCCCAAGTGGGAGATTGTTAGATTGTGGTGACTGATCAAGAAAGTACTATACATACTTCATAAATTCTTTGGGGTTCGGGGCTGACATTGTAGCCGACATATGGTCGACATGTTGTAACCCTAAAGTGGCATAAAATACTTGTATAAAAGGGTTTAGGGTTAGGTATTTTCATGATGTTGTGATGCAAAATTGGTTCTTGCTATGGTATTGAGCTTTAAGGGATTACAGATTGTAATTAGGTTATAATCACTAGATTGCAATAAGATCAGACTTGTTTTTTGGTGGACGTAGCCCAGGGGATTGGGTGAAGCACATTAAATCTTGGTGTCTTGTGTTGTTTTATGTGTGATCTATTATTTTCTATTATTGGTTATATTTGCATGTAATTTTTATTTCTGTTCGTGGTTTAATCCTAACAAGTGGTATTAGAGCCAGGTTGTTTTTCAATTATCCTCTGCAAGAAAGTTTCACAGTTGAGTGGGAGCAATGGCAAATGAGGGTAAGCTAAGGGTTGATATATTTAATGGGAAAAACTTCTAATTATGGAAGATGCAAATGGAAGACTATTTGTATCAGAAGGATTTATGGAAGCCATTGGAAGGCAAAGCCAAGAATCAGGGATCTATGTCAAATGATGAATGGGATCTTTTGGATAAAAAGGTACTTGGAAGCATTCAATTATGCCTAGTACCATCAGTAGCATTTAATATTACAAAAGCAAAGATGATAGAAGAATTGATGAAAACCCTAGTGACATTGTATGAAAAGCCCTCTGCTTCAAACAAGGTATTTCTCTTGAAGCATTTATTTAAATGAAAGTGGTAGAAGGTGGAACTGTTGTAGATCATTTAAATGAGTTTAATAGTATTACTAGTCAGTTATCTTCTATGGGTATCAATTTTGATGAAGAAATTAAGGCTCTCTTGATTTTGTGTTCTTTGCCTGAAAGCTGAAATGGTTGTGAGTAATTCTATTCTTGGATCTAGTACCCTAAAATATGATGATGTGATCGATGTTATTTTGAGTGAGGAAACTTGTAGGAAAACCTCAGGTGGATCTACATTAAGAAGTGCTGTGAATGCACAAAGTAGGGGCATAATTACTGAGAGAGGAAGTAACTCTGGAAATCATGGGAAATAAAGAGGAAATTCAAGGGGGAAGAGATCTTAATCGAGAGGAGTGAACGACTGTTAGTACTATGGAAAACTAGGTCATAAAAAGAAAGATTGTTGGAATCAAAAGAAAAATGAAGGAGATAAATCAGATGGAGACAAGGAGGCAAATATGGTAAGTAACATATCTGAAGAGGATGCTTTGCTTCTATCTTTAGAAAGTGTTGATGATTCATGGGTTTTAGATTCTGCTGCTTCATTTCATGCTACACCTTATAGAGGTTATTTCATATATTATGTCCAAGGGGATTTTGGGCTTGTTTATTTGGGGGATAATGAACCCTTTTAGATTGTTGGAAAGAGAAAAATTAAGATTAAGTTACAGAATGGGAATCATTGACTACTAGATGAGGTAAGACATGTTCCAAGGTTGAGTAGGAATTTAATTTTAGCAGGGCAACTCGGTGATGAGGGTAGTGTAGTTAATTTTAATGATAAAAATTGGAAGGTTTCAAAAGGTTCCCTTGTAGTAGAAAAAGGTGTTAAAGTAGGCACCTTATATCTTTGTACAGGTCATATTGTTTCTTCTACTTTATTTGTTTCAGAGAAAAATGAATATTCAAGAATAATTGCTGCAATTGAGCAGGGAGAACAAATAGCTGTTGTAGATTTTGATACAACGCTATGGCACAACATACTTCGGCATATAAGTGAGAAAGGTATGAAAGTACTTCATTCAAAGAAAGCTTTTCTAGGTCTAAAATGTGTTAATATGGATTTCTATGAAAGTTGTGTGTATGGAAAACAAAAGAGAGTGAGCTTTGTGAAGACTAGGAAGGAAAACAAAAAGGAGAAATTAGAGCTTGTGCATACCGATGTATGGGGACCGAATAAGGTATCTTCCCTTGGTGGCTCTCATTACTATGTTACATTTATTGATGATGCTACTAGAAAAGTATTGGTTTATTTCCTTAGACAGAAATTTGATGTATTTCAAACTTTTAAGAAATGGAAATGCTTGGTTGAAAATGAGACTGGTAAAAAATTAAAATATCTTAGATCTGATAATGGTGGTGAGTATTGCAGTCATGAATTTGAAGATTATTGCTCCACTAATGGTATTCATAGATAGAAAACTATTCCAAGGACTCCACAGAAAAATGAAGTGGCTAAATGTATGAACAAGACTATAATGGAATGAGCGAGAAGCATGAGGTTGCATGTTGGGTTCCCCTTACACATGTGGGTAGAGGCTATCAATACTACTATATATTTGATTAATAGAGTCTCCTCTACTCCTTTGGGTTGTGGTATTCTAGAGGAGGCATAGACTGGTAAGAAGGTGAGTTATTCTTTTATGAAAACCTTCGGTTGTGAAACATTTTCTCAAATAGATTCTAAAAATAGAACCAAGCTAGAAGCTAAGTCAAAGAAATGTGTATTTGTTGGATATGAAATTAATTAGTTTGGTTATAGGCTTTGGGATTTTGAAAATCATAAAATTGTAAGAAGGAGGGATGTCGTATTCAATGAGAAAGTGTTGTACAAAGATATATTCCAGCAACATGAGAAGAAAGAAGATGATTATGTAGTGTTGGATGATACTCCAAAAGCTGATGTTCTAGCTATTCTTCATGATGTGCAACAACCGCAACAACAAATACCACACACATGAGTGAATTTTAGATAGTCAACAAGGAAAATTAGACCTCCATAAAGATTTTCTCCCTCTTTTTATTCTATTTTACTTACTGATGCTAGTGAACTTGAAAGTTATGATGGAGCTATGTAGGTGGATACTAAGATTCAGTGGGAGTCTACAATGAAAGATGAAATGGACTCTTTGCTGAAGAATAAGACATGAGATTTGTACAAGTTGCCTCCTAGTAAAAAGGCTTTATAGAATAAGTGGGTTTATAGGTTAAAAGAAGAGGATGGATGTAAGAAAAGATTTAAAGCTAGGTTAGTTGTAAAAGGATTTTCACATAAAAAGGGAATTGATTTTGATGAGATATTTTCTCCTATTGTTGAAATGACTTCTATCCATACTATTTTAAGTCTTGTGGCTACTAAAGATTTTCATTTAGAGTAGCTGGATGTTAAAATAGCCTTGTTGGTCTGATTTTTCACAGTGTAGAAAAACTCTGAAATTTTGGTGAAAAATCATTGAGGTCTTTTGTTTTAAGCAGATTAGGGTTTTTTTTCCTCGTAATTCTCAAAATTTTTAGGTTGGCTTAATTGTGCCCTGTTTCAATGTGTTGTCAGATTCTATTAACTTCTCAAGGTTGGTCTCTTAACATAGCCATGAAAATGCCCTAAATCTGAAAACCCTAGGTTCCCCTTCAAATTTCTAGAAAGGATTTGTAAAATGCTTAAAATTCATCCTTTACGGTTTTAAGACGTAAGGCTTCACGTAAGAGCGGAACACCTTTTTCTTTTGTTTTTGTGGTCACATTTTATAGTGCAATGAAGAAGCGTAAAGGATTTCATGTTCTATGGGGATACGCTTTTGTTTTTTGTAGTAGCCGAATTGCTTAGCCAGAGGCTTCCTGGTCATACGAATGGTTTTGTAAGCGAAGAAGCATAAAGGTCTATTGCTCTTTGAACAATCCTTTTACGAGGCTACAAGTAAGCAATTTGAGTGAAGCGGCAGAGAGGTATTGAGTTGTGATCTATGCATATACATTTTAATGAATAGCATAAAGGCGTAATACCTTGACATGGCGTAAAGCTTGATCTAAAAGGTGCATGAAAAAGTTTTACGATTCTACGAGTAAAAGGGCAAACATAAGAGCAAAAGTAAGGTTCAAATGTGATTACATGCATACATTCTTGAGTTTACAGACAACTGTAAAGCCTTGTTTTAGCAGTAAAGGCGTCGAGTGGGACCTGTTGAAGTGTCAGAAGGGTCCAGTTGTAGCGAATCAGATGAAGGCATGACATTTATGTTAGATGGGCCCATCCTGCATGGCATATGACTTAAGGTATGAATTTTACATGTGCACGAAATCAACGACGATGTTATTTTAAAATTTTCTAATATCAAATCTAGGTCGTTGATATTTGAGAAGGTTAGTTTTTCTCTCCATAGTTACGAGTTTAGTCTCAGCATGTAAGTAGGTGGAGATAAAAGAGAAGGCTTTACGCTTTTACGATAAAAGGTAAATGTAAGAGTGAGATGTCAGTTTGGAAGGCTCTTTGAGCATACGAGGTAAATAGACTTCGTAGAGGTGTAAAGGATTAATGAAATAGAGCCATAAGGTATTTTGATGCTATGGGAAGAGCTAATTTATAAGAGCATAAGGTAAGTTTTGAAGTCTTACAGTGTCTCAGGAAATGAAGTAAGCGGAGCGACGTAGAAGAGATTTTTAGGTTTTTGGCTGATACGAGGATGTGTGAGCGTAAAAGGAAAAAAGGAAAGAAGAGGTAAGAGCTTTATGCTCATACAAAGAATTGTTGAATCATGAGATCAAAGGTGACAATCAAAAGGATTTCGATCATGCGGTGTGAAGGGTTGCGTATAAGCGTAAAAGGTGAAAAAGGCTAAGATAATGGTTTTACGTTTATACAATGAAGGTCTAAGTCATAAAAATGGAAGAATGTAGTGAAAAGGTTTTAGATCCTACAGGGTAAAAGGTGTCGTAAGAACGTAAAAGGGATTTTCAAAATAGTGCCAAGGCGTCATTATGTTCTTATGATTACAGCATATTGAAGCATCTTTGAGTGAACGTAGAGATCCATTGAGGGCACTTCTGGCATTACGAAGATTGAAGGTTTGACTCAGTATAAGAATGGAAGATAGTCATTTGAAGAGAAAATAGCTGACGTGTCATGACAGGTAAGCAAAAAAGACAAAATTACTGTAGCCAAGTAAAATAAAGCTTTGAAAAGTACATCAGAATCAAATTTTGCAGCTGATATACCCTGATGGCAACTTGCGTTCATAGTTTTAAAGCTCATGCATGCTAAATTTATTGAAAAGGTTGATAGATGTATGATTAAAACATCGAAGATTGATTGACTATCATCATATTTACTACTATGAAGAAGATTGTTTTTTGTTCCATTCTAAAATTTGAAAGTTTTAGAGCTCTATCTGTGTTCTGTGCTACTGTGAAAGAATCCAAAATATAGTTTGAAGACAAACATAGCTGACAAAGAAGTTGAAGAGATACATGAAGAAGAAATTGAAGTTGAAGATGAGGGTGATGATGTTGTAGAAGTCACACCAGAAGGAAAAAGAAAGAAAACTGCTGCTAAGACAGAAAAGAAGACAAGGGTTAGAAAATCAAACAAGTATGCAGAAGACTGGCTAAAACTCCTTCCAGGGTCGTCAAATGCAATTTATGCAAATGATCATATATTCAGAGACCCTTATGTTTTTGTTTGAGATGCTGAATTCCCTAGAATGACTAGTTACGACCTTTTTATGTACTTCTATCAAAATAGAATAGAGAATGTACCAGTAATTAACCCGTAGAATAGAAATATGGCAAAATTGATTTTTCCAAAAGTATTCATTGATGTTGAGTTGTTAAAAGGCCTAATAAACTCCTACAATCTAGTAACTAGGACTTTCCACTGGCATAATGGGAGTATATTATGTACATTGGATAGAACTTCTTTTGTTGAGGCCTTTGGATTAATGGGACAAATGGATGTACCTATTGACATTGCGGATTTACAAAGAAAATTTGATAGAAATAAAACCTATTTTGTAAACAATGTCATGTTGCCACATATTCCTTACAGAGTTAAGAAGGCAGGGTTAATTCCAAGAAAGGTGGGAGACTTTTTACCTTTGAGTAGGTTCAAGAATTATTTCAAAAATACAGTGTATGGGTTGCACAAAGTGTTGGGGAATGATGGTGCAGAGGATTGTGTATATGGTTCTCTTTTTCTAATGGCATGTGATATACAGGATCCTTTTCATCATAAGGAGTATGATTATGTGGCCTTTATCATTGATAGTATGCACATGCAGATTTGTGATGCTAAGAAAGGAGAGATGAAAGACTTCAAGTTCAACCATTATTCATTACTGATGCACCTTATCCTATATAGCAACAATGGGTACACCAGTGGAGACTTCATTGATCAAACTTTTGATGAATTTGGTGAGTTACCTGTGCAACTTTGGACTCATATTTGGCATAAGGATTTCTTTTATTCAAATGCCCTAGTGTTTTTAAATTTGTTCAGTTCTGTTATCATCAGGCAACTAGATCATACTTTCTTTAGGGTACCCAATGTTTTGAAGACTCTTCTTAGGCCCTTTTTCTTAGATGAAAAAACAAAATTAGATCATAACTGGGGGAGTATATTTTTGTTTAAAGAATGTACATTAATCAGAGTATTTGCATGCCCACAACCTCCTCAGCTACTGCCTAAATATTTACCCCCCAGACTGACCATTATTGAATTCTTTTGGAAATTCCTATTGATGAATAGAGAAATGATCCCTCCCTCTTTGCATAAGCCTACTTTTGTATGTAGAAATTTTAAAGTAGGAGATTTTGAGATAGGAAAAAATGCATTTGAGGAATTAAGTGAGTTTTTAGGTCAATACAAATTTGCTACTAGGTCCTATAGGATGTATGACCTTGATAGTTATATTGAAAATGAGGTCAAGGCCATTAGGGGTTTTATTTTGCCTCCAAGCAAGCCAATCCCTATAGAGGACCTAATTGCCAACATAGTAGCAACAGGGGAGGCAGATGAGTTACTAAGGAAATATGAGGAAATAAGGAGAGTGGAGAATGCTTTGAAGAGGACCAACCCTTGTTTTAAGGGTTTCTATACAGAATTTCCATATCCTAATAATATGAGAAAGATGGTTGAAAATTTTGACCATATTATGTCACAAATGCCTCATGAGCTAGAGGGAGAGGAAGCCATTGTAAATAGAGAATCTCTTGAGCCATATACACAATTGGAAATTGAGTTAGAAGAGGAGCAACCATCAACTTTAGCCTAGGTGCCACAAGGAAATAAGAGACAAAAGACAATGCACATCCCTAAAAAGGTGGTAAACAGAGCTATACAAGTCATGTCTAGGAAGAGAGAGTATTTTGCTGGTATTAGGAAAAATTATTTTCACCAAAGGGCTACTAAAGCAGGGAAGGCCTCTACTAATTTACAAATTGCAGCATCAAGATTGGATGACAGGCTCATTCAATCTGAAAAGTTCATGGAAGATGATGATTTCATTAAATCATCAGAGTTAAAAAAATTTCTCTATAAGATCAAAAAAAATGAACTCACATTGAGTCTCATGCCAGGAGAGGATCCAGAGAAAAATAAGGAGTTAGTTCAAAAATTATTGGCTTATGATCCTGAGAGTGAAACAATGACTACTACAGAAGCCAGAGAATCGGTACATAGGAGTGGTATGATTCTACTACCACATTGGGATATTGAGAAGGCCTTTGTGTTGGATCAAATGAGAAGACAAGACAAGGCCATCAGTTATGAAGCCACTAGTAGTGAAGGCTTTAAAAGAGGGTCAGGTTTTAATGTGGACACAAAAACCCTAGCAGTATGGAGTGTGGCCCCTGACACTAAGAAGACCAAGATGATGGATATAGAAGAAACTACTCAAGGCAATATGATTGTGTCAACATTGGAGAGCACTACTAGGAAGGAGATCTCCAGCTTGGTCAAACATTTTGCTCTTATGAATGAAGAAAAGGTTGATGAAATTGAGGATAAGTTAGCTGCAATGTGCAATGAATGCCTTGATATTAGAAGAACATATGAAGAAGAGCTCAAAATGAGCCATGTACAGAAACAAAGAATAGAAGAGTTGGAGGAAAAAATTAAAATTTTGGAAACAGAAACAAAATCCCTCAAAGAACAACTCAAGGTAGCAGCAGAGACGAAACATGCACCAAGGCAAGAGGAAGAAAGAAGGCACATGGTAGAAGCAGAGGCCCAAATAGAAAAAATATCTATAGGGGTAACAGTGCCAGTGCTTGTGATTAGTGTGGAAATAGAAGTGTCCCAATCTGACAGTGACACCAAGAAAAATTCCTTGATGAATGTATTAAATCATAGAATAAGCATTCTAAAAAGAATATCTCAAGATGCTTATAATACATTCATCAATCTTCAATCTGTAGAACAGGTATGCAAGGATGCAATCAGATGGCTTGAGCCTATTTTTCAACAATGGGGGCCATATATGAAATTCTTTGATAGGT
The DNA here is from genome assembly GCA_028749045.1 of Cupressus sempervirens. Classification (NCBI taxonomy): domain Eukaryota; kingdom Viridiplantae; phylum Streptophyta; class Pinopsida; order Cupressales; family Cupressaceae; genus Cupressus; species Cupressus sempervirens. Next base: position 461,791,489 of record CM053792.1, read on the forward strand.
GGATACCCTTGTTAGCTAAAAAGCCAAATCTCCCAGATAAATTTATTACTATGAAGGAGGGTATGGATAAAGTGAAAGAATTATTGCAAACCTTCACAGGGAAGCTGGCAGTAATTCAAAGCAAATTGAAATTGCTGACACAAAGAAAATTGAGTTTCCTGACAAATGGTTTCTATTCTTTAATTCTTTCTGTTATTAATTCTGATGATAGGCTAAAAGATTTTAATGAATGGTCTTGTTCTTTTGATCACATTATAGACTTGCCACAATTGGTATCTATTTTCCAAGATGGTATTGATGAATGTCTCTTCAATAAACTAGTTGATACCCATTTCAAGATTGAAACTGAAATGAATAGGTTTACCATAGAAGGAAGGGTGATTACTGATGCCAGGTGGTAGAAAACTATTGATGAACTAATGACAGTTAAGGAATGTGAATGGCCCACCAAAAGAGAAGTATTTGTTTGGGAAGCAATCACAGAGATTAAAGCATTACCAACAGGTAGCAGTTAGTGAAAAAGACAAAGTTAAATATTTTATGCTCCAACTGTCATCTGCTACTATTTATTTGTTCCTTTTTGAGTTAAGGTGTTCAGTTTCTTTTGAAAAGGGGTAATATACCCAATTTTGTAAAAGGAAACTTGTCTTGTTTCTCTTAGCCTGAAGTTTGTTGCATTTCACACTATATAAGTGAAATTCCAGGGCTAGAGAAAGGGTCCGAATTCTAATTTTCTAAGTAATATGCTTAGTCTGTCTTTGGTCCAAATTTTTGAAAGTAAGTTTATGATGTATTTTCTCTATCAATTCTCTGAGATTACATGAATATAGAGTGAGTTGTGTTTCTTTCTGAAGGTCATTCTGAATCTATTGTAAATGGTATACAATTTTCAAAGAAAATAAATACAAATTGTGAACTGTCCCCATATCATTCCTTTCTGAATCTTGTCTCCTTTTTATTACTTGGTTATCCTGATACTATATAAGTAAAGGCTTGTGTAATTGAATGCAATCCAGTTAGGTTATATATCTGTTTATCACTGCTGTTAATTCAATGGATTAAATAAAAGCTTTGGTGAATGTAATAAAGTTTCTTTAGTAATGGAAAGGGTTTTGAATGATAAATTCTGATAAGAATTGCTGATAGAATTTGTTGTAAGGCAAGAAATTAGATCTAAGAGTTTGCTATAGACTTTGAACCCCAATGGATTAGGCACTAATCAAATTGATTCAACTGAAGGAGAAGTATATCACAAATGGTTATCAAAATGTAGCATCAAATCAAATTTTACTTTTATTTCCTGTAGATCTTCAAAGGTTGGCCCATACTTGTCTGCATGGAATGTTTTAGCTTGAGTTAGCCACTATTGTTGAGAACATCTGAAAATCTATAGAAGAATTTTTGGCCATATCTATTATATGGGATGTATTTAGAAAATTGTCATGAATTATGTATGTATTTGAGGATTTGAGATGAGAATCAAAATGAAACTAAAATAATCCTCATACAATCTTTCCTAGTTGTGAATCATCCCTTGGTACACCCACCCTGGCTTTGCAGAGCCAAAAGAGTAGAAAACCACCCTTGGTTTTGTTGAAGTTGGGCCCAAATGCTTTGTACATATAATTGTTAATAAGAATTGGCTGGTCTTTAGATTGTGTGAGTAATGTGAACTTGGTATTAAGTATTTTGTTGCTTAGTAGTATTAAGTTCAATTTTAAAACACCAACAAGCCTTCCTTCATGGTGATTTGGATGAAGAAATATATATGGCTTAGCCACAGGGTTTTGAGGTCAAAGGTAAGGAGAACTTAGTGCGCAAATTGAAGAAACGTTTATATGGCTTGAAGCAAGCACCTCAAAAATGGTAATTTAAATTTGATAGTTTTATGCATGACCATGGATATAATAGGTGTCATTCAGATTACTGTGTTTATTTTAAGAGGTTGGATGATGATAGCTACATTATTTTACACTTATATGTTGATGATATGCTTGTAGCAGGGTCTAACATGGATCATATTAAGGGTCTAAAATGCTTGTTACCACATGCATTTGCTATGAAGGGTTTGGGTGCAGCAAAAAAAATCCTTGGTATGAAGATTTGTAGAGATATGAAGAACAGAACATTGACACTATCTCAGGCTGATTATGCTGAGAAGGTGTTGCAACATTTCTCTATGGAGAATGCTAAAGTTGTCAGCACACCTTTGTAGAAGTTGAAAAATCCAACTTCACAGACCCTCAAGAACACCTGCATGAAAAATATCCTGCAATGAAGAGAAGCCAGAAAATGGAAAAAGCAGAGCTTAGAAGTTCTTAGAAATGTGAGAGAAAAAAATGTATTCTAAGTTATGAAAAACAAAATACAAAAGTTCAACCTTTTAAGGTGAACAAAACCCTAAAGGAAAGAAAGCTAGGTTTGCACAATATAATTAATATAAAATATTAATTACATTCACCTAAGAGAGCTAAAGCACCTAGAGTAATAAATAATTTGCTCTAACACCCCCCCTTAAGCGAAGCTTAGGAGGAAGCTAACCTAGCAAAGCTATGAAAGTAGGAAAAATGGGTCTTAGCAACAAGGCCTGATCAGGTACCCAATACAAGGAAATCTCTGTGAATCAGAGACAAAGGAGAAAACCCAATGGGAAAAAACCCTCTCCAAAAAGAGATAGAACAAATACTAAAAAAAATAACAAAAATGTTATGGCTCAAGAGACTCTCTCAAAACCATAAACAACTCCCCATGAGAGAGATATGAGACAACAAAGCCCACCCAGAATGATGAAGTCCTTGTAGAAATGAACGAACCAAGTGAACTCCAATGCAAAAGAAACAAGGGCATAGAAAAAGGAAACCACTGAATGACATGAAGGCCTAAATGATGCTCAAAAGAGTAGACATGAGGATCCTGAAAAGGAATCCCCAATGCAGGTGTGCTGAGACTATCATGAAAGAGGAGATGACTATCCTCTATAGAATCCACAACAAGTGCTCCTAAAGGCTCGATGAGTGGAGTTGGAGGGTCTGGTAGATCTGAAGAAGAAAAGACTTCAACGGAATGAGGTGTGGTGATATCAAGAACAATACAAAGCTTCACATGTCCTGACTGCACCACATGATGCTCTCGTGAAAGATAAGAAGTATGCTCCAATGATGAAGATGGTGGACCAAAGTGCGAGAAGGTGTAGAGATGGGTGGTATGATCAACTATCCCTGAAGCAATAAGGCCTCCTGTTGCAATATCCTAAATGTATATTGAATCTGCAGTGAACTCAACTGACTTCCCTGATCCATTGTGTGTAATCTGATACATCGAGAGTAGGTTTGCAGAGAGAGATGGAACATACAATACATCATGGAATGTGCCATCCTGAATGTGAACTAAACCTTTCCCACAGACTATTAGAGTAGTGTTATTCCCCATGAGAATATGAGGAATCAGAGAAGCCTCAATAGAGGAAAAGACCTCTTGAAAAGATGCCATATGGTGAAAAGCACTGGAATCCAGTATCCAAGGGACCTGGGAAGGGAAGGCAATGGAAGCCCATAATGCATGACCCTATCAAAAATTTGTTGAAGATGTCAAAGAGGTGGAAGAATACTAAAAAGCAGACCCTTGTGAGGTAGAAGAGGATGGGGATGAAATAGAGCTCTTTTGAAGAAGGGCTTGCAAATCTACAATCTGTTTCTCATAGCCATGAAATCTCTTTTGAAAACAAAGTGCCTCATTATGAGCTCCTTTCTAACAATAGGAACAAGAAGGAGTCTCAGTCTTCTTTTTCTCCTTCTTCTTAGAAGAAGAGGATGGATCAGTAGAGTGTTGAGAAGAGGAATAAGATATCTGCTTCGGCTTCTACTCCTGTGTATCCTTGGCAAGTAATGCCTATGATGGTGAACCTGTAAGTGAATCCATCTTAGTGAGCTTGGATTTCTCACAAGTTAACCCGTCACAAAAAATCTCAAAAGAGAGCATTTGATGTTTGTTATCCAAGGAATCCATAGTGGAGTAGAAAGTAGAAGAAAAGATCTGATACCGTCCTCACAACTTTGAGAGTATCAAAAAAATACACTCGTCATCTATTTTGTTTCTACCAAATCCCTGCAAAACTATGCGTAGAGATTTGAACTTCACCAAGAAGTCCTCAATGGTAGGAAAGCTGTTAGGTGTCAAAGAAGTCAACTTTGCATCAAGTTGAAGTGCCCAGAACTCATTCACTTGGCCAAACGAAGTCTAAAATTTGAGCCAATAAGCCTGTGGAGTGGTCAAACAATACAAATGAAATAGTAGACTATCAGAGATGTTTAGTGCAATTAGTCCCATGGCTTCACCCATTTTGTTTCTATTCTGAAGAACCTCATAAGGGCAAGTAAGAGCTAGCTAGTTCACATCGAGGCAAGACCATAAGCCTCTTGACATGAGAAGCCTGGTCATTTATGTCTTCCAGATGTGATAGTTGTGCGGCGTGAGCCAAATCATAGAAGGATCTGACATTGAGAAAAAAAAGACAAAAGTAGAAGGGTCTAATTCTGAAGCAAATTATAGAATAGAAAATGCTCCACCCCACAATGAATAAAAAATATCCCCCAAAACTAAAGCAACAACTATGGAAAAACACAAAAATTGAGAAAAGAACCTAGAATTCAGATGTAGAGAAGAGGAAAATAGAAGCCTCTACTTCAATGCCAAGTTTGGAAGCTCAAATGACGTCTAAATCACATAAAACTAGCACCATTGTGTCCGTCTTTGAGTTAGCTTTTTGATGCTTCTTTTAGATCGCAAAAATACATCCGTATGTTGAAGTTGAGCAAGAAACCAACTGTAACTCCAAAAAAAAAGCTCTTTGGAAATTATAGACATGTGCTTAAAATTGACACCTGTATGGCCGTCACCCAGCCTTCACTAAAAAAAATTCTAGTAACCAAAAAATGACATGATATGCCAGATAGTGATGTCATCAACCGGATAAGTGACATCAACAACTGTTGAAAAAAGTCACCGACAGGTGACGTTAGCAATCAATTTTCTAACATCAGTAGTCGAGATGCTGTCATTAGTTGGTGAAGGCAGCTGTAACAACACCACTGGTGGTAGCTAGGTGGAGGTAGAGCTGGGCTAGTGGCTCGACCGATGGTCTGCTAGTGGCAGAGGGGCGAAGGCCACACCGAGGGTGGCGCGCCGGCTACAGTGGGGCTGTGGTCGAGCGTAGGTGATGCTCTAGTGGCCGTGGGGTGGCATTGTATTGGTCGGTGGGTGGAGAGGCCCAAAACCCTGCCTTTTAAATTTTTTTTATTTTTTCTCGATAAACATGTCCGTACGACCTCTAGAGGGGTTAAAAATTTTTCCCAAACGCCCTGAGGCCAAAAAAAACAAGTGTTTTATGTATTTTGACTGCAAACGGCCTTTTGGATCCAATGGCAGCATCTGTTTGAACCCAAAGTGCATCAAAAGTTGACCCTTCACCCTTTTGAAAAAAAAAACTCTAAAAAAGCTGGGGTTTCTGACTGCGAATCATGGCTTTGAGAATCTTTAGACGAGGAAGTAGCGGGGAGGCTCTGGTATCATGTAGAAGTTGAGAAATCCAACTTCACAGACCCTCAAGAACACTTGCATGCAAATATTCTGCAATGAAGAGAAGCCAAAAAATGGAAAAAGCAGAGCTTAGAAGTTCTCAGAAATGTGAGAGCAAAAAATGTATTCTAAGTTATGAAAAACAAAATACAAAAGTTCAACCTTTTAAGGTGAATGAAACCCTAAAGGAAAGAAAGCTAGGTTTACACAATATAATTAATATAAAATATTAATTACATGCACCTAAGAGAGCTAAAGCACCTAGAGTAATAAATAATTTACTCTAACAACCTTTACTTGGTCATTTGAAGTTGACTAAGGAGATGTGTCCCAAGACACAAGAAGAGGAGGATAAGATGTCCAAGGTACCCTATGCTTTGACTGTAGGAAGCTTGATGTATGCTATGATATGCACTAGGCTAGATATTGCACATGCAGTGGGAGTCGTTAGCAGGTATATGAGTCATCTAGGAATTGAGCATTGGAATGTAATCAAATGGATTCTTAGATATTTGAGAGGCACATCCAATAAGTGTTTACACTTTGGGGGCTCTACTACTGATTTATAGGGCTATGTTGACTCAAATTTGATAGGGGATATTGATACCAGGCGGAGTACTACAGGTTATGTCTTTGCTATTGGTGGGGCAACCATGAGCTTAATTTCTAGGTTACAGAAGATTAATGCTCTATCCACTATAGAGGCAGAGTATGTTGCTACTATAGAGGCAGCCAAGGAGATGATATGGCTTCAGTTATTCTTGCAAGAGTTGGGACATCCTCAGAAGGATAATTATTTGTCCACAGATAGTCAGAGTGCCATTCATCTAGCAAAGAATTCAGCTCTGCATTCAAAGACCAAACATATAAAGTTGTGGTACCATTTCATTCAGTCAGTTTTGGTGAATGGACAGTTAAAGCTGGAGAAGATACATACAAATGAAAATCCGGTAGATATGTTGACAAAGGTTGTAAAAAGGGAGAACTAAACTCTTCTTCAGCATTAGTTGGTCTTCTAGACTGAACATGAATCAAAAAATAGCAGAGTCTAGGGTGATTTGATCTAGTGGGAGCCCCATGTGGTAGTGGTATTGCTATAGGATTAGTCTCCAAGTGGGAGATTGTCATTTAGTGTGGAGCCTAATCAGTCCCCAAGTGGGAGATTGTTAGATTGTGGTGACTGATTAGTCGCCAAGTGGGAGATTGTTAGATTGTGTTGACATATGGCCAACATGTTGTAACCCTAGAATGACATTGAATACTTGTATAAAAGGGTTTATGGTTAGGTATTTTAATGATTTTGTGATGCAAAATTGGATCTTGTGGCGGTATTGAGCTATAAGGGATTATAGATTGTAATCAAGTTATAATCACTAGATTGTAATAAGATTAGACTTGCTGTTTGGTCGACGTAGCCTAGGGGATTGGGTGAACCACGTTAAATCTTGGTGCCTTGTATTATTTTATGTGTGATATATTATTTTCTATTATTGGTTATATTTTTATGTAATTGTTATTTCTATCTGTGGTTTAATCCTAACAAATAAGAGCCCAACACTAGATCCTTGTTGTGTGAAGGAGCTGTCAAAGAACATCACCCAAGTTTGGTGCGTTAGCATTGGAATTGATTATCAAGAAAGTCAATGTTCAAAAGAAGAATACTTTGCATTGGTGTTTGTTTTAATTGATCAGAAATTTCCTATCCTTTAATAGCCTTTCTCTCAACATACTGAATATCAAACTCGCTTAGTATCATGACCCACTTGGCTAATCTTCTTGTTAGAGTTTCCTTGCTGAGTAATTATTTTAGTGGATCAATTTTAGCAACCAGTCATGTAGTGTGAGCTAGCATGTACTATCTCAACTTTTGGGAAGCAAAGACAACTACCAAACAATCTTTCTCAATAATGCTATTGTTCATTTTGTAGGAAATCAACATGCAATTGAGATAGTAGATAGCTCGTTCCTTGTTATCATTGTCTTCTTGAGCTAGCAAGATACCAAGAGATGGCTCTATTGCTAAGATGTATAAAATGATTGGCTTCCCATAAATAGGAGGCATCATGATCAGTGGAATAGCAAGGTATTTCTTTATCTGTGTTAAGCTCAAATCACAATATTTTTTCTAGTTATATTTCACACCTTTATGTAGAGCCTTTGGAAAAGGCTATGACATGTCTGACAGTTGTGAGATGAATTTGTGAACGGATTGAAGTCTTCCTTGTAAGCCCCACATTTGACTAATATTATAGGGTGGAGGCATGTCCATGATTGCTTGAACTTTTTCAAGATCCACCTCAATTCCTTTTGTAGAGATAATGTAACCAAGTAGTTTCCTAGAAGTTACACTAAATGCACATTTCTTGGGGTTGAGTCTTAGAATAAACTTTTCCATACAATCTAGGATAGGACCCAAATCTTGCAAATGAGTTTTGCATTCCACACTCTTAACCAAGGTGTCATCAACATAGTCCTCCATCACCTTATGCATCATATCATGGAAGATTGTAGTAACTGTCATTTAATACATGGCACCAACATTTTTTAGACCAAATGACATCTCATTCAAAAAGAAGGTTCCCCATGCACAAGTGAAAGAAGTCTTTCCTTGTCTTCTGACACAATTTTAATTTGATTATAGTTAGAAAAACCATCCATGAGTGAGTACATTTCATATATTATTGTTATATCCACTATCATATCAATGTTGGGGAGTGGAAAATCATCTTTTGGACATGCTTAATTCAGATCTTGGAAATCTATACAAAATCTGACAGATTTTTCATGTTTGGAGACTGGAACAATGTTTGAAATCCATTCAGCATAGTCAACAACACAGATGAAACTAGCTTTCAAAAGCTTTTCTAGTTCATCTTTAACAAGTAATGCAACATAAGGATGCATTTTTCTGAGTTTTTGTTTGACTAGTTTAACTCCTTGTGTAATAGATAAATGATGCATTATGAGATTAGGGTCCAAGTCTGGCATGTCTGAGTAGGTCCATGCAAAATTAATGTTTTTCTCTTGAAAAAAGGAAATGAATTCTACTTTTTTTTTTTGTAGATAAAGACTGTGCAAGATATATCATGTGAGGCTGTTCCTCTATTCCCAAGTTGATTGGTTGTGTTGGCTCTATCAACACTGATGATCTCTCTTGAAAATGACTAGGAAGTGCATCAAATATCTCATCCTCAGGTGTCTCAGAGAGGTTTTCACCTTTGAATACATCTTTTATTTCTTAGAATTTTAGGTTCCAATATTGCCATGATATAGCTTTCACCATTAGACCTTCTATTTCTTTTCATTTTTATTGTGTGACTAAGATAATTGATGTTAGCTTTAGTCATGTCTATTTCTTGGTGGAAGATGTTATAGGTTTGATAGTGTTTAAGTAGCAGGAAAGAGCATAATCATTCTGAAATGTAGAGAATTTTTTAGATGCATTGGAATTCCAGTCTATGAGCTTGGGATAGGTGAGTGAAAGAGATGTGGAAGGTTCGATGGCATTCATGGTGTAATCATCAAATGCTTGGATAAGTAAGTTGAGACCTAGAGAGGCTTCATCCACAAGTGTGTTTGAATGCCTTTGAGTTCTAACAACATTAATTGAAGACTTGATGACAATAGTTGGATGAGACTCATCTGACCTAATGCTAGATGACTCACCTATTTCGAGCTAATTTTTATAGATATGAACTTGATGTATGTCTTTGTCTATAGTTTCTTCTAAGAGAGAGTCAAATTCATACTCTCAAGAGTCTATTCTACAAAGATATAGACTATAGAATTACCCAATAGTAATAGGGAACTATTCTCCGTCATCATCTAGATTTTTACAAAGTTTCTCAATGACCATAGTATGACTTGACTCTCCTTGTTCCTCAATAGCATTGTCAAAAGAATCACTATCAACATCCACAATGCTGATATGTGGTACAAAGTCATCTAGTTCTATGAAGAATTTTGCAAGATCAAAAGGAATTGGATAAGGATAAGGATCCTCATCATCAACATCATCCTCATGATCATCTAACTCAGTTTGTGACTCATGTTTAGATGAACTCTTAGGTTCTAGTATGAATTTTTTAATCCCTAGATGAAAGCAAATATTCTTGAAACTTAGGCCTAATGTATCTTGAGACTTCCTTGTTGACAATTGGCTAATGGAGATATGTAATTCTTTTCATTTATGGCAACACATGATGTACATGCTTATAGGAAACCTAGGAAATAAAGATACTTAGCTTTTGGTAATCAAAAAATTATCTAAGTATGGAATTTGGTATACAATAGTGTAATATTTTGTTAATAACTTGTTCCTGATGTCATATTATGACTAGAGAAGTTAGATTGAGATAGTATACATGTTGATGATGATGTGTATAACCTCAAAAGTTACTATGGACTGTACGAAAAAGATATATTCATATTTAAGTGAAATAAGACAATAGAATTAAAGGAAAGGATTATTTTGTTTACAAAATAATTACTTATCCAATTAAGGTTGACATCCTAGATGTTTACTCAAAGTTGCAAAAGTATATTGTGGTCTTGGCTGACCTAGCTATAATTTTTGAAAAGGAGTGGTATTTATGCAAATGACATCTTGAGATAGGAAGTACAACTGTGAGGTATTGTGTAATTGTTATGTTGAGGAATAATATGCAAAATTTTGTGAAAGCAATAAATGTGAAGTTTTGTGAAAGCTATTTTGTGATTCAAGATCAAGTTGAAGATCAGAGATAAATTGAGAAAGAAGTTATAGTAGCTATATTCTAGAAGTGTGATTACTTGTTTGGGTAGTGAGCTCTTCTTGTAATTGGAAGTGCATGTTTGGGCAATGGGCTCATCTTGCATCTATTGTATCACAACTCCTAATAGGGTTGGAATCTCGTAATAGGGATTCAAAGTCTCCTAATAGCGACTCCTTATACTAAATTTTCACATTGACTCCTAACAGGGTCCATCCTCTAACAAGGAATTTATATATCATATATTATCTAGTAGGTATCATCCCCACTAGGGTTTTCCCTCGGCTAGGGTTTCCCTAGTTAAGAAAATATGGTGTTATGAGTTATCTTTGTGCATGGTTACTATTACTATTCAAAGTTACTTTATTAATTTTTTATGTATGGTTTAAAGTAAGAAATAATATCCACTTGGTGACTAAAGTTTGTAGATTACTGATCCACCACCCCCCTCCCCACTCCTAGTAATCCCTATTTCTAACAATTGGTATCAGAGCACAATTACTTTGAAGAGCCTTAAAAACTTGAGTAAGATCCCAATGCATATGGAAAACATTGATGAAGAACCTTAAAAATGCTCTTGAACAAATTGATCTCCTTACTGAAGAAAGAGATAAGCTAAAGGACATAAATGAAGACTCCAAGTATACATTGGACAATTGAAGGAAAATATTAAATATCTCAAATCTAAGCTTGAATCTAGTAGTGATGATGATTATTCAAAGCTAAAGACCGAATACAAGATCTTGAAGCATGCATTGCAGATTACAAATCTGAAGTTGACTTTGAGATATGATCTTAGCAAAGTTGAATATGATTTGAAGATTGAGAATGCAGATCTTAGAGCAAGTCTGGCAAAGAAAACATCTAAATTTGAAACATTGAAAGAAGATTATGTGGAGAACTTTATAAGTACAATACTATTGTGAAAGGTGAATTAACTCAGTACAAGAAAAGTCTCGAGAAGCTTTACTCTAGCAGAGAAAAACTTGGTAATTTAATGCCAATATAGAGACCTAATTATGATAAGACTAGTCTTGGTTATCTAATTAACATGTCTATGAAGAAATCTGAGATTAGATCAGATCTGAAAGAAAAAGATAAATTTGATGATAAGATTGAATCTAGTCAATCTTTTGATAAACCTAAACAAGTTGAACAAGACAAGGAAGAAGAAATTTTGGATGAACCAATGCAAGTGGAATCTTCTAAGGAAACTAGGTATGAATTTAGAGGCAAGTGTTTTTCATGTAATGAAATAGGTCATATGAAAATATATTGTACAAATAAGTCATTTAATCTATTTAAGGACTTTTAATGTCATAATTGCCATGGTATGGGTCATAAAGCAATTGATTGTAGGAAATTTAAATATGTTAATTATAGAAGGAATAATAGAATGTATAGAAATACTAACCCTGCAGATAGAAGAAGATCTAGTGATAGGACATCAAGAGAAGGAAGACCTTATGAAGACAGAAGATAGATTGTGTGCTATAAGTGTAACAACCTTGGATACATAGCTCATAATTGTCATGCACCTAATGATCAGTAGAATCCTAGAAGTATAACACCAACATGTTAGATATGCAACAAATTTGGACATATAGAAAAGTATTGCATAATGGACAAGAAATTCAAAGATAGAAGGAACAATAGAAAAAACTTTTGGAACAGAAGGAATGATAGAATAAATGTTGGAAATGACAGAAGGAACCACAAGAGAAACTCCATAATTTAACAAAGGAATGTAGTCAGTGACTTCGACTACAAGAACTAAATGAGGCATTGTAAAAGGATTGGACATCTCAAAAGATAAGTTAGATGATGGTGACATAGGAGGATTGAAGTCAGTTATTGAGTTTGATTCAATTAAGTTAAATTAAGCTTGTTTACAACACCAGAATTTGAGAACCTTATTCAAAGATTGAATTAGAGGAAGAAAAGTTGGGAAAAGGTGTATCGAGGTAAGTTTAGATGGTATCTAAGCTCACTTGTAATTTGGAGCTTATCCAAACAAGTTACGAAGGAAGTAAGAGTTACTGGTATTACCCAAAAGGTCAATTCTATAGCAGAAGATGAAAACTATGTTTGTGCAGAGAATTTCAAGAAGCGAAGTCTTGAGAAGCATTGTCATAATGAAAGGAGGCTATAGTAAACCTTGGGTGGCATCTGAAGATTGGACAAATGATCTGGAACATATATTGAAGATAAAGCATAATATAGATTTGGAACATATGACGAGATTACCCAGTCAACTCATTAGGCATCCTTAGAGAAGGCATCACACAAGAAGATAGTGTCAATTATGAAGAAAGCTTTATGAAATCCAATATGATTGAATGTGAGTCAGAGGTATTCAGGAAAACTATGAAACAAGGCATACTAAATATACAACCTTTGTCAATATTTTTTGTAGAGATGTTCAGAATAGAGCATTTTGTATGCATAAATATCAAATGTGCAACCTAGTGAAATAAAGAGAAAATTTGATAGATTAGTTGAAGTAGTGACAATAAAGACTAAAAGGGTCAAGTAGAAAGCCACTGGACCAGGTAAGAGACAAAAGAAATTTTTGACAATCATTGAATCTAGTGATGAAGAAGAAGAAGATGAAGAAGTCAAAGAAGTAGAGGAGGTGACAATGTCTAAGAAATCAATAGGAAAAGGTCGACAACCTTTGAAGCTTAAGATAGAGAAGATAAACTCAACTATTTCTATTGAGGGAACTTTGTTTAGATGAACAAATTTTATGATTTGTATAAAAATTTTGAGAAATTATATCAGATTGATATCTCTACTATGAGATACATTATAGAAAATAATCTAAAATTGAAGGATATTAAGGGCATACTAAACTAGAAAGTGTATGAGAAAAAAGAACTAGCAAGAAACTTGAAAACTTAGAAATTCAAAAGTCTATGCTAAGAACTATTTGGAAGATTGATGACAAAGAAGAGATTAAGAGATTTTTGAATAATCTTTCACCTTATTGATGAAATAAAATGAGACCATTTTTGTTTATGGTGGGTGAGAAAGATTAATAAGTGAGACTGTAACAACAATAAGTCAGATGTTGACAAAATCTAAGGCAACATCTCCACTAGCACCTAGAACCTTAGAAGTGTTAGTGAGCAGTCTCACTATGTAGATAGACTAGACTAATGTTTGCCATTAACATTGATGATACTAATCCATTTGAAGGTTCCAAACTTAATGAACCTAATACCAAGGATATTGAAGACAAACTAAGGCAAATCAAATAGGAAAAGAGACTACTTGGAGAAGAGAAGAGAAAAGTAGAAGAGACCAAGCAAAAATTGCTTGAGGATGAGAAGAAAAGAAAGGAAGAGGAGGAAAAGAAAAGAATAGCAGAAGAAGAAATAAGAAAGAAAATAGAGGAAGATGAGAAGAAGGGACAAGAAGAGGGAGAGAAGAGAGAAGATGAAATGAAGGAAAGAGAAAATAAAGAAAAAGAAGAGAGAAGGTTCAAATAGGAAGCAAAGGGAGGATGACACTAAGTCTTCTAGTTTATCTACTATGCTTTCACTTTCCAACCAAGCAATTAATGATGTTCATTAAACTAATTTGATCTCATCCTTATCAAAGCTTATTTAGAAAAATAGAACAGTGAAGAGCCTACAAAAGAACTTGATGGATGTTACTAACATACTACATAGTACTTTGGTAGTACAACACATAGAAGTAGATCTATAACAGAGGGCACAGGTAGTGTTAAAGTCATTTGATGAAGAATTTACCAATTTCTTAAATGTTGCAGAAGCAAATGAACAAATTTCACATGATGCTAACTTGTTTAGTGTTGTTTTCCAAAATATTAAGAATGATTTGGTAAGTCTTGATACGTGTATCAAGGAACTTTGGAAGCGTAAACAAGATGGGAAGATATTGTACATTAAGTGTACCCTACCTTATAAACTAACTAAGGAAATTAACAATTAGATTAGAGGTAAAATGGGTGAGTTAAAGGCTCTATCTACCCAGTTACAACATCCATCTTATAAAGTTTATGATTTTGAAGGACAAGTGGCCAGTATTCACAATGATATCAGAAAACTAGAACTTCAAAAGGAACATATTTTGAAGAGAATATCAGGTTTAAGAGAGTCTATTTCTCTGAAAGCATCTTTTTTGAAAAATAGTTGGAGGAATATGTCAACAACAAGAACACTTATTATAACTTTTTGTATTCAGACCTAAATGCAGTTGAGATTGCATCATATACCCTATGTGGAATTTTCACCTTTGCTAAGTCAACCAAGGAGACATGGAGTAAAGGTATGGATAGTTTGAAAGAATTTTTTTATGATTGCATGAAGATTCTAGCAGCTTAAGGCAAAAGGACAACATTTTTGATAGTAGATGGACAATTTTTATATAGATCTTGACATTTTGACCTTTTTCATTAATATCAAAGGGGGGGAGATACAATGTGAAAGTTGTAAATTAGGTAAAGAGAAGATAAAAGTTTAAAGTATATTGTAAGGGGGAGCATATGTAAGTTGGACAAATTGCAATAGATGTATTTTTTTTGTTACTTAGCCAATTTTCTCTATTTTGTTAACATCAATGCCAAAGGGGGAGATTATTGACAATTGGCTAATGGAGATATGTAATTGTTGTTACTTATGGCAACACATGATGTACATGCTTATAGGAAACCTCATAAATAAAGATACTTAGCTTTTAATAATCAAAAAATTATCTAAGTATGGAATTTGGTATATAATAGTGTTTTGTTTTGCTTATAACTTGTTGTTGATGTCATATTATGACTAGTGAAGTTAGATGGAGATAATATACATGTTGATGATGATGTGTATAACCTTGGAGGTTAGTACTGGTTGTACAAAAAAGATATATTTGTATTTAAGAGAAACATGACAAAAAAATTGAAGGAAAGGATTACTTTGTTTACAAAATAATTACTTGTCCAATTAGGGTCAACATCCTAGATGTTGACTCTAAGTTGGAAAAGTGTATTGTGGTCATAGCTGTCCTAGCAATTATTTGTGAAAAGGCATGGTATTTATGCATGAGAAATTATATGCAAACTTCTATGAAAGAGATATATGTGAAGTTTTGTGAAAGCTATTTTGTGATTTGAGATCGAGCTGAAGATTAGAGATCAATCAAGAAAGAAATTACGGTACTTATATTCTAGAAGTTTTTTTTGGGTAGTGAGCTCTTCTTGTAATTCGAAGTGTATGTTTGGGTAGTGGTCTCATTTTGCATCTACTACATCTACTATTGTGATAAGTGATTTGCGAACTTTTGTTAAGTGATATATGAAAAGTTTTTGAGAATCTAATTTTATGATCCAAGATTGAACTGAGGTCAGAGATCAGTCAAGAAAGAATTTACAACACCTATATACTTGAGGACTAATTACTTTTTTGGGCAGTGATCTCTTCTTGTACTTAGAAGTGCATGTTTGGGCAGTGAGCTCTTATTGCATCTATTGTACTACAACTTCTAACAAGGTTGGAATCTCCTTATAGGGATTCAAAGTATCCTAATAGGGACTCCTTATACTAAATTTTCTCATTGAATCATAATAGGGTCCATCCTCTAACAAGGAACTTATATATTAGTATATTATCTAGTGGGTATCATCCCCACCAGGGTTTTCCCTTGGCCAAGGTTTCTCTAGTTAACAAAATATGCTGTTATGAGTTATCTTTATGCATGGTTACTATTACTATTCAACATTACTTGATTAATTTTTTATGTGTGGTTTAAAGTAAGAAATAATTTCCAATTGACGACTAAAGTTTGTAGATTACTGATTCACCTCCCCCAGTAATCCCCATTTCTAACACTTCTAGCTATCACTTTGATAGGATCAATCAAGCCATTATTGTTCCATCCAATTAAACCATTCCCTTTGTAGCTAAAGTGTTTAATGAGTTTAAGACATAGACCATACTTTTCAGGAGTAATCTCACAAGACTATTTTGTGAGATCAATTGGAGTTTCCTCTCTATATATCCATACAACAATGGCTCTATTTTCATCTTCCTCTTCTAGAGATACAATAGCTTAAACAAAGGTACCACTGTACTTAGTTTGAGGTGACAACACAAAAGGTCTCTTCACTTTAGATGGCCTCCCATAATGATTGGGAGATTCAAGAAGAGATGTCAAAGATAGAACAAGTTCTATGTGATATTCATCCATCCTAGTTTCTTCCAACTTGAGTGACTTCTCAATCTATTTTAGCTTATCATCATGATGATCTATAGATTCACTATTAGTAGGCTCAACATTTTTAATAGATTTCAGCATGTTACATTTGTAACTAGTATTTGCAGCTATGGTGACTTCAGAACCATGGAATGGAAACTTGACGCATTGATGGTAAGTTGAAGGCACAACTTACATTTCATGTATCCATGGCCTCCCTAGCAAGATGTTGTATGCTAATGGAATGTTAAGGACTTGAAAAATGAAATCCCTTTCTAAAGGACCAAATCAAAGAGGCAAAACAAGAATACCTAAGGATTTATTCTTGACTTCATCCATATGCCTTGATGGTTATCTTGTGATAAGGGTCAATAGACTCTTCAGAAAAGCCCAATTGCCTGAGAAAAGTAGAACAGATATTTAAGCCAACTCCTTTTTCAATGAGCATGCGATGAATATGCTTCTAGTGTATCATGGCTTCAATGTGGAATTGTTGGTTATGTAGATAACTTAGTGAGTTATCATCCTCCTTAGTGAAGGACAAGTAGTAAGGTGAAGTCAAGTGACCCACCATACATTGGAACTTGTCAAGCTCAAGATCTAGAGGTACATTTCCCTAATTGAGGGGTTTGTCAAGAATTTTCCTATGAGCAAGTGAGTTTTTGAGAAATTCAAAGATCATTATTTGAGCACTTGTTCATTGTAATTGGTCAAGGATACTGTAGCTTGTAGCCATAGAAGATGTTGCAAGTTTTGTACTTTTCCAAATGGACCAACAAGGGGTTTGTCTTTGTGTTGTTCTAACTCAAGAATAGGTGTAGGGCCTTTAAGTACTATCTTGGCACAAGAACATGTTAAAAAATTGGCACAAGATTGTGATGGTTCTTTATCAGATGTAGTAGATGTAGCACCCCTTAAGGAAAATGACGTCTTAGGTTTTGTGTTGCCTTATTTTCCCTTGATCGTGATGATGCCACAATATTCAAAATCTATAGGTTCAACCATGTTGATCACATCATCATCATTGGTATATGTATTGTTGACATTGTTATGAGACTTTTGTTTAGATTTTTTACACTTCTCATAATGTGGGAATGACACTTTAAAAGCCTTGTGGTCTGAATTCTTGCTTTGTCCATCCACAAGAATTTTATCATTACTGATTAAGTCTTGGACTTTATGATATAGGTTAATGCAATTATTTGTTTTGTAACCTTTGTTATGATGCTATCACAAAATGCAGTCTTATTCCACCATGAAGGTTGTGTTTGTGGATCATAAGGACAAGAATTGTCTATTGGAGTAATGATCTTGTTTTAAAGCAAGGTCTTGTAAACCACATCCAGATGTTCACCTAGAGGTGTGTACTCTCATTTTAGTTGTGCAACCCAAGATGAGTTTTTTGTATTGTTTCCAAATGTTTTCTTATCAAGAGGAGGGTTTTCAACATTCTTAGATGCACTAAGATTGTTTGTAAGATTGAAATCCACTTTAGTAGTTTTAGGAGTAATGTTATCAATGACTCCATCATGTACTACCTCTTGATTCTTGTTCACATACTTGGATTTATCCTTACTAGAGGTTGATCCTTGTTCGATGTCCTTTTGAAGGGTTATTTCACCCATTTTGACCACGAATTCCTCTATTTGGATAGCTTGTGTGATCATGTCTTTGAAGGTGTGTGGACCTTAAAGTTTTATTTTATACCCAAAGTCAGGCAAAAGATTATCCAAGATGTCAAGTTTTTCCATTTCGAGAATATTTGATGAATATTTGGGATATAGTTGTCACCACCTCTGAAGGAATGTGAGGAAAGGTTCCCTAGATTTCTACTTGAGGTTATACAAGTCACATATGTAAATTGGATGTTGTATGTTGTGTGAGTATTGCTAAACAAATAGGTTAGCAATCTCATCAATTTTTTTGATACCTGTAGGCAACCTTGAGAACCATTCCATGGCCTAAAAACCTAGACTTCATGGGAATAAATGCATCAATCCATGAATTTAATAGACAAAGCACTGAATTCCCTTGAATGATGTTTGGGGATTAGAGGTTCTAAAGTATTTTTCATACTTGGTCAACTCAACTACTCTTGGGAGACATGTCTAAACTCTTGTCAAAAGGAAATGGACAAAGAGTGTCTATGGTGTATATTTTTGTTGTTTTGTCCTTGTCACACGTCATTTAGGTCAATTGCTCTTGCATGACCTTTAGTTGTATTTGTAACTTAGACATCTTAGTTTCCTTTCATGTGTGATAATTGCTTCAACATTAAAGTGGTGAGGTAGTTTTTCTCCTTCTTGAGTGTGTTTAAGAAAGTATTTCTCTTTTTCTTCATTAAGCAAGATCTTCATTACTTTCTAAAAGTGTTTATCCTTTTGACATTTTTGTATATCTTTGGGAGGTATCTCTTTGTTTTCCTCATTCTCATTAGTGTGGTTGTAAGGTTATCTTTGTATTTCATTTTTGTGGTGATCTTGTCCTCTACTCTGCTCTCCATTTTCTTGGTCTTGATCAGCCATTCTAGGAATGTGGTAGGATTCAATGTATGTTTGTTGAAAGGGTCTTGTTGTTAAAAAAGCTTGCACCCTTGCTCAAATTTTTTACTTAAGGAAAACCTTGTGAAACATGGAACAACCTCCAAGCTATGGGAGTTGAACCATGAGGTTGAGTCTCCAAAGAAGGTCAGCTTCTTCTTCTATTAGGAAGCACTTAAACTACACTTGAAGAGAAAAGTGAGAAGGAATAGATGAAAGAAACTACCTAATCTAGTTTAAGGAGGTGATGCACCAAAATAGGGTGTTCAATCCTACCTCTACCCATATATGCACAATTAACCAATTATAACCTTAAAGAATATAGATTCAAGCCTTGTTTACTCAAACAACCACATGAAGATTAGACAACAAAGGAATGCTATAGGAAAGAACTTCACTCAATATCATTCAGATGCCAAAATAGATACAATCATGCAAATTGCAGAATATAGATAAGAACATTAACTGAGGTAAAGGAGTCTTACATAGCGTGTTAATGGCTGAAAGAGATACATCAGAGAGTTACAATGGCTCACAAGAAAAAGGAATTTACAATGTGCATGAAAAACATGCCAAGGAAAATAGAGAAGAATCTATATATTGAGGAGCTAAAAAAAATGTGCTTTTATAGATTAAGCATAACTAGATATTTTTGATAGAACCACTTCATAACCACTATTTTAAATCTAGAAAATATCTAATCTCGATATAAAACTAGATGTTGGCAACTCACTTGTCCACCAAACAAAGCTCTAAGATGTTAAGAATGACAATCATCAATTTTTGATTGAATAGATGGGTCAACATGTGGTGATGGAGTGTTCTCTACATTTATCAAATCTAGGAATGATGAAAGTGGTTACAAGAGATTGAAAAGATTAGATCCATCATCAAGGAGCTACTTCCACTGTCATAAGTATGCCAAATTAGTTGTGTTATCTAGTCAACTAAAGTCAACTAACAAGCCTTGCCATGTGGTATGCCAAATTAGTTGTGTTATCTAGTCAACTAGAGTCAACTAACAAGCCTTTCCATGTGGGAAAAACATCTTCTACCATTTTATCACTCTGTAAAGTCATCATGCTTTAACCTCTTGTGATCCATATTTCTTTAATAATAGTTCTTGCTTGCAAAACTATGACCAATTGATTATTGCTGCTTCATAGCCTGCATTTAACATCTTTCATTAGCTGCCATGACTTTGTGAAGATCAAGATCCTAACTGCATTCACACCATCACCACTTTCACCCAAAGTTCACCTTCTAACTTGCGACCAAGTTAAACAAAGAAATTGCTTGACTGCAACTCTAATTATAACTTCCTTCTTACATGCTGTGATAGTTTGCTGGCCATAGATCTGGAAGATCTAATGATACAAAATGCATCCTTGAAATGCTATAGAATTTTTCCTTAGCACACTATTGCAACTTAAACCATAGTATGTTAAACTCATCTTGTGACCAGGTGAAAATAACACAACCATCCTATCAAGACCCTTACTCAAGTTGAACCAACTAACTCTGCAATGATTTGAACAAAAAGAAATTGAGCCTTTGCCATCTTGACCCGAGTTAGAACTTAACCTATTGTGATTGTGCAAATTGCACAGTTACAACTTTGAAATGTTTTAAGAAATACACGAAATAAAGCCATGAGACTTAGGATAAGGACATGACCAAAGTTAAGAATGGATCATTGTGAAACATTTGATCATTTGAACATTTAAAAGGTATGATAGTTGGATAGCTCAACATTTGAAATCAATTTTCTTGTGGGAGGGCATTTTTGGTGACTCAGAGGGGATGCAGGCTTGCTTGGCATAAGATTAGTGATCACTAAAGATCCATTGGGCTATAGAGTCTCTAAAACCACAAAAACTCATCAAATTCATCACTTCTACTGCATCCTAAGCAATAAAATAAACCTTTGTGTCTTTGTAACTCTGAAAAACTTTGTGTCTTCATAACTCTACAATAAAATAAACCTTTGTGTCTTTGTGTCAATCAATTATAGTTTAACCGAGGAACAAATGATGGTGAGTGAGAGTGGAGGGAGCGGTGTTTTTCAAAATTTGAATTCAAGTAAGGGCTGGACTCTGAAGGAATGTTAGGATTAGATCCTTGGTCTGGAGCATGGGTCACAGGTGGGGGATGGACAAGCATCTTTTGGCCCAGGGGACTAGTCAGAGATTGTGGATGGGGACCCAGTTATCCCCCTCAAGGAGGTGGTCAAGATTCCTCTGCTTCCCAAAGCAAACTTGCCAACAAAATGGTCTTCTCTATTTGGGGTCAAACCTTTAGGTATGTCATCTTTCCCATTGTTAATACTCTTCTTGAATCTAAGAGAGGTACCCGTGCTATCACCATCCTAGATGAAATCATTGATCACAACATTTGATCCATGGCCTCTACTCTGGTTAGCAAATTTTTGGGGCTGAGGTCTAACATATACAATGTAAGGTCCTTCATCAGGAAGAATTGGACTCTGAAAGGTCATGTCTCAGTCATGTAAATGGAAAAGGGTTTTTTGTCTTTTCCTTTTTCATGCATGGAAGATTTGTCCAGCATCCTCTGTGAGGGATAGTGGGCTATTGGTCGCTCCACCCTAGTGCTCTAGAAGTGGACCTCCAATCTAAACTTGAATGACTCTATTTTTGTCCAAGCCCCTATCTAGGTTAGATTACCCAAGTTGCCTTTAGAATTTTGGAACAAAGATGTTTTTGTGGGGCTTGCAAGGACTTTTGGTGAACTTCTATCTACAGATCTGATCACTGCCTCCAATTGCTACCTCAACTATGCTCGCATCTATATTGGAGTCAAGGAAGGTAGAGACATGCCTACATCTGTGGCCTTTCACTCTAAACTTGGAGTGCATATTTAGAAAATAATTTATGAAACTATTCCTTTCACTTGCTTTCTCTACCTAAAGGTAGGTCACAAGGCCAACCAGTGCCCTAAGGGGGTCAAGCAGAAGATGATGGTCCCTATTACCTCAAACAATTCCAAGAAGCTTCCTCCTCCCCCTTGCCTAGCAACCAAGGGGAACAAGAAACTGATCTAGAGGCATAAACCATCTAGGTCTTCAAAGACGTAGATTAGCAAGGAAGTTAAGCAGATTACCCCTAGGTAGATTGACACCATTTTGGAGGATCAAGCCCACATTGAATCCCTTTATCCTGTGGTGGAATCCCTTAATGCAAAGGAAGGTGGTGAGGTGGTAGGGTTAGAGTAGAATGGCCAGAGGCAGGAGACACCCTACTCTAAAGAGAAAATTGGTCAGAGGACTAAGCCCCCCTATTTAGATGGTAGGTTGGAATCTCCTCAGAAGATCTCCCCAAGGCCTAAGGTTTGCCTGGACTGACCTCTGAGTTTGGGTTCTAATTAGGTAGAGACTATGCCAGATCTTAAAGGATTGGAGGCAAAGCTCCTTCAACTTATCAACAACTCTTCCCCTAACCAAGTTGCTAATTGGGAAGAGTGGATAGACAACTACTCTCTGGACAGTCTAGATGGTTGGTGTATGAATTTTTTTTCCATAGGAAGCACCAACCTCGTGACCTCCCCCCTTTGTCCCCAGTGACAACTAGGAGCAAGGTAAAGGCTGATGTTGGGATAACTCCCAAGCAACCTGGTAGGAAGAAAATGAACCAGCTATTGGAAGAAAAAACCAAAAGAAAACCTGGTAGATGGGAGCCAAAGAACCATCAAGGAATTCTCAAGAAGCAAGAAATGAAGGTCATTTCTTGGAACATTAGGGGCCTCAATGGGGCCCATAAACAAGAACTTATCAAAAATTTGATTAGAGATCAAAGACCTAATTTTTTGCTGATCCAAGGAACTAAGATGAAAAGGGATCTGGTAAACAAGATTTCTTTTAGTAAATCCATGAATAGTGTAGCCACAAATTTGGAAGGAGCCTCGGGATGGGTGATGATTCTTTATAACAGTAGGGCATTCAAGTTGTCCCTCATTTTTGTTGCAGAGAATGCTCTCTTGTGCAAGGTGTCCCATATCCATACTGATGACTCTTGGTTCATTTTAAACCTGTATGCCTCTAATTAAATAAGGGAAAGGAAAGCTTACTGGGACAAGATCTCATTGTTCTTTTCCAACTACAATATTAAAAAAGGGATAGTTATGGGAGATTTTAACTCTCCCCTCATAGATAACAAAAAAAGTAGAGGTCCCTCCTTGGATCAGAACAACAAGCTCGACCTCTCCAACTTCACCCTCAACCTAGTTTTCATGGATCTGGACCTCTTGGGGGGAAAAATCACTTGGTCTAATAGAAGAGTTGGTGGGGAATGCATCCAGGTCCATCTTGATAGAGCTCTCATCTCTCCTAGGTGGCTATAGACTCACTCTTGTAGACTCTCCCTTCTCCCTAGAGTTAACTCTTACCACTCTCCTATTTCTCTCTATGTTAGCCCCCTGATAGTCAAAAGGTCTTTCCCCTTGCATTTTGAGAAAATGTGGATTTCCCACCTGGATTTAGAATCTAAGATATCTTCTTGGTGGGATATTGAGGTTGAAGACACTGCAATGTTCAAGGTTTCCCAGAAACTGAAGAATGTGAAAAGAAACATTAAAGTTTGGAACAAGTCTGACTTTGGTCACATTTTCTAGGATAAAGCCAAAAAGATAGACTAGTTGTGTATCATTCAGGAAGAAATTCAGCACAATGGATATATGACAAGAATAGGTAGGAAGAACAGGCCATCCTCTCTGACCTCCACAACATAATATCTAAGGAAGAACATTATTGGAAACAAAGATCTAGAGTTTTCTGGCTAAAAAAAGGTGACTAAAACTCTCATTTCTTCCATTTTATCATTCTCAAACATCATGCAAACAATAGGATCACAAGCATTAAGAAAGGCCAGGACCTTCTATCCAAGGAAGACGAGATTGCAGATGAACTTGTTTAGTTTTTCTCATCCCTCCATTCCAAGGACCCCTCTCTATAAGTGATTGATCTAGATGACATTCTTTTGGCAACCCCTTCATTGCTGCAACCACACCACAATTCTATGTTGAAAGCTATCCCCTCCCAGGAGGAAATCTTTCAAGCTCTCAACTCTCTTTAGGGGGACAAAGCTCTTGACCCGAATGGTTTATCGACTTTCTTTTTTCAGACCTACTGGGAGGTGGTCAAAACGGATGTTACTAAGGCTATCCAAGAATTCTTTGGGGTCAAAAACCTTTTGAAAGAGCTCAACACCACTTTCTTGGTTCTCATTCCTAAGATTTTGGGGGCTGACAATATGGACAAGTTTAGGCCTATTAGTCTTTGCAATTCTTTTTACAAAATCATCTCCAAGATTCTTACCATCAGACTCCTCAACATTCTCACCCTATTTATCTCCCCCCAGTAGATTGGTTTTTTCTATGGCAGGCAGATTCTTGACTCTATTGTCATAGTTCATGAGGTCATCCACTCTCTAGAAGCCATCAAGAAGGAAGGCTTTCTACTAAAGTTGGATATGTCTAAAGCCTATGATAGGGTGGATTGGAATTTTCTCATGGTGGTCCTTTAGGCATTTGGTTTTGATGCTTAGGTATGCAATATTATGTCTCATCTTGTCTCCTCTTCATCTTTATTTGTTTTGGTTAATGGCTTCCCCTCTCATTTCTTCTTTCCTTTGAGAGGACTAAGGTAGGAGGACCCCATCTCCCCTATTCTTTTTATCATTCTGGCTAAATGCATGGGAAGACTCATCCAGAGGAAACATCAGGACAGGAGTCTACAGGGTCTCAAGCCATCTTCGGGCCCCTCAACCTTCTCTCATCAGCAATTTGTGGATGATACCATCTTGGGGGGAGAAGCTACTATCTTAGAAGCCAGAGCTTTCAAGGGCATTTTGAACACCTACACTAGGGTTTCAATCCAAGCTATTAACTAGGAGAAGAACTCAGTTTTCTTCATCAACACCCCTTTGGAGAGACAAAGGAAAATTGCTCAAATTTTGGGAAGTGGCATTGGATCCCTGCCCCCTAATTATCTTGGCCTGCCCTTGGGCTCCAGACCCCCAGACTCCTTTTGGAATAGCATCATTGATAGATTCAATAAGAAGCTTGCTGGATGGAAAGGGGCTACCCTTAGCCAAGCTGGCAAGTGTACCCTGGTGAAATCCATTTTCCAAAACCTCCCCACTTATGCTCTAAGCCTCTTTAGAATCCCTGCCAAACATGTGGATAGAATGGAGAAGATTTAGAGGGACTTCCTCTAGTTAGGGGCTGATGACCATAAGAGATATCACCTTGTCTCCCGAGATCTCATCTGTCTCCCAAAATGCTATGGAGGTCTAGGCATTAGAAAGATTAAACACCTCAACAATTCCCTTTTGGCCAAACAGTTATGGTGTATCTTTCAAAGCACAGGTGTTTGGAGGGATATCTTGACTGAGAAATATCTGAGAAGACAACCCCTTAAATTCCTGATAAAAGAGACTGAGATTCCCCATAGGTCCTATATTTGGAATAAGATCTCAAAGGCTAGACCCTTGGCCAAGTCAAAGGCCAAATGCAAAGTTGGCAAAGGGGATAATATCTTATTTTGGCAGGACAACTAGGCTAGTCAGGGACCTCTTATCAACCATCCCATTTATGGAAGATGGGCAAATCAGTGCATTGAAAGTTATGGTAGGAAAGTTAGTGATTATAGAACTGGTCAAGGTTGGCAAGATCTCTCTGAGCTATCCTCAGACCTTATCCCTCTAATGATTTTGCTGAATGCCACCCCCATCAACAACAATAGGGATTCTATCATGTGGGGTGATAACTTGGATGGGCTTTTCTCTGTAGCCTCTGGCTACTTCTACTTATGGGCCAGAATGGAGAAGCCACCAATACCTGAATTTCTATCCTCACTCCCAAAATTAATATCTTTTTTTTGGCTGCTACTATAAGACAAAATTCTTAGCCTGGACAATTTAGCCAAGAAAGGCCAATTCATCCCCAATAGGTGCAGCCTTTGCAAGCTTAACTTGGAATCAATAAATCACCTATTCATCCTATGCCCCTATTCCTCTAAGGTGTGGAATCTTCTAACCAAGTATCTTGGTTTTAGCTGCTGTCCCCTTGACATCATCTAGGACTTGTTCTACCAGTGGAGAAGCCACCTCTATGTTTTGGATATTTAGCTTTTTAGCTCCTGGATTCTCCCACACTTTTGCTGGGGAATGTAGAAAGAGCGCAACAACCAAATCTTCAGAGAAAAAGAGGCTCTTGAGTTCATAATTGCAGACAAAATTTAAGGTCTAACTATGGAGAACTTTTCCATAATAAAGGGATGAAACATAAAGGAAGGAGGGAACAGTAAAGCTAGGAAGAAAGATAGGGACAAGAGAAGATAGGAAGCAAGATCATCCTTCCCCTCTGAGGACTGGCACAAAGCCAACTTTGATGGGGTGGCTAAGGGGAATCTCGAACCAGCTGATAGTGGTGGCATCATCAAAAATTGTTCAGGAGGAGGAATTATGACTGTTTCTTTCCCTCTTGGTCACCAGACCAATCATTTAGCTGAAGCTAGTGTGGCCAAACAGATTGTGAAGCTGGCCTTGACATTAAGGATTAAGAGCCTATTGCTTGAGGGTGACTCCCTAAACATTATCAATTGTATCAAAGGAAATTCCCCGCCCTCTTGGATAATTCCTAACATCATTGATGACCTTAGATTTGACTTGGGAAAGTTCAAAAGGACTTTTATTAGCCACATTTACTGAGAAGCCAACTCAGTTGCTGACTGGTTCACCAATGATGCTATTACCAGAAACTCAGTAATGACATGGATGAATGAAGATGAAATCCTGGTAGCGACAATTGAGTTAGTTCGATAGGATCAAATACAGGGTACTAATATCACCCCTTTTTAATTATGGAAAGATACACCAAATCACACATCAGAAGGGGAGTAATTACAAGTCATGCAAAGTTCTTTTTAAGTCATAATCACATGTATGGATGGCATGCTTTGAGGGCTGGCATGAAAAAAACTACCAAAAATCATAGTTACATTTTTTTTTTAAACTTCTCAAGGAAAACTGAGCTCAACATTTCTGCTAGAGGAATAGGTTTTATAGAGTCAAAGTCTACCATGGTTGGGGAAAGGATCAAAAGAGAGCCTTGGGAAAATGGAGAAGTGGAAGGGGAAGGGGAAGGTTTGGTCCAAGCTCGAAAAAGGGGGTATAACCAGATTCATGGAGAAGCTTAATGGCTTCGATGCTGGGGTTACCAAGGGGATGGTGGAAACATGGAATAATAGGAAAGTTAAAATAGATGGTGTCACCCACCAAATCACTGAGGGATTGATAGCAGAGGTGATGAAAATCCCTCAGGTTGTTATAAACTTCTTTAGGGATAAAAAGATGTCAGTCAATGATGTTAGCAAATTTGTCAAGGACGATACCAAGAGGAACAAAATTATTAAGATAGACACTTACTATGAGATGGAATCCATATAAAAATTATGGAGGTATGTTCTCAGAATTCTCATTGAGTATATCACTCTTGACTCCAAGCTTGATAGGATAAGAACACACCATTTTGTGTTGCTTAACCACTTTAGGCATGCTGTTAACATTTCCTTTCCTTTCTTTTTTTTCACATCTAGTTTAAGAATATTGAGGGTTTCAAGAGAAAACCCATCACTAATCCTACCCTCCATGAAGGCCTTCTCCTCTTGGTTTATGAGTTTCTGAAAGCTCAAACCAGGGGAAAACCCCTTGGTGACCCTGGGAATGCTTTGTAGGAAATTGCCAGTTTGGACTCTAAGGATGTTCAAGTTGTTTAATCAGAGGACGGGGATTATTCCACCAAAGCCATCTCTGCTACCCTCAACCCTCACTTTCCTAGCAAAAAGAGCCCCAGAGGTCTCCCCACCATTCTTCCCAAGCTTGAGCTCCAGGAGGTGAAATATGATAGTGAAGAAGAAGAGGAGACTGAGACTGAGTCTAAGGATGAGGACAAGGTGAAGGGGAAGGACACTGTGAAGGATGAGGAAAAAGGGTGGGGGAGAGATAGGGAGGAAACCCTCAGTACCCTTGATGCTCCCCCAAATAACCCTAGAAAAAGAAAAGTAGAACAAGCCCTACTTCAGGAAGACCCCATCGCCCTGACCACTGAGACCCCTAGTCCTGTCTCACCCTCTTTCGTGCCTGAGGAGAAGACTATGGAAAAAAGTGGGGAGGTGATAACAAAGGATAGGAGGAGGGCTTGGAGGAATTTTAACATGGATACTGCTAGGTTGGGAGTTTTCAGAGAGCCAATGAACATCCAGGTGATGGAGGACCTCGATGGCATAACTCATTATGATGAGCTCATCAACCTCGCTCTTTTGGTCTTGTCTTATAACATGCGGGAATCTAGCTTCGACCTTCTAAAAAACATGAAGAACAACTTGATAGGTAACTTTTGATCTATCAAATGGTTATTTTAGGAAAGTGAGGCTCTAAAGGAAAAGATTATCTAGGATAGTAGCCAGAGCCCCCACAGAGTCCAGGAGAACATCGGAAGGATGAATGACCAAGATGACAGCCAGAAGCACTGCAGCGGCTAGGACTCTAGAAATGATCAGGAGGATAGATTTTCTCACGTTGAATAGAAAGTCCAGAGGTTAGAAAACATCATCCAAATTCTAACTAATCAAATTTTTGACACTCTACACACTTTGAATGAGAATGTTGTCAAATTGGGGGATACTCTTATGAGAATTGGCGTTGGGGGGAACATGAGGAAGCTGACTAGCTAGAACATTGGTAAGGAAGAGGCTAATCTAAATGATGGCAGGGACTAGGTGGATCATTTGGACTAGGAGGAAGCCCAAAAAATCAACCAAGAAGGAGAGGACAACTAGAAGGATAATGAAACTGCAGAAACTCTACAGGATCTAGGTAAGGTTTCTGTAGGATCTAGACAAGGAGAACCATTAGGTTTGGTTTTCCTTGTCGGTTTGGTAGTTGGCTTTTCCCTCCTAGCCTCTGGCCTTTTGTTTCTTTTTGGCTGTTGGTTGTTATTTCATGTTTTCCTGGACTTTATTGTCTTAAATTTTATGCTGTAAAACTTTCAAGTTTCAGGTCCCTATAAAACCTATTTTCCTTAATCAAAAACTCTACAAAACTTCAGACCAAAAAATCTCTACAACAAAACATGTACTCGACACTTGTTGGAAAACAAGAACAAATAGAAAGAAAAATATTCTAACTATGTACATAAATATTCATCCTTTCTCAAATATAGGGATTAAGATATATTTCATTTACTGGAATAGGCATGATTTCACCATTAGGCTTGCTTAACTAGAAAGCATTGGCTTGATTGCAACTAATAATTATATAGGGACCACTCCATAAGGCATCAAATTTTGAAAGTCTTCCTACCTTGATTTTTTCCACATCCCACTTTAGCACAAGATCACCCTCTCTTAAAATTCTAAACCTAGCCTTGTTATCGAAGTTCTTCTTCACTTGTTGTTGAGGGGCTTCCAAGGTCTATATTACTTGATGTCTCTTCTCTCCTAGCTCCATTAGTTCTGCCATTCTTATGGACATAGCATCATTTTCTATCAATTCTGACTGATGAGCCAAATCAATAGTAGGAAACTCTAATGAGATAGGAGGCCTTGCTTCTCTACCATATACTAATATGAAAGGAGAATTTCCTATGGCCCTTTTAGGTGTTATTCTATTAGCTCAAAGGGTAGCTCTCAATTTCTTATGTCAAAACCTTTGATTATCTTCAATAGTCCCTCTTGATGATTTTGATCAAATTTTTATTGGAGGACTCAACCAAACCATTAGCTTTAGTGTAGTAATTGGAAGAAGTGCTTAGCTAAATGTAATGATCAATTTCCCATGCACACATTTGAGCTCCTACAAAAGACTTTGCATTATATTTAAAATAATGGTTGAAGAGGCATAAAACTTGGTTACAATTCCATCAAGGAAATCAACAACTGAAGATTTTGTGGCATCCTTCAATACAATCACCTTTGTGCATCTGGTAAAATAATATGTAGTAGCTAGAATCCATTTGTGACTAGAGTTGGAAGAGGATTAACAAGACCAATAAAATGTAATCCCCATTGGAAAAAAGATTGATCCAATTGAATAGGATAAATTGGAAGTGCTGCAAGTATTTGCTTACCTGAAAAGAAAGCACATTTTTCATAGGCAATCATGGAATAAGGATGGCTAGTAATAGCCTACCCTCATTATCTTCATTATAGTGGTTCTTTATAAAAAATGGCCACTTTTAGGACCATCATGAAGCTCCTTAATCATTCTCTTTTCTTGATTTTCATCAACACATCTTAGCAAAGCTCCATTGAAGTCTCTCCTAAATAGGATACCATCAATTAAAGCATAGGGGATTGACTACAATCTGAACTGTCTCCTTTTAGCCTTATCCAACCCTTGATGATATCCATTTCCTACTAAGAATGTCTTCATGTCATCTATCAAAATCCTTGGATTATCATTTCTTGCTTCTTGCTAAGCTATCAACACCAAGACAACTTCTTCATCTATTGTTTCTTAAGATGAGATCATTTTCTTGCACAATCTCTTCTCTCTTACCAACCGAGTAATTTGGATGTCCACATCATACTCCATTACCTTAATGATCTGAACTACTCTTTTCTCACTAATATCTCTGCTCAATAGGAAATCCTTAACACTTGCATGAGGGACCAATAAGTGGATCTTATTGTGGGATAGAAAATGTCTAAATTTCTTCAAAGATCTTATGACTATAAGGGCTTGCTTCTCCACATAGATATATTTGTCTTCATACTCCTTTAGTCCTTCACTAAAGAAAGAAATAGGTTGTTCTTCATTCTTATCGTTCAATTAAGTCAAAATAGTAGAAATACTTGACTCACCTCCTAAGGTGTAAAGAATGAAGTCCTTAACAAAATTCAAATTGATGAGAGTAGGGGTTGAGGCTATGTTTTCTTTGATCTCTTAAAAAATTTCTTTACCTTCCTTGGTCCATGAAAAGACCATATTCTTTTTAACCATGCTGTAAGAGGTTTCACCATGGTAGCTAAATTAAGGATAAATCTCCTCATAAAACTTATTCTACCTAAGAAATTTTTCAGACCTTTCTTGTGACTAGGAAGGGAAAGAGAACATATTTCCTTTATTCTTTTTGGATCAATGGTCAGATCATCCTTAGATACAATGTGTCCTAATGATTAACCTTGATTAGTGGCAAAGACACACTTGCTTGGATTCAAAGATATTCCATAATGATCTGCTACATTTTTTAAATACACTATGATAGCATCAATGTAGACTAACACAAACCTTTCAATCATCTTCTTGAAGGCCATATTCATCACCTTTTGAAATGTGGCACCTGCAATTGTTAGTCCAAAAGGCATTTTACTATAGGCATAGGTGCCCCATTTGGTGGTGAAAGTAGTCTTATATTTATTAGTCTCTTTAACTAACACTTGGCTATAACTCGAGAATCCATCCAAGAAAGAGAATCTCTCTAAACCACTAATCTTAGATAATATATGTTCCATGGAAGGGAGAGAATGATGATCTCTAAGGGAGGCTTGGTTAAGATCCCTAAAATTTAAACTGTCTTATTTCTCCACTCTTCTTCCTAACAAGGACAAGGTTTTCCACCCAAGGAGATTGCTTAATAGGAAAAATGATCTTGGCCTCAATCAATTTAGATAGCTCTTTTCTCATTAATGGCTCAATCTTGGGATTCACTGACCTCTGCTTTTGCCTAATGGGTTTGACATTATCAACTAAATATATGGTATGTTGAAATAGAATTGGGTCAAAACCCTTTAAATTATCATATGTGCAAGCAAATGCATAATTAAATGCTTGACATAGATGAACAAAACTTTCTTGTTTGATTTCAAAACATACCTTCACCATATTTAACATCCTTCCATCAATAACTAAAACTGGCATATGATCATCTTTTTTTGCAACAAGGTTCATGCCTCTATCCCTTACTTAGTCATCAAGATTGAAGACACTTTCTAAGGTAATAAGACCCTTGGTCAATTTATTGGAGCTGAGGTTGATGAATTGATCACCATACTAGCTATGCAATCTAATCTAATTTCTTTTTGAGAACTCTACTTCATTCTACAAGAAACTTACAATTTGTGTATCAAATTCAAAGACCTACCAATTGATATTATTATCAAGGATAGTGGGTCTATCCACAACTTTAATCCTCTACCTCTTCTCATCTTCAAGGCTCCTTGGCACATCATAAGATGCTCCCACTATTGTAAGTCTATCAACATGCCTATTTACTCTTATAGGGATGTTCTGAATGTTAAATGCATTGAAAAGTTCAAGCAAATCCCATACTCTATGTTTATAAGACTTGGGCAAACCATTTTTGGTGATATTTTGATTCCTCGCCTCACTAAGCACTAACTTACTATCTCCATATATACTTAAGATTTGAATTCTTCTTTTTTGAGCAAGTAAGAGACCCTAAATCAATGCTTCAATACTCAGCCACATTATTGGTATAATTGAATTGAAGCCTAAATGAGTGGTAGTACCTTTCTAGTGTAGGAGAAACCAACTTCATCAAATTCCATGGTGCATGTCCCATTTTTGTGTTCTTTGTTCTTCATCAGGTTAGGAACAAGAGTATACTTTTTAGATATACAATAAGTACCAAGGCCTATCTCCAAGGTTTCTGATATAGGATCAAACTGATATGCATTGGCCCACTCATCTAAGAGGAAATCAATTATCTCTACTAGAGAAGTGGTAGGCTCATTTGTTGTTTCATTCTCATCTATCTCTAGGATGGTGTAGTTCATGTTGATCAGATTAGGAGTATAGGGCTCAATATGATGGAGGGCTAATGGTTCTTCTCTAATTGAAGCTTTGGTTTTGTACATTATTCTAAAAAACATGTATGACCAATTAGAGGATATGTAAACACCTATTTGGGTGGTGAAATATCTTAAAAGACTAATGGAAAAGTGTGGTTTAACCTCAACAATTTATATATCTTGAACTACATCACAACCAGGGCATGCATGTAAGGCCATTTCAACATTCCTAAGGGTTCCTACAATTTTAAAAGTACTACCATCTAACTGTAATACATCCTTAACAATGGGTTGATATTTCATTTCTAAGATATTAGCAACACATTTGGGCATTATTGAACTACTAGCCCTTGAATCAATCATGCAGTTGTGGACTAGATTATCTCCTTGGTCTTCTTCATTTGATATATCATGCTAAAAGATACATTAGACACCTTGGTAGAAACCTTGGATTTAGAAGGCTAAGATGGAATAGCTCAAGGGTCATTCATCTCTTCTCTACTATCATTTTCTCTTTGTTGCCGAGGAGCATTACTAGGTTGATTAGTAATGTGTTGCTGGGAAATTATTTGTAAATGAGGCATTCCACTTGATGGTGAAGCCTGATTAATAGGAGGAGGAGTAACATCTTCAACAACTCTTCTCTTTCTCCTAATATTGCAACCACAAGAATCCTGGTTTACTTTACAATGCTCTTCCACCAGATGGTTCATGAAAGAATAACCATCCTACTAAAAAATATTAGTAGGTTGATTAGCATTGTACTGTTGGGAAATTTCTTGCTTTGGTATAGTTAATTCCAATTAAGATTTGACCTTCGAACACATGCAATATCCATAGGAGTAGTTACAAGAAGGGTAGAAATCTTGATCTCGGGCAAGATTGTTCTGAGGGACTAAATCCTTATTTAGGTTGGTGTCTGTACTCTGGGGGTGGTCGATATGTCTATTCTGATTGTGAGGGTTGATAGGTCTATTTTGATAGAAGGGCTCATGACTCTGGTTTGAAGGTCTACTGTCAATGGGACCTTGAATCTGGAGTTGGAGAGGCCTATTATTTTGAGCTTGTTGCCTCTTCATAGTCACCAACTCATTGCCTATTTTTTGCACTACTGCACTATTGTCCTCCATCTTCTTTTCTTGATCCTGCATCCTCTTATCCATATTTTGCATCAGTGCCTACATCATGGTCTCAATCCTATCAAATCTATTAGGGGATGTGTAGGTTATTGGGACCATAACAAGAGGCTAAGTTGTAGAGGAAGTATGAATAGGGGCTACAATAAGCTGATGATTGGGCATGACAAGGAAGCAAGGCATTAGGGGCCTTGGAGTTAACTTCCATCCTTATATCAAGATATTTTCATCTCTTATGGAAACCTCATAAGAATTTGGTAGAGTGTCCCCTCTCATAGATTATAGAGTGGTAGTAATATCACTATTGAAGGCTTTGAGATAAAAGAAGAATGCATTACCATGAGAAGGCTTCATTGCAGTAGATATCATGTCCCATGTCTTCTGAAATTTATAATTAAAATTAGTCATACATTCATGGGGTGCCCTCTTGATAGTTGTTAGCTATTCTAAAAGTGATAGGTGATCACTTTTGTCCTCAAAATACTTGCACAGGGCTGCTCCTAGCCCATCCCAATCAATAATAGAGTTATGAGGCTTTTCTCTATACCATTGTAATGCTTTCTCCTTTAAAGATGAAGTTGACAGCTTAACAACAATGTCATCCTCATATATTTCATGTATATTACAAACATTTACAACTTCTTGGATGTGTTTTAGGGGAGAGATGGAAGTTTCACTAGTAAACTTAGGTATACTTTTAAGAGCTGATATAGGTATGTCATGCCTTTAATCTAATAAGAGAGGAATTCAACCATTAAAAGTGGTGAAAGCATGATCTCTAGCCATGTAAGCAAGTGATTTATTGATATGAGTAGATGGTATTCTAGGCTGAGATCTAAAAACTTTTGCACTCCTAACTAGTGATAGAGATACCCTAGCCTTTCTTCTTGGATTAAACAATGAAAGCTGTTGGTATTGGAACTTACCTATAGAAGGTGCCCTTATTTCAAATTTGGGCACGAATCACAAAAAATTGGTCTAGAATCCAGATATGGAATGGAGTAGGGTCACCAAGTGCTTAGATATGAGCCTCTTGAAGGCTTTGAAATAATGAGAACAACACTATATTCTTAGCACAAATTGAGACTTTTTTTCTTGACATTGTTGAACTTGAAATCTCCTGAGCGTGGTCCCACCAGGTGTCCCAAAAACTATTTTCACAAAAGCTCACACCCTCATCCAAATTTTTTACCTAATAACAACCTTGTGAAACATGGAAGCAACCTCCAAGCTACGGGACTTGAACTTTTAGCTTGAGCCTCCAGAGAAGGCTAGTTTCCTCTGTTATCAGGATGCACTTAAACTACAATTGAATAGAAAAGGGAGAAGTAATACATGAAATCAACTACCTAATCTAGTCTAAGGAGGTGATGCACCAAAATAAGGTGTTCAAGCCTACCTTTTCCCATATATGCACAATTAACTAGTTATAACCTCAAAGAAGATAGATTCATACCTTGTTTACTTTAACAACCACATGTAGATGAAACAAAAAAGGAATGTTATAGGAAGGAACTTCACTCAATATCATTCAGATGCCAAAATAGATACAATTATGAAAATTTTAGAATATAGATAAGAACATTAACCATAGGCAAAGGAGTTTTGTACAGTGTGTTAATGGTTAAAAGAGTTATAGCAGAGAGTTACAATGGCTCAGAGGCAAAAGGAATTTATAAACATGCCAAGGAAAATAGAGAAAAATCTATATATCGAGGAGCTATAAAAAATGCACTTTTATAGCTTAAGCATAACTAGATATTTTTGAAAAAATCACTTTGTAACCAAAACATACAACCACTATTAAAAATTTAGAAAATATCTAATCCTAGTATAAAATTAGATGCTGGCAACTGACTTGCCCACCAAACAAAGCTCTGAGAGGTCAAGAAAAATGATCATTAAGTTCTAACTAAATAGATGGATCAATAGGAAATGATGGAGTGTTCCTTTGCATTTATCAGACTTGGAAATGATGCAAGTGGTTGTAGGAGATTGAAAAGATCAGATCCATTATCAAGGACCAGCTTCCATTGTAATAAGTGTGCCAAATTAGTTGTGTTATTTGGTCAAATGAAGTCAACCAACAAGCCTTGACACATGGTCCAAACATCTTCTACCATTTTACCACTCTACAAAGTCTTCGTGCTTTGATAGCCTGTGATCACAACTTTGCCACCATCTTTCTTCAATAATAGTTCTTTCTTGTGAAACTTTGATGCATTGGTTATTGCTACTTCATACCCTAGTGTTGACATTTTTCATTAACCCCTATGACTTTGTGAAAATTGAGATCCTGACCACATTCATTTGGTTGCCACTTTGACCCAAAGTTCACCTTCTAACTTTGCAACCAAGGAAAATAAAGAAATTGCTTGATCACAACTGTAATCATAACTTCCTTCTTACATGATGTGATAGTGCATTGGCCATAGATCTAAATATCTAACAATGCAAAATGTATCCTTGAAACACTGAAGATTTTTCCCTTACCACACTATCATGACTTAAACGACAATATGCCAAACTCATCCTGTGATTAGGCGAAAGAAATGAAATCACCCCATCAGGACCCTAACTTGGGTTGAACCAACTAACTCTTCAATGATGTGAACACAAATCAATTGCACCTTTACCATATTGACTCATGTTTTCAATTAACCTACTGCAACTGTGTGAATCACATTGTCACAAATTTGAAATGTTTTAAGACATACATGAAATAAGGCTGCAAGACTTAGGATAAGGACATGACCAAAGTTTGAAATAGATCCTTGTGAAAAATTTGATCATTTGAATATTTAAAGAGTATCACCACTAGATATCTCAACATTTGAAATCAATTTTCTAGTAGGAATGCATTTTTGGCTAATAGGTCTTTTGAATGAGAATTTAGTTGTGTTGTTTAAAGACATAGATGTTTTGCTAGTTTTAGGATTCTCTTGATACAAGGGATTCCTAGTTTGCTGAAAGTTTATGGAAAATGTTCTTTGAACACAAGGTGGTCTAATAGGTGAAAGAGATCATGAAGACTCCTCACTAGATTCACTTGATTTAGGATGTGTATAAACTAGGAAGAAAACTCTGCCATAATTTTGACCCCTAGCTCTAGCTCACCTAAATCTATGGGGAGGAATGTGTTTCCACTCCTTGTTACATTACTCATAGACAATGATGAAAAGCAAAGCTTAGACAAGGACCATAGTAGAATGTGGCCTCAAAGTGAGATAAGCATGTTGTATACCTAGGTACAAGTTATTTGAGAAATGGCTATAACAACCAAGAGTTATGACTATCATGATGCAAATGTATGATGAACACAAGAGAAAAAAAAAAAGATAAACAAGTGAGGAGATTACTTCATGTGTAAGTTGCAAGTTGTCAACTAAGAAAGAAGTCAGAGTTGGACACTGTTACAGGAAAAGAAATGATAAAATGTTTCAATCACATATTAGAATTGGAGAGAAGATAAATCCAACATAGAAGTTTTGGAAATTTTAGGACAAGATATAATTTAAAGATTCATAAAGAACCAAGTGAGAAAGTACAAAGAACCAGGCAAAATTTCAAAACAAAAATTTTACACCAATTTTCTTGCATAAGAACTTGCATAGAGTTAGGAAAAGAAATGATGGTTTGACCAAAACCGACAGGATTTTGACTTGAAAAGATAGTGTTTTGGCAAAATTTCATGTGAGGATTCACAAATAAGGACTTGAGGAATTGCAAAGAACCTCACAAGGAAGTGCAAACTGGCAATTTTCTTGCATGAAGTTGTGTAGAACTAGGCACAAGAAAAGGACCAAACTGACATATTTTTACTAAACTTGAAGAGATTTCAATGGTTTTTATAGTTTCTAAATAGAGGACTGATAATGTTTACAAGCTTTAGGTAGATATCAACATTTTTTTTCAGATTTTTGACATTGTTTTGGTTTACAATTAGACAGCTTCTTTTAGACAAGTGAAGCAAGTAGTAGTTGCAAACAATCCAAATGAGGACAAAGAAACTTAGAGGGATGGGGGAGTCTTGACCTTTTGTTTTTTTGAAATATTTGAAAAAGTTTAAACACTAAAAAAAGAAACACTTTATCCCTATAACCAAAAATGGTAGAGGAAGCAAAAACTTTGTCTCACAACTTATGTGCATGCTTTCACCTCACACAGCTGTGTAACCCCACTAGAGGGTGCCCATGTTTTTGGTGTATTCTAAGGACTCAATAATATATACACTAAATGAGCACCCTTGTGGTAGGGGTCAAGCACATATACCACCTTCTAGTGTCTAGGTACATGCCTATGGTGAGTATCTATCGGAGAGATTCTTCCCCTTCCTTGAACAAAGATTATGCCCCCTTTCAGAGGTGAACCAAGTAGCAACTATCTAAAAGTTTTTACTTGTCTTCTATTCACATTATTCCCCGATGGCTTCATGAATGAAGTTGAGGCTAGTAGAGCACACTAGAATCTAAAAGTGCACAAACTTGATTTGCAAGACTCGAGGCAGTGCCACCTAGTGCAGTAGACAGAGCCTTCTCTTGATATGTAATATCAGGAATCAAGAGGAAGAAATTAAGATGGCTTTGGAGTCTTTCACTCTACAAAGCTTCTTTATTATGGTGAGTTGGAATCACCGGAGAAAGATGTGTGCACACTTGGGTCATTCTTGGAGGTTGGATCACTCTAGTAGGCCCTGTAAAGTTTGACTTAGACTGGTGGCTTGAACTCAAGGGTCCAAATTTTTTATTTCCCTATAGGGGAAAGAGCATAAACCTCTACCTCATCACCTTACCTAAACACACATAACATGTTCACCATTGAGTTAGCTTATCAATCCAAACTTTTCTTTTCTCAAGATTTTGATTTCCTAAAAGTAAATCATCATCTCTTCATAAAAAAGACTCATATATGAGAACCAATAACTTTCTTGCCTCCCTTGGGTACTATCTTCCAAAGGTGTCTAGGTTTCTGATTTACTCTTGGGCATCACTTCAAAGTAGCAAAGAGCATACTCCCCTATTCCTTTGTCTAGAGCCGTAAGAAAGTAGTAAAAGAAGATACAATGTTTAGGTGGATTTGAATTCATTCTTTGGCATGTGAATCTTTGACTAAGTGTTCTACAATCAAACTGCTAGTACTATTTGTGAGTTTGTAATAGGATTTCTTTGACAAGTGACCTATACACCACTATTAGGCTGTTGAAAATTAGAAACCAAAAATAAAATTCTTTAGAAACAAATGTCAGGTTAAATTAGCATGATAAAAATAATATCTAAAAATTGCATTCAACTTTACTAATGCCAAATTTTTCCCAAGATTCTTCATAGGCCCGTGAGAGAAAATGGTGTCTACAGCATGAGAAACTGTGCAATTATACATTTTTTTGAGCGAGCAAGTGCAAAATAGGGAGCAAAGTTTCAGTTTCTTCACATGAGAATGATATTTTTCACGCAAGAAACTAAGAAACTATATAGACAGAAATGACAAAACATTAAAAAATTGCACAATAAAGAATATAAGAGGCCAAAAACTTGATTTCTCAACTGTATGATGGGTGCAAAAAATGTGAGTGGGAAATGTGGGGCTCTTTAATTCACACACACTACAACATGATCATTATCTAAAGAATCATCTCAGAATGAACATGGGATTGTTCATCTTAAATAACCAATAGGTCAATCTATTTCCTCCTAACTAGATTAATTTTTCTATTCACTTTCAGATTGAGAAGCTAGCAACTAGACATCTAGAATGAAGGATTTGCAAGCTGTATGAGATATGCAAGATTAAGGTAAAAAATATGCAAATTTAATGTAAGAAAAGGAAAGAAAAATTAATCTAAATGAGTGCATATTTAAGCTAGATGAGATTAATATGCGAGATTATTGAAAGCTATGAATGTAAATATGTGAATAATTAATTCAATATAAGTTCGATACAATTCATTTGCAACCTCTAAAATGAGGAGTCGAGAGCTTCTTAAATAGAATTCCAAAATTGATCAACAACCAAGATCAATTTGAATAAATAGTTGAGATTGGAAATGAGATTCAGTTAGACTAGAAAATTCCTTGTGCAAATGAAGTTAACTGAGTCACTTTTGAGTGTGAGAAAGAGTTAACTGATTCAATTCATTTTCCAATTCTAGTTCTTAGGGTTTCTATTTTTGAACTAAAGAAAAGTATTTGAAGAAGATAATTGATTTTAAAAGGTTAAATATGATATGATAAATAAATAATCTAATTAATTGAATAATTATATTCAATAATTAGAATGGGGATATTTAATTAAGTCAAATACATTTAATTCTCTTATACATTAGCTAAAAGGTAATTTTAATTTAATTAAAGTATGAAGACTTATAATTAAAATAAACTTAATTCATATTTTAAGTGTAGCTAATTTGAGTCAATACTTAGGAATTAAATAAAGTATATGATTAATGTAAAGTAGGGATTTTCTATGTTTGACACTCAGGTCAAGTAGCGATTATTAGAATCAGGATTGTCCAGTACAATAGGACTTAAGATTGATTAAATAGAATTGATTTAGCATGGTATTATAGATACCACCTAAGGTTAATATGATACATGATGTATAGAGTTTTTATATGTGCAAAATTGGAGATTACGGGATTCTTTTGGCATATATGAAATTATGTGATGAAGGTACACTGAAGGATGGGTTAAAACTTTTTGAGAGGAAAGGGTTCACTCGTGTGCTAGATTTCCTGAGAAACTTTAAGATTGAATGCATTAAAGTAGTGCTGAGAAGAATTAATGACATGAAGCTATGGTTAGAAAATGGACCTATCAAGATTTTGAAGAAAGTGATTCACAATGTACTGGGTATCCAATGATGGATAAGAAGAAGACAATGTGTTGCGTAAAATGAGAAGAAATCGATGCTAATATAAAATTTGAGTGGAATAAATTAGGGTTTTCTATTTCAATCATCACAGATGTTGTGATTGAGTTTGCAATGAGAGTCATCTCTCACAAATTTTATCAATCAAGTAGACTTAATAGAATGCCTTGTATGGGAGTTGACCAAGGATGGAAGATTGTGATGAAGGATCATGATATATGATCTTCCTGAGTCACAAAGGTCATAATTGGTAGAGAAATTGACATCAATTAGGAAGGAAAATAATTCAATGTGTAATTTTAGATCATAAATTATGTGAATTTTATTTTATGCTTAGAATTATTTTTTTGCTATTGAAAATGTTTTTTGGGAGCAAGGAAAACTAGTTACAAAATCGATTAGTTTGTACATAACATAGTTGGGAGAAAATTTTGAAATTTTTATGGATAAGTATATCAAGGAATTTAGATAGAAGATGAGAAAGAGAATGGGGATGCTAGAATTATTAGTAATGAAGCATTGTAATGATGTATGTTTCTAGTACACACAGATAATACATTTATTCATGTAGTTAAGCCTAGAAAATTATGGCTTGAACCTTTTGGTTATGAAGTTAAAGGTGATAATGTGAGTTCAAGCATTGCTGCACTACTCAAGGAAGAAATTGATATAGAGGTAGAGCCCTTTGGAAAATTTGAAGAAGCAAAGTCTAGAATCATAGTTGATATCAACATTTCCTCTATAGATTAGAAGACAAAGAAGACGATTGAAGAACTAGAAGGTAAACTAGGAAAATTTACAAAAGGCAAAGAACCTTTGATGTTGACTCAAGGTCTTGGAGAGGATGAAGAAAATGATAGTGGTGATGAGGAAGAGGAAGAAAGTATAGAAGAAGAGAAAAGATCTAGCACTGGTTACCCCACCGGTGAAGAAGGCTACAATAGTAAAAATAAAAGAGCCTAAGGTGAAGAATATTGCAAAGACGAAAACATCTAAACCCCTCTCTTATCCTGTACCACAAAGACCAAGGACTAGGGTAGAAAAAATACTAAGTGCCAAGCCACTAGTGAAGAAAGGAGTGGTTAAAATCACCAAACCTAGTGGTAATAGTATAGAAAAGAGGAAAATTCCAACCACTATAAGGTAGAAAAAGAGAACAAGGTTAGTAAAGAAGACATACATTGAAGAGGAAGATGCAGAGGATTAGGTCTAATGAACTTGGACTTCACCAAGTCATTGTACCTACCAAGCCAAGAAATATTGACAAGGCATGTGCCAACATTTGAAATTCTACAGGTCTATCAAGTTTTAGATTTGTAAAGTATGCTATATTGAGCAATGATGAAAAATCTAAGGTAAGAGAGGCCATGATAGGTATGATGGCCAACAATAAACTTACCTCCTTTTAATTGGA
Organism: Cupressus sempervirens; assembly: GCA_028749045.1. Lineage (NCBI taxonomy): Eukaryota > Viridiplantae > Streptophyta > Pinopsida > Cupressales > Cupressaceae > Cupressus > Cupressus sempervirens. The sequence continues at coordinate 461,833,803 of CM053792.1, forward strand.
AAAGAAGATTCCAAGTAATTTTTATTATACACTAGATAGAAGATGACATCATTCATCAAAAGTAGAGAAATAAATAACAGAAGGAACATTGGCCAAGATTATGCTTGAATTGTCAAATAAGTAGAAGTCAACATTTTGGAGAAGCATAGGAACTGAGTTGTTCCTAAATTTAGAACATTCATGATTCTACATAATAAGATTGAGGCTTTTGTACAACAAAATGAGTTGTTATGGAATAATATTTTTGGATTAACTACAAAAGGAGTTGAATAGGAGAAAGAAGTAGCAACAATAACCATTGAAGATGATCAAAGTGATGGAGATAGTTTAGTTGTGCCAAGCCCACAAGGAAATGTATCTCCTATTCATACCATCACACCTGACACTATCATTAATGAACAAAAGAATAACTTAAAATCCAAGGAACAAGAAAGGGAGAAGCAAGAGAAATAGGAACTAGTAAAAAAAACAAATATAGAATTTTCTAATACACCTCAAGAAGGACCAAATGTCTCAGGAGCTCAAGATGAAGGAGATAAGGAGATTGGAAATCAAGAAAAGGAAAGATGAAAATAAGATGTAGTGTCAAGTTATCCAAAGAAAAATAAAGGAAAGAAGATAAAGGATTGTTCTCTAGATAATACTATAAGATAGTTTCAATGAAGTAATTGATATGCCAAAATGATATCTAGCAAATCTCACTTTTGAGTAAATTGTCATCTTACAGGCTAGATTAGCAAGGAATAAGTAAGAAGAAATGAAAAGGGATCAAAAAATTGTTGAAATAAAGATATTGAGGCAAATGCAAAATTAATGGCATGATGTGAGAAAAAATATGAGAAGAAAGTATTGGAGAAAGTTTCTACTATTATTATAATTTAAAAAGTGGAATTATAAGCACTTGTATAGAAAATAGAAGAACTTGTAAAGAAAGTAAAAGATGTGTACAATATACTTTGTGATTTTCAGATATTTACAAATAAATTTTAGGAAAAAATTCAGAGGATTTAGGATGACATGAAGAAATTAGGAAGATCTATCTCTTAGTCAACTGAATCAAGCTCAATGCACTATACAAGATTGCTTTTTACACAAGGTGGGTTGCCCAAGCTCAATACATTAAATAGCCAAATGAGAGCCAAATTTATCTCTACATAGTCAATGTTGATACCTCATTTGGAGGTTATCACACGAGTGCTGATTTTAGCAAAGGATCTAGTGCAAAGAGATCATAATCTTTCAATTGCTAACAACTTAATTGACTTAGAATTAAATTTGGAATTGAAGATTCAGTTTTGGAATAAGAAAGAACCACATAGGATCATGCACTTTATATGATCAATCAAATTCACGAACCATTCATTGAAAAATACAATTTGATTCCACCCTCACAACCCTAGTAGTAAAAGTAGCAAATATAGGTGTCAAAAATAAGAGGGAATGATGAAAGAAAGAATAAAGAGGAATAGATGATTGATATGGAATGATTGAGATAGATGATTGATATCTACAAGGAGGAAATGAAGTGAAATGATTATAAGGGAATGGTGAGTTTTAGAGATCAGAATGAAAAAAGGAAGACAAGGTATGACAATTATTTTGACAATTGGCTAATGGAGATAAGTAATTGTTGTCATTGATGGCAACACATGATGTACATACTCATAGGAAACCTTGAAAATAAAGATAGTTATCTTTTGGTACTCAGAAAATTGTCTAAGTATGAATTTTGTATACAAAAGTGTATTGTTTTGCTTATAACTTGTTGCTAACATCATATTATGACTAGCCAAGTTAGATGGAGATTATATACATGTTGATGATGACATTTATAACCTCAAAAGTTAGTATAGATTGTACAAAAAAGTGATATTCATGATTTAATAGTGAAATATGATAGTGGAATTGAAGGAAAGGATTATTTTATTTACAAAATAATTACTTGTCCAATTAGGGCCAATATTGTAGATGTTTACTCTAAGTTGGAAAGTGTATTGTGGTCTTAGCCAACCTAGAAGTAATTTGTGTAAAGGCATGTTATTTTTGCAAAGGACATATTGTGAATTTAAGTGTGTTATCTTGTAGTTGTTATGTTTGGCAATTGTATGCAAAATTTTGTGAAAGTGATATATGTGAAGTTTTGTAAAAGCTATTTTGCAATCTGAGATTGAGCTAAAGTTGAAAGATCAGTCGAGGAAGAAGTTACAATACTCATATTCCAAAAGTCTAATTAGGCAATGAGCTCTTCTTGTCATTGGAAGTTCATATTTGGGCAGTGGTCTCATCTTGCATTTACTGTACTACAAGTCCAAACAAGGTTGGCACAACTCCTAATAGGGTTGGAAGCTCCTAACAAGGATTTAAAATCTCCTAATAGGGACCCTCTATACTAAATTTTCTCATTGAATCCTAACAGGGTCCATCCTCTAACAAGGAACTTATATATCAATATATTATCTAGTGGGTGTCATCCCCACTGAGGTTTTCCTTTGACCAAAGTTTCCCTAGTTAACAAAATATGGTGTTATGAGTTATCTTTGTGCATGGTTACTATTACTGTTCAAAATTACTTTATTACTTTGTTATGTATGGTTTAAAGTAAGAAATAATATCTAGTTGGTGACTAAAGTTTGTAGATTACTAATTCACCCCCCCTCTTAGTAATCCCTATTTCTAATAATTGGTATTAGAGCACAGTTACTCTAAAGAGGCTTAATAGCTTGAGTAAGATTCCTATGGATATGGAATAGTTGATGGAGAACCTTGAAGAGGCACTTGAACAAATTGATCTCATTATTGAAGAAAGAGATAAGCTGAAAGTGTACATTGAACAATTGAAGGAAAAGATTGAACATCTCAAATCCAAGCCTGAATCTACTAAATTTGAAACTAGTAATGATGACTATTCTAAGCCAAAGATAGAATAAAAGATCTTGAAATATGAATTGGAAATTATGAATCTAGAGTTGACTTTGAGAAATGATCCTAGCAAAATTGAATCTGATTTGAAGACTAAAAATGCAGATCTGAGAGCAAGTCTAGCCAAGAAAACATCTGAATTTGAAACATTCAAAGAAGATCATGAATAAGTTCATAAATAAAATACTATTGTGAAATGTGACTTAACTCAGTGTAAGAAAAAACTTGAGAAGCTTTATTATAGTACAAAAAAGCTTGATGATTCAATGTTAATATAGAGACCTACTTATGATAAGACTAGTCTTGGTTATCTATTTAACATGTCTACAAAGAAACCTAAGATTAGATTATATCCAAAAGAAAAAGGTAAATCGGATGATAAGATTGAGTCTAGTCAATCTTCTGATAAACCTAAAGAAGTTGGAGAAGACAATTAAGTTGAAGTATTGGATGAACCAAAGCAAGTAGAAGCTCCTAAGGAAACCAGGTATGCATTTAGAGGTAAGTGTTTTTCATGTAATGAAATAGGTCATGTGAAAAGAGATTGTACAAATAAGTCATTTAATCATGTCAAGGATTTTTATTATCATAATTATCATGGTATGTTTCATAAAGCAATTGATTGTAGGAAACCTAAATATGATAATGATAGAGGGAATAATAGAATGTCTAGAAATTCTAACGCTGTAGATAGAAGAAGATCTAATGAAAGATGAGAAGGAGGACCTTATGAAGATAGAAGATAGATCATGTGTTATAAGTGTAACAAATTTGGATACATAGCTTAGAATTGTCATGTACCTGATGATCAATAGAATCCTAGAAGCAAAACACTAGTATGTCAGTTATGCAATAACTTTAGACATACAGCATAGTATTGCAAAATGGATAGAAACTTCAAAGATAGAAGGAATAATGGAAGAAACTTTGGAAAAATAAGGAATGATGGAATAAACCATGAAAGGAACTCCAAAACTAACAAAGATAATGAGGAAAAAAGAATGTAGTTAGTGAACTTCGTAAACAACTCAATGAGGCATTTTTAAATGGATTGAACATCTCAAAAGATAATTTAGATGATAGTGACATAGGAAGATTGAAGTCAATTATAGATTTTGATTCAATAAAGCTAGATTAAGCTTGTTCACAATAGCACAATTTGAAAATGTCATTTAGAGATCAAATTAGAGGTTGTGAAGTTGGGAAAAGGTGTATTGAGATAATTTTAAATGATACCTAAGCTTCCAAAGCTTCCTTGTAATTTGGAGCTTATCTAAACAAGTTACAAAGGAATTAAGAGTTATTGGTATTATAGAGAAAGTTAATTCTATAGAAGAAGATAAAACTATGTTTTTACAGAGAAATATTTGAAGAGAAGTTTTGTGGAACATTGTCATGATGAAAGGAGGCTATGGTAAACCTTGGGTGGCATCTAAAGATTAGATAGATGATCTTGAGAAGATATTTGATTATAGAATGTAATTGACATATTTTTCATGTTTACAAAGTATGCAATTAATGAAAGTTCAAGTTGATGGAATAAATGGAGTACAAACTTGATTTCTACTTCATTGTGAATACATCCAAAGTAGAAAGCACTTTGAAACAAATTTTCAAGGTGATTTCGAAGCAAACTTTAGTTTTGAAACGAGGTATTTTATCATTTTTCCATAAAATTTATTCAATAAAAGCTCATATTTGATAGAATCATGGATATGTTAGTAGTGCACAATGTGGAGAACGAGGAAAAACCTAAGTTAAAAGTTATTTATGTGAAACCCAAGAAGGAAACCCTAACTCAGTATTATCCATTATGCCAAAAAATGTACTATATTTGGAAGATATAGGAAGCTACCTTAACAATAAATTTTAATCTATTGGGTGTAAATGCATGAACAAGGATATGGAATTAGGTTTCAATCACGATATGATTATGAAACCTAGATTTGAACACTTGAAGGAACTAGACCTATTCAAATATCATGTCTACCATGAATTGGACACAAATGAGTGGACACAAATCATATTAAGTAGAATACATGACATGAAACTATGGATGCAAGATAGTGTAGTTGATATTTTTGTTGACCTTATTCATGACGTAATTGGTCTTAGCAAACAATGCAGTGTACCTATAGGTGAGAAAATGGTTAAGAAAAAAGTTGAAAGTTCTACTAAAACAATATATAATGGAAAGGCCATGGTGATCAACACCATTAAAAAAGATGATGTAAGATTTCTAAGTAGAATTATTGCCTACTCTGTATGTGCAAGTTCCAAGATTGATGAATTATCAGTCAGATTGATCTATTCAACCTATAAGATATGTATTGAGAAGGAACAAGTAAACCTCAATGAAATTATGAGAATCCAACTACTTGAGAACCTAGAAAAGATCAAGAGAACTAAGATTGTTATGTTTAGATTTTAGTAACTAATTAATCACATATTCTTTCATCTGTTTAAAAGATTTCCATATTTATTAGTCAGAAATATAATGAGTAGTGATAGATGTACAATGGAGAAGATCAAAGAAGTATGTAGAAGACATCCTGTAGATAAGATATTGGATAGTGGAAACCTGATAATGAAGACATTTCAGAATGAAATGAGACAAAGATTTAGAATTGCACCTACAATTGTAGATAGATTTAAGGAAGACATTTGTGTTATATTTGATATAGATTTTACTTATATACAAGCAGTAGAACCTCAAGAAATATTTCTTGATCCCTTAGATTATGAATTAAATGATGAAATAGTAGTTGGATACATTGATTTATTGTTGGAATAAAAAAAGGACAAGTTGAATACAGATTTGGAGCATATGATAAGATTACCCAATTAGCTCATTAGACATCATTAGAGAAGGGTTCTCACAAGAAAATATAAACTATTATGAAGAAAGCTTTATCAGAGGCTAGTATGAATGAGAGTGAGTCTGAGGTAGTTAGGCAAACCATGAAGCAAGGTATATTAAATATACAACCCTTGGCAATATCTATTGCAAAGACATCTTCGAAACAAAGGATGTTGTATGTAGCAATATTAGATGTGTGACCTAGTGAATCCAAGAGAAAATATGAGAGATTAGTACAAGCTGTGACCACAAAGACCAAATGGGTCAAGAAACAAGCCACTAGACCTAGAAAGAGGCAAAAGACATTGTTGAAAATTGTTGAGTCTAGTGAAGAGAAGAAGAAGAAGAAGAAGAAGAAGCCAAAAAATTAGAGAAGGAAACAACTTCTAAGTGATTAGTAGGAAAATCTTAGCAACCCTAGAAGTTGAAGATAGAAAAGATAAACTCAACTATTGTTATTGAGGGTAACTTTGTTCAAATGAACAAATTCTATGATTTGTATAATTTATTTGAGAAAGATCAGATTGATATCTCTACTATGAGATACATTACATCTAACAATTTGAAACTGAAGGATATTAAGGGCATAGTAAACCAGAAGTCTATGATAGACTTATTAAGAAGAAGGCACTAGCAAGAGAAGAAGATTTAGAAATTCAAAAGTCTATGCTAAGAACTATTTGTAAGACTGGTGACAAAGAAGAAATTAAGAGATTATTGAATGATCTTGCACCTTATCTGAGAAATAAAGTGAGACCATTTTTTTTTATGGTGGGTGATAAAGACAAGTTAGGAAGTGAGATTGTAGTAGCAACAAGTTAAATGTTGATAGAATCTAAGTCATCATCTTCACCTACACCCAGAACCTCATAAATATTAGTAAGTAGTGACACAATGTAGATAGATCAGACCAATGTTACCATTAACATTGATAATACTTATCCATTTGAAGGTTCCAAATAGAATGAACCTAATAACAAGGATATTGAAGATAAACTAAGGAAAACTAAAGAGGAGAAGATGTTACTAGAAGAAGAGAAAAGGAAAGTAGAAGAATCCAAGTAAAATTTACTTGAGGATGAGAGGAAAAGAAAAGAAGAGGAGGAAAAGAAAAGAGTAGCAGAAGAAGAAATGAGAAGTAAAATAGAAGAAGATGAGAAGAAAAGATTGGAAGAGGAAGAGAAGAGAGAAACTAAAAGGAAGGAAGGAGAAAAGAAAGAAGAAGAAGAGAAAAGAGTTGAAGAGGTAGCCAAGAAGAAAAGGGAGGATGACATAAAACCTTCTACCTCATCTACTGCACTTTAACTTGCTAGCCTAGCAACTAATGGTGATGATCAAAGTGACTTGATCTAATCCCTGTCAAAACTCCATCAAAAGAATAGAACAGTGAAGAGTTTGTAGAAAACCCTGATAGAGGTTACTGACAAATTACATTGTACTCTAGTTGTACAACACATAGAAGTAGATCTATAGTAGAGGGAATAGGTAGTTCTGAATTCATTTGATGATGAATTTACTAATTTTTTGAGTGTTACAAAAGAAAAGGCATAAATCTCACATGATGCTAACTTGTTTAGCACCATTTGTAAAATTATTAAGAATTATTTGATAAGTCTTGATACTTGTATCAAGGAACTTTGAAAGTGTTAACTATTGGAAATATGACCAATCAATTAGATAAGGTAAGCTATGTTGTTGTCATTTATGGCAACATTTTTTTTATAGTTTAGTTATGTTTACTTGTGAAAGAAAATTGTCTAAGTATTGGACAATATTATAGCAACATTGCAAGATTTGATGATAGTAGAATATTCCCTTGGAATATTCTCTTGCACAGTTAACCAGAGATGCATGACATTATCTTAATGATGTATATCACTACACATGTCTATATGATCAACTGAGTTCAAGTTCTGAAGGAATTAGTGATGTTTTGATGTTATAATGCAAAACAGAGCATGCCAGCAAAATGAGTTAAACAACTTGAATAATTGTTTTAATTATTAATGCTTGATGAGCCAACTCTAAGGATGATATGTCAGCTAACTAAGGAAGAATTATTGATATGGTTGGTATAAATAAAGAACTTCATTTGCGAAGTTAAGATATGTGTGCAACTAGTAATTGTGAAGTAATGTGAATATTTTGAAATGCAAGTGACAAGTGAATGTGATGTTATGATTTGTGATATGCGAGATATGATGCAAATTGATATGTGCACATTCACTCCTTGTATGAATAATTGACAATTAGAAGATTTGAAAAGTAGAGAAATTAATCTAGTATTGTATGTATATCTATTTTCTTGAAAAACTTATTATATAGTTGCATGTTACAGTAGTGGGCTCTTCTTGCACACATTTGTATATGATCTACCAACTCCTAATAGGGTTGAGTCTTCTAACAAGGCCTACTCTCCTAATAGGAACTTGAGACATTATACATTATTCATAGACTCCTAATAGTGTCAATATCCTTAACTAGATCCTTTATATAGTGAATCATCTTGTGGGTTTCATCCCCAACAGGGTTTTCCCTTGCCAGGGTTTCCCTAGTTAGTAAAATATGGTGTTATGAGTTCTCTTCTTGTATGGTTGTTTATATTTTTTTAGCACTATAGGTTTTCTTTCTTATGCATGTGAAAACGTAATTAATAATATTTAGTTGTGGGTAAAAAGATTAAAAATAATGATTCACCTCCATCTCAATATTTTCTATTTCTAACAATTGGTATCAAAGCCTACTTATTCAAAAGATGATTAATAGCTTGAATAAGATCCCTATGGATATGGAACAATTGAAGATGAATCTTGAAGAAGCTCTTGAACAAATTGATCTCCTCATTGATGAGAGAGATGGCCTAAAGACAGATATAAAGATGCAAAAGCTAACATTGGTGAACTAAAGGACAAGATAGATGATCTAAATAAAAAAGGACCTAGTGAGAAAACCAATGAAGATGATATTGAAGATCTAAAGAAAGAAAATGAGATCCTAAAACATGAGTTAAAGATAGTTGAACTCAAGCTAAGTCTTAAGAAAAATGGAGGAAAGAATGACTTGGAAATAAAAGCTAAAAAATGCAAATCTAAGATCACAGTTAAGCAAGCTAACATCTGAATTGGAATCTATAAACTTGGAGCATGTAGAATTAGAAAAATACAACACTATTGTGAAAGGTGAGTTGGTACAAAGAAAAAAAAACTTGAGAAATTATATACCAATAGTGAAAATATTGAAGAATAGGTATCTATACAAAGACCCAATTATGACAAGACTGGACTTGGATTTTTCCTTGGACAATCCACCAAGAAATCTATTGAGAGTAAAGAACCTGATACTCTTGAAGTCAAGAAGGATCTAAGAAAAATAGTTGATACATCTGAATATAAAGATAATTTTACCCACTCTAATAAATCTATAGAATCTAATCAAGATAAGGATAATAGAAGAAAGGAATCTCATGCCTGATGTGATGAAATTGAGCACACTGAAGATGATTGCAAAGGTAAGTCTTTCAAACCTATTTCAAAATTTTATCATCATAATTGTTATGGATATGGACATTATGCAAAAAACTGTAAGAAACCTAATATTGAGAGTAAGAATGCAAATAGTAGAATGTTTAGAAACACTGACCATGTAGGAAACAAAAGAAGATCTCACAACAATGAAAGTGGAGAAAGAAGAAAAATTGTTTGTTATAGATGCATCAATCTTGGACACATTGCAAGGAATTACAGAGCACCTAACAATTAGAATAATGAACAAAGAAGGAATGTACATGTATGCCTATTATGTAATAACTTTGGACACACAACAAAGTTCTACAGAATGGATAGAAGAGACCTAAACAAGAATAAGAACTGCATAAGGAACAATAGAAGAAATGACGACAGTCTAAAGGAAGAAATGAAGGAGTTGACAAAGGAATTTAAGGAAACATTTGTAAAAGCAAGAGAAGCTAGAAGTTCTCACACAGTTCAAGAAGAAGCTCATCCTAATTTAACTAACACGATAGTAAAGTCACTTATTATCTATGACTCATCTTACTAGAATCAAGCATTCTCAATAAGATAGTGGGTCAGTTATTAATAACTGATGTTGGAAAGAATATTATGGGTTGCGTAGTTAATAGTATATACTAAAAATTGAGAGTAATCTATAGTGAAGTGCACTATTGGAAATATTCAAGACTAGCTAGATTACTAAGAGGGGAGTGGTGAATCAGTAACCTCAAAAACTTTATCAAATTTAGATCTTAATTGTAATAATCCAATTACCATTGAGTTCATTAAATCAAATCTAGCTGCATGCATGAGAAACTAAAAACATAAAACATTCATAACACTTGAACACAATAATTTGGTGACCCAGAAACCTTCCAAATAGAAAGTAAAATCGGGGTGGGGATGATACCCACAAAACTTCAATACTGTAGCATAAAATTGGCCTGTTAAGGCTTACAATGATCACTTCTAATGATCTACCCTATTAGGAGTAATTAGGACTACTAGGTCCACCTTGTTAGAGGTTTTACAAACACACAATGAAGTATGCACTCGATAAAGAGATTTGAGAAAAGACTATTAAGTCTACCTTGTTAAAAGATTTGGACTAGTTCACCTATTAGGATGAAATAGTAGATCTCTTACTTACAACAAAATTGATGATAGAGATTCTTTGGAGTACTGATCACCTTTATGTGATAGATATGACTTTGCTACTCCTTTACTGATATGGCCTTGCAATACACTTTACCTACTGCTGATTCACATTTGCATGCTTCTATTTCACATTATTAACACTATCACACTTGGATATGATAGAATACAATACATATATATACCAATCCAATTTACATAATCACAAAGACATCCATCATACAAGTTAACACCAATATTACAAAGTCTGCCCATATGTAGATCTTGAGGTTTTGAAGACTAACCCGGTGTCCACTGTCATTACTTGGCATCATCATGCACTCAGTAGAAGTAGAATCTTGGTCCATACTAATCACTTCAACGTAATATTGAACTCGGTCTACGCTGGTGACTCGGTAGATATTGTGTAACTCAATATAAACTAAATTACATGTTTACCATGACTACACTCAGTAAACACTAATCATCATACAACTCGATTAACACTAACTTTGACGTACATGAATTGTTAGCTCAGTAGAAACTACAAAGCTTAGTTACTACTAAACTACTTAGGTTGAACTGCTAGACTTCACATTGACTAAATTCAGTTGGTAACCACTGAAATGCTTAGTAGGAATTGTAGTGCTTGGTGGCTACTAAATTAAATGGAAAACATTGTAGAATTTTCAATGAGCTCTATAGCCATACAAAATCTAAACAAGTGTTGTCACTAATAATAAACTTGAGTAAATTTCAACAATCTCCCCCTTTGGCATTAGTGACAAAAAAACTTATCAAACAAAAGTTATATACATCATAGTGTGATACTAGTTTGGTATGGTATACTATTTTTGAGATTTTTCAAAATTTGTTTTTGTAGGTATATACAGTATACTAATTTTGCAAATTCTATGATATATACACTTTCTTCCTTTGCATGATTCTCCTCCATAAAATATACATAGTATAATAAGTATCTCACTATACATCATAAGTGTCTCTCCCCATATATAGCATACTAAGTGTCTCTCCCTCTTTTTGACAATAATGCCAAAGATTTATTCAAAACTTATTCACATGGAGACACCAATATGATGAGAAAGAAATTTAGAATGTACCTTAAGTATAAGTGCTAATGTTTTATCCCAATTTTGTTGCAAAAATTTGCACATATGTAGAGAAACTTGAACTTCTATAGAGAGTTCTATCATGTGATCTGCAATAGAGAAGTTGTTGTCATGGATCAATGCTTTTTAATAAGCAATATGCTTCTGCATTATGTCCATGATGGAAGGATCATATTCTAAATATCTATTATTATAGACTGAATCCTTGCTTCTTCTTTCAACAACTCTACCTACATATGTAAAAATAATTTGATCTTCATATGATGTGGAGAGCTTGAACTAGGGTCAAGTTGCAACTGTTGTGCACTAACCTTTTGATCTTCATCAATTTTTGTCAGTTTTCTCTTTATCTCCCTTGTAAACTCAGTAACTATTACCATTTTTTGCCTCCCACCAAAAAATTGAATTTGAATGCTTAACCCCACCCAATGGCTACTTCCCATCTTTTATATTATTTTAAATGCCCTAGAAATGTCAAAAAATAAAGCATTTAAAACCTTATGTTCTTTCCTTCCGCTGGCCTGCAACTTTCTCCGCCATCAGATCTCTAGCGATCTATGGTGGGCACTTTCTCACATCTTCAAAAAAAATGATGTTTACATAATGCAGGGAAGCCCCTTTGTGACATGTGGAAGGTGGGCCCATGTTCTTCTTGTGGGCTGTAGGATGGGAGGTGGCAGGGTGAGCTGGCAATTCTATTGGCACCCACTTTCCCACATTTTTAGCTTTGTCAGACTTTTTGACAATGTGGGCAAGCACCCTGGCGACACATGTCTAGATGACATCATTGAGGATATTCACGCGAGTTCAAAAAGTATAGATTATGTGCACCATTTGATGTAATCAGATTAGTAGCTAGTGCATGCCCACAATGTCAAGATGTGAGGAGATTAATGATTATAGGCAAGCCCCTTTGTAACATGTAGCTGATAATGACATCATGCATCCATTCTTCCCAAAACAAGATCCACCATTTGATGCAAGATGATCAAGGGTTGGTGCTTTCCCACAATATGAAGTTATGAGGAAGTTAAGAAATGCAGGAAAGCACCTTGGTGACACCTGTCCCACAACATTACTTGTTCCTAGCTATACCTTCCACTGTCTGATCAACGGCTGGTGCATGCCTGCAATAAAGAGTTGTGAGGAAATTAAACAATGTGGGTATGCACCCTTGCAATGCACTACATGGTGTGATGTTATGGGCCCACTTTTTTTAGAGGGTGATGATAGCTCATCCTCCATGGTATTTGTTAGGTGAGTCAGAGTACAATGAAGGCATCTCATTGGTACATCAAGCTGACTAGGTATACCTTCACGTAAGATTCTGATCGCCCTAGATTCAAATGGGATCAAGGCTTGGCACTTTCCTGCATTATGAAGTTGTAAGGAGATTAAGGAATGTGGGCAAGTGCCTTGTTTCCATGTGTCCTTGTGGGGCTAGGGCTATTTCATAAGCTGCAAGGTGGTGCCAGTTGGATGCCAGGTCATATGCCGAGTGTTTCGTGGGCACAAAAGTTTTAAAGAGCAAGTGTTGTAATGGAGGATCTTTTGTGATCGTCGAGCTTTAGGAGATCAACGATCGATGCTTTCCCACAAAATAGAGATGCAAGGAAATTAAGCATTGTGGGGAAGTGCTTGAGGGACACATGTCTCGGTGGGCCCGACCAAGGTATTAACAGTTGGGCTAGCGGTTATGTGACTATCATGGTTAGGATTTTTGATGAGGTGGCATAGTTAGTAAAGAAGATCATTGGTCCATGTTGGTCCACGTGGCTCATCCTATGGTAGAGCTTATTTGACTTGCTGATTTTGCTGACTGATGAGCCAGAGACAAAGAGAGATCAAATTTTCTCACACAATCTGATCCCCGTGATTAATGCCAATCACTCTTGGATGAATGCTAAACTCAGTGAATGTGGAAAAACACTCCACCTCCCTGGTTTATCTATCTACCTTGGTTAGAATGGTTTAATGGCATCATTTCTATCTTCTTAGGGCCCTATTCTGACAAACACCAGATATCATTGCATCTAGATCTGTGCTCAGATCAGATTTTCTTCAGATCTCCATGATTGTTCTCTGTAGGACTTAATGGAAATGGTTGTAGAGTAATTTTAGTTGAAAAATATCTTAGTTATGCCTAAGCTATAAAGGAAAATTATGTAGATTTTGAAAAGGTTGAAATTTCTCTGACTTCTCTAATATTGCTTTGCAATTTCATGTGTAAATTCCCTTTTCCTCTGAACTGTATGATATTCTGCCTTATCTCCTTCAGCATTGGTGTGAAGTGCAAGAACTATTTGCCTCCCATTTGTGTATTGTGGATGTCTACAATCTTACATGACTCTATCTCTTTTGTCCTATGAATGGTATATAAGTGAATCCTCTCTTTCCTTGTGTCATTCATTTGGGTTTTTTGATCTACATGTGATTGTTAGATTAAAGCAAGTTTGAATGTATATATTTTTGGTGTCATGATGCTTCAATAGTGCATGTATGGGCAGAGATTGGTTTGAACACTCTATTTTGGTGCATCACCCCCTTAGATTAGAACAAGTAGATTTGCTTTCATGCATTCCTTCTCTTTTTTCCTCTCCAAGAGTAGTTAGGTGCACCTTGATAGTAAAGGAAGCCGGTTTTCTCTGGAGACTCAACCTCACAGTTCAAGTCCCACAGCTTGGAGGTTGTTTCCATGTTTCACAAGGTTTTCCCTAGGCAAAAACTTTGGACATGGGTGCAAAACTCTATGACAATAGTAACATCACACAACTTTCCAAAAAGTGATGTTACATTTGTGCAAGAGGTTTTAAGATTGGTCAAAATTGAGGAAAGCTCTACTTGTTGGATAGCTATTTACTGAGCAATGTGCTCAAGCACTTTATTATCAAATTTCTTTTTTGCTTTCTCAGTCAATTTATCTTGACCATTAGAGTCCTCATTAAAATTTTGGACTGCCTCTTCTAATTGCAACAAAATGTATTGAGAAGTATCAACTTGAACACCTATTGCCTTAGTCAAAATATTTTTTGAATCACCTATGATTTTATATTCTCTGTCTCTCTCCTCTCTCAATTTCTTCTACTTTGCCTTCTTTTGGAGGAGTTGACTAGCTATATGCATTTGATCCATAGTGATATTATCAAAGTCCCATTTGGGAATTCCAATCTCCTCATTTAGGTCTATATCCTCCTCTATCTCCTTTCCTCTACTCAAAAATCTTTTACTCAGTCAAGCTTAGGTTCAACTTTCCTTGTACCTAATGCCTTTGAATCTAGTGTGGAAACACTAGTAGAGATAGTAGGACTAGCAGTGAAAATTGATATAGTGCCAATAGATGGAATACTAACTGGTATGTTTATTGAATCCAAAACTAAAGTATTTACAAAAGTATCTAAAATTGTAGTAGCCAAAATTGTTGAATCCAAAATTGTAGTACTTACTATAGAAGAGCACAAAATTGTAGAACATACTGTATCCATTTTTGATGATGCTAACTCAGGAGCTAAAGAAGAGAGAGGCTGCAACTTGGTAGATGAAGTGGTAGACACTTCTTTCAATGATGTGCTAAGTTGTGAGGGAGAAAATAGTGATTGGACATTTTATGTATCTACTGTGGTCACAATCAAACTTGCTGACCCTATCTCCAAGCTTGATGTGGTTTCTGGCTTGCTTGGAGAGTGAGGAAGTGAGGTAATGACTGTAGTTGCTATCTTCATACAATCAATCTCCTTATCATCTTCTTTGTCTTCATTGATAGCTTCTTTCTCTTTATCTTCAACTTCCTCACTATCAAAATGTGTTGGCTTAATGTAAGTTTCTTCTTCCTCATCATCACTGTCATCATCCTTTACTTCTATTGGGAAGTCACTTTGTTTATACAAATGATAAGAATTATTCCACATACTTGTGGAATTCTTGGCCACATGCTCTATATCCTTGATCAAAATTAAGCAAGTATTAAATCTGAGACTCATCTTATCTTCATTTTTCTTTAATGGCTCTTTCACCTCAGCATTTATGATCCTTGGTAGCAATTGCCTCAAGGTTTGTGCATAGATATCTTTTTTTGTTTGCATAACAAAGTCCCATCTTGGCTTTATATTCTCTAATAATTCATTAGAGATTTGGAAGGCTATCTGATCTGGTGAATACTTCCATTTTCCCACCTTAGTTAACACCAATTCCTCGACCTGTTTCTTTTCTACCTCTATCCTAGTTTCATACTTCAAGGATTTGAAGTTGGTTATGCCTACAACTTCTTCTAATTATTTCAATTGTTCTTGGAAGGTGGGAGGAGGTTTGCTAAAGACAACTTCACTACCTTTCTTCCTAGATCTTCTGGTGAATGGGTGGTGATCACCTTGCGTTTATTCTTCACTAGTTCTTCTTCATTTTTTGACTCCTCCTCATCCTCTGTTTCTTCAATATCTTCTCCTTTACCCTCAGTCAACATAAGAGATGTGCTTGTTTTGAGTTTGGCTATCCTCCTCTTTCCTTTGTTAACTGCCTATGGAAGCTTGATTTCAAGCTCTATTCTTTCCTTGGCCTCATCATATGTTCTAAAGTGTGGTGCATTTGGATCAACAGGTTCATTAATGAAGGCTTCAATAATGTCTTTTATTTCATCAATGTTTACCTCATAGGGAAGAGGTTTTACCCATACAATTTTAGGTTTCATATCTTGATTATAGATTTTGTCACAGTCTACCATGAAAAAAACATCATCTTTGTAGTCTTCAACCAATTTCTAGGGTATTCTGAATCTGTTATTCATTTTCTCCTTGAAGAAGTTAAAATAGTTATCCATGATGCTAATAAAATTTTCTCCCATTTCAAAAATATATTCATTAATCTGATATAACACTGGCACATCCTTTCTCCATACTACAATGCCTTTTGAAGGGAAGAACTTCTAAACATAGAAAAATAAGCTAGTCAATGAAGAACCAAATTTGCAAGGGTTTTTTTTGGAAGTTCTAATACTTTCCATGTTCTTGTTGAACTACTTTAACAACAAGTGTACAAGATCATATGATAGATTATTCTTCACAACCTTGTATGAAAAGTCTACTGCTTGACATGACACACTATTTAGATGGCTAAAACTACAAATCTTGTGAGCTATCACATCTATGCTAAATTTTAGTTATGCATTAGTTATGCTGCTAATCTTCATACCTCTATCATCCCACTCGGCTAGGGTTTTCTTTTCTAGCTCCATTTAACCTATAGTTTTAGTGGTTTTGGCCTTGGAGAGCATGGGAAGGCTAGTGATGTGATGAATCATCTTCTTAGTGATTAAAACTAGTTTCTCAAGCCATAACTAGTTATTGTGAACTTAGAAAAGGATGTATGTAATCCATTTGATTTGGAAACTTCAGGGCATGTGTGGAATGTGGGTTAAACACTTGTCTTCCAAATGTTTATATTCAGGCTTTAGAACTCCATTAACACATAATTATCCTAGGGCATCATCCATTTCTAGGGTTCCAATTTCTTGAATAGCACACTTAAAATGAGTTTAGATGTCATTAATGAGAAGTACCTTTGGAAGGATCTGTGATTGTGCTCTATTTGGGTCTAGGATTTCAGCAATCACCTGTACAAGTTTTAAATTAGGAGCTTTCCATTCTACTCCTCAAACCAACATCTCTGATCCATTCCTTGCTTTGATACTACTTGATGCCATAGTAACTTGATAAGCTATGAAAACTTTGAAAGACTTTACTACAAATTCCACTCAAAGTCGCTTGGTCGCTCTGTGACTCACTTTTATGTAATAACACTTAGAATTCTCAGTGAAAATAAATTCAATTTCATGTTTTTTGTTAAAACTCCACCATTAATGCTCAGTACAAAGGTAGTTGGGTTGACATAATTATGCACAAAAACTTGTCATCCACTATCTATTCAGATTTCTTAGTAAAGGCTTCATAACTTGGTGATCAAACATGTTCTTGTTGTTCTCGACTTTGCTCGGTAGAGTCCATGACCCAACCTTTCTTGATAGAGAAGTCAACTTGATGATAACTAATACTGATATCACTTGATGATCCTTTTGTATCTTGAATAGTGATTTGGATCTTTGCTTCCTTTCAATTTGGAAGTGTTTAGATGTGATCTTGATAACATAGTTCCAATTCTTCCTTAAGAACTTAGTTGAACTAGCTTCTTCAGTAGATTTAGGAATCCATTTCTACTTCATCTGCTTTCGAATGTTATCTACTTTTGCTTTCTTCTCATCTTTAATTCTACCTGTATTCATGCAATTCTTGGCTACATGACCAAGTTTGGTACAAGTGAAACATATTATGGTGGTATCTCTCTTTTTTGTGTGATGATTAACATAGTTCATTCCAATGTTTCCATATTGTCCATAGTAATGACATCTAAACCAAGAGTTGTAGTCCCAACTGAATATTACTTTCACAATTTTCTCTGCTAGATTGAATGACTTGGTTCTACAATCTAATGCCTTGTGACCTTGTTTCTTGCATTTGTGACACTTGCCTTCAAATTTTGGTTTCTCTTTGCACTCATTAGATTGCAATTGTAGCATTTACCATTGAATTTTGTTTTACCATTACTCCAACATTTGTTTGATGTATGATCTATCTTATCACAATGATTGCAAGTATGTCTTTCATTCTTTTGAGTACCTTATTTGGAGGATTCACCTGCTTCTTTGTATCCAATTCCTACTTTACCCTATTTCTATAGAGATTATGCTCATTTAGTTGATTCAATTATTTCATGTCTACTTGGGATTTCATCATTCTTTCATTGATTTTCCTTTCAGTGTTTATGCCAATTTTCAATCTTTCACTGATTTTCTTTTTAGACCTCAGCTCATATCTTATTCTTCCATTGATTTGTCTTTCCAAATTTAGATAATTTCTTAATCTTTCATTGATCTATCTTTGGCTCATGATTTCCTCATTTTCATTGGAGATTTGATCCATAAGATCTACATGTTGAAGGGATTGGTTCTAGATCTCATTGTTTCTTCCATCCATTTCTTCTTTTATCTTGTTCCTCTATTCCAAGATTTCACATAGCCTTACTGACTGAATTTCTTGTTCTCTTTTGAGCTTTCTTACTTCTTCTTGTAGGGAACCATTCTTCTCTAAGAGTTCTTTGATTACATCATTTGCTTCATGTCAACTTCTTGAAGGCAAAAAGTCTTCAATTCTTTCTTCAATGTACTAATTATCACTCATTTGATTTGCAAGCTCCTTCTTTTCAAGGATTAGGAAAATTGCTCCTTAGCTTTCTTGAGTTGTGCAATGACCATTTCTAGATCCAACTTTTCATTGTCAATTGCCTTATCAAGTTTGAATATCTCCATTGTCCTTGATCTTTGCTCAAGTTGTCAAGCTTTATCTCGAGAACCACAAAGCTGTTGATACCAATTTTTGGAAATATTCAAGACTAGCTAGGTTACTAAGAGGGGAGGGGCGAATCAATAATCTCAAAAACTTTATCAAATTTAGATCTTAATTGCAATAATCCAATTACCATTTAGTTCACTTAATCAAATCTAACTGCATGCATGAGAAACTGAAAACATAAAACATTCATAACAGTTGAACACAATAATTTGGTGACCCAGAAACCTTCCAAATAGAAAGTAAAACTGGGGTGGGGATGATACCCACAAAACTTCAATACTCACAATGATCACTTTTGATGATCTACCCTATTAGGAGCAATTAGGACTACTTGGTCCACCTTGTTAGAAGTTTTACAAACACATAATGAAGTATGCACTCGGTAGAGAGATTTGAGAAAAGACTATTAAGTCTACCTTGTTAAAGGATTTGGATAGGTTCGCATGTTAGGATGAAACAATAGATCTTTGACTTACAACTAAATTGCTGATAGAGATTCTTTGAAGTAATAATCACCTTTATGTGATAGATATGACTCTGCTTCTCCTTTACTAGTATGGCCTTACAATACACTTTGTTTGTTGGTGATTCACATTTGCATGCTTGTATTTCACATTATTAACACTTCATACTTGGATATGATACAATACATTACATATATATACCAATCCAATTTACATAATTAAAAAGTCATCCATCATACAAGTTAACACCAATATTACAAAGTCAACCCATATGTAGATACTCAGGTTCTGAAGACTAACTTGGTGAAGTTTTGATACTTGACATCCACTATCATTACTCGACATCATCATGCACTTAGTAGAAGTAGAGGCTCATTCCATACTAATCACTTCAATATAGTCTTAAACTCAGTATGCACTCATGACTGAGTAGATACTATGTAACTCGATATAAATTGAATTACATGTTTACCATGACTGCACTTGGTAAACACTAATCATCATACAACTCAGTTAACACTGACTTCACTTTACATGAACTGCTAGCTTGGTAGAAACTACAAAGCTTGGTAACCACTAAATTGCTCAGGTTGAACTGCTAGACTTCACGTTGACTAAATTCACTTGGTAACCACTCAAATGCTTGGTGGCTACTGAATTACATGGAAAACACTGTAGATTGTTCAATGAGTTTGATAGCCATACAAAATCTAAATAAGTGTTGTCACTAATAACAAACTTGATTGAATCTCAACAGTGCACATTGCTTAATATGATTAGGATAAGGATATATAAGAAGAATAAGCTCTCTATTATACAAAGATAGTATACAAAACTAGTGGTAGATATGCATTTAATGCAAAGTATAGATTGTGAAAGATTTAAATTATGCAAATTGATTTGCAAACATCATTTGCTTGTGTGAAATATTGAATGCAAGATCAAAGCAAGATTTGAAGTGTTAAAGAGGTCTGTAGACATGCAAATTCATCGAAAACCCTAATACGTAAAGTTAAGGTATTTTTTGAATTTCTTGAGCATATTTTTCAGAAATGGAAAGGCAAGAAGTTTTTAATGTTAGCAATGGACCTAGATACAATTTCAAGAAACACCCATTTGTCTCCTAGTTGATGACCCTATTGAAGCATTTTCACAAGTTTCAAAAATGTTCTTCATGTCAAAGATATAAGAGGTTATATTCATTGCAAAATTGAAAGCATAGGAGATACAAAAATTCATAAGGAATTAGAGAAAATGTGCAAAAATGATTTGTCACTACAACTAGAAAATGGGTACCTAGAGCAACTTAACCTAGTTAAGCATATGTTCTACATAGACTTTGAGAATATTGAATGGCCAAGGATAATTCTAAGAAGAGTACATGATGATATTATATGGTTGGGACATTCTATCATATGTATTGATAATGACCTAATTCACAAGGTCATAGGTTTAAATAGTAAAGGATGCAATCCAGTGAACATAAAGAATGTGCACAAGATATTGGATCAAATCTCAACACATGTTTTGATGGAATAAACATGAAAGTTAACAACATTTAGGATGATGGAGTGAGACTAATTTACAAAATTTTGGGATACAAGTTCAACCATGGATGTAGGATAGATTCAATCCCTATAGGATTTCTTCATATAGCTTACCTAGAAGTTAAGGGTGAAGAGGTTAACCTATGTGACATTATCCAAACACAACTATTGGATAATATATCAAGAATCAAGAAGTCTAGGAGTGTAGTCTTTAGGTTTCTACTAACTCATATATTCTTCTACACAACTAAGAAGTTTACTAGTATCATAAATTGGGATGGAAGTGAATGTTCAATGTAGACAAGCACTCGTGCATATTGATAGAATAATGAAATATTTCCAAGGTAAAATGAAGCAAAGGTATAGGATACCTCCTATGCTAGTAGAAAAATATAAGGACGAACTGTGCTTCAAGGTAGAAATAGATTTCACATGTATGGAGGTAGTAGTTCCTTGAGTTAAATTCATTGTACCTATAGGTTATGAAATGAGTGAGGAATTAATTCAAGGATATGTGCAGAAAATCCTACATTCAGAAGTTGATTCAAAATTTCCTAGATAGGGGAAATATATTCAGAAGATAAGAGAATTTAAGACAAGTTAGATAATCATGGACTCCAAGAAGAAGGTGGAAAAGATGATTGATTCTATTTTGAATGAATTAGGAATGTCTAGAAAGGAATTTGATGAGGTAAAAGGGATAGCCATGGAAATGAAGGTCGGTGGTTGATCTAAACTATTGACCCCTACATCTATTATAGTGGTGGACCCATTGAAGAGGTCAAAATTTCCCAGACAAGTGCAAAAGCACCTACTATGCCATATGTAGCAATTGTGCAACAACAACCTCCAAAGAATCTAGTGAAGACTGAGGAAGTGTGAACACCTAGGATGTCTACAAGGCTTGAAAAGACTAAAACCCCTCCTAAGAAGAGAGTCAAGAAAACTACAAGTGATCCAAAAAAGAAAAGAAGAACCTTGCAGATTAGTTCTTCTAAATCTAAAGAAGAAACTAGTGACAAACTAGCAGAGCCAGCTAATCAGGAAGCAAAGACATCAGTAGGAAGAAAGGCATGGAAACCCAAGGTAGAGAATCTTAACATGAAAATCATTAATGACAATAATTTTGTACAATTAAATAAATACTATGATTTTATAATAGTATGGATAGGAGATAGCTAGAGAATGATGAAGTTAGAAAAATGATCTTAAAAGATAAAAGGTTTGATAGCATAAGAGGTCAGATACCTGAAGATTTGTACAATAGACTAAGAAACCAAAAAAGTAGAGTGATAGAGGAAGACAAGAAAATAGGAATTAATATGGTGAAAAAGTTATGCACTATAAACAATGAGGAAGAGTTAACATAAATTCTGAAAGGAATAACACCACTATTAAGAAATAAAAAGAGATCAATTCTCCTCATGGGAGGGAATTATGAAGAAGTAAGTGTAGGAACTCAAAAGGATATAGTCACATATATGTCTACTATGGTAAAGAAGAGTGTACAACTAGAGAAGGCAAGCCCTATGTCAGAAAAGAGTGTGTAGCCAGAAAAGGAAAGCCCTATGTTAGAAAATAGTGTGTAGCCAGAAAAGGCAAGCCCTATGCTAGAAAAGAGTGTATAGTCAGAGAAGGCAAGCCCTATGACTAAGGAGTTTGAGAAGTGTGTGCAGATAGAGGAAACAAGTCCTACTGTAGTCAGTCCACCTCATAGTTTTGAGCAACCAATTTGAAGTAATTCACCCCATATTACCATTGGCAGTGAATCTATGCAAGTGGATAACACCAATATGATAGTTGATAGAACTAAGGACCTATTCAAAGATTTTGGTGCTAGCATTGTTGGCAATATTATGGATTACGGTAGCTCATCTGATGAGGAAGAAGATCAAGAGCCGAAGGAAGAAGATGCACCTTCTAGAAAGAAAATTGAATCTAGTATTGAAGAAGCTACTTCAAATGTGCCCTTAACAATAGCAGCAACAACACTCTCTACACCACCTACTCAAGCATCAGTAGTCACAACAATAGCAATACAATCAGATGAAGAAGATGAAGCTCAAAACCTCATATCTTCTTTGAGTAAATTTCTTGAAAAGAAGAAATCAGTCAAATCCATTGAAAAGACTTTAAATTCAGTTTTGGATAGATTGGAAATGACAATAAGCCCTGTTGACACACTTTTAAATATCCAACAGAGAGCAACAATTTTTCACAAAACTTTTAATAATGAGTTCACAACACTTACTACTATGGCTACAATTCAAGTACAAACATAGCATGATGGTGAACTTCTTAATACCATGTCTACAAATATGAGGAATGATATAGAAACTTTGAATGTATCCATTAAGGCATTAAGACAGAGTATAGAAGAAGGGAAACAAACTTATGCTAAATGAAATTTGGTATATATTCATCTTCAAAGTTTTGATGAACAAATCATAGAAAAGGTAACTGAGCTTCAAACGCTCACTGACAACTTTCTAAAATAGAATAAGAAGTTAGATACCATTGAGCATACTGTGTAGACACTTTATGACAACATTAGGGATACTCAAGCAAAAAAAAGAGAAAGTTATGAAAAGATTCACTCTTTTGAGAGATCACTTATCCCCATAGGTTACATTGCTAGAAAATCAGTCGGAGGAATGCTTGGTAGCAAAATCCTCATATGACAAGTTTGTGGCTATAGATTTGAATGCTACAGAGTTAGCCACATATGCTTTATGTGTGCTTATTAGTGTATCTGATGCACTAAAAGATAGCTTGAAGAAACACTTTGTTTAGTTAAAGACCAACTTCAATGATTGTTTTTCCAAGTTTTGATGTAGCTACCAGATTTTGACAGATTTTTCCTTTTTTTGGCACCTTTTTCATTGATGTCAAAGGTTGAGAAATATGGAAAATTATAATTGTAAGGGGGAGAAATAAGGAAAAGTGTAATTAATAATTATATTTTAAAGTATAAAAGTAATTTTTACTTCAAGAAAACTTTTTAATTAGAGTTATAGGGGAGGTAATACTTTCAAAACATGAATACAATGTTTTTACTATGTTATGGTTATTTACTTTGATTGGTATGACATCATGTTTGGGACTTAGCCAATTTTCACAAAATGTTACCATCAATGCCAAAGGGGGAGATTTTTGGCAATATGACCAATCAATCAGATAAGGTAAGTTATGTGGTTGTCATTTATGGCAGCATTTGTTTTACAATTTAGTTATGTTTACTTGTGAAAGAAAATTGTCTAAGTATTAGATAGTGTTAGAACAACATGACAAGATTTGATGATAGAAAAATATCCCCTTGGAATATTATCTTTCTTAGTTAACTAGAGATTTATTTTTCATCTTAATGATGCATACTAGTATGCATGTCCGTACAATCAACCAAGTTCAAGTTATGAAGGAATTAGTGATGCAGTGATGTTATAATGCAAAATAGAGCATGTCGGTAGAATGAGTTAAATGAATTGAATAATTGTTTTAATTATTAATTCTTGATAAGTCAACTCTAAGGATGATATGTGAGCCGACTAAGGCAGAATTATTGATGTGCTTGGTATAAATAAAGAACTTCATTTGCAAAGTTAAGATGTGTGTGCAACTGGTAATTGTGAAGTAATGTGAATGTTGTGAAATGCAATTGACAAGTGAATGCAATGTTTTGATTTGTGATATGTGAGATATGATGTAGATTGATATGTGTGTAGTCACTCTTTATACGAAGAATTGACAATTAAAATATTTTTGAAGTACAACAAGTAATTTAGTATTTTATGTATATCTATTTTCTTGAAAAACTTTTTATATAGTTGCATGTTAGGGCAATGGGATCTTCTTGCACACATTTCTATATGATCTACCAACTCCTAATAGGGTTGAAGCAACTCCTAACAGGGTCTTGAGACACTATACATTCTTCATAGACTCTTAACTAGGTCAATATCCTTAACTGGATCCTTTATATAGTGAATCATCTTGTGGATTCCATCCCCACCGGGGTTTTCCCTTGGCTAGGGTTTCCCTAGTTAACAAAATATGGTGTTCTAAGTTCTCTTCTTGTATGGTTGTTTATATTATTTAGCACTACTATTTTTCTTTCTTATGCATGTGGAAAAGAAATTAATAATATTTAGTTATGGGTAAAAAGATTTAAAATATCGGTTTATCCCCCCCCTCCTTAGTATTATATATTCTTAACATTAACAAGATGGTAAGATATTGTATATTAAGTGTACTCTATCATATAAACTAACTAAAGACATTGACAATCAGATTGGAGGAAAGATGAGTGAGTTAGAGGCTCTATCTAGCTAGATAAAACATCCATCTTGTAAGATTGATGATTTTGAAGAACAAGTGGCTAGTATTCACAATGATATCAGAAAACTAGAACTCTAGGAGGAATAGATTTTGAAGAGAGTATCGGATTTTAGAGAGGCTATTACTCTGAAAGTATCCTTTTTTGAAAAATAGTTGGAGGAATGTCTCAAGGCCAACGGCAATTATTCTAACATTTTGTATTCAAACCTTAATGGAGTTGAGATTGTATCGTATGCCTTATGTGCAATTCTCACCTCTATTGAATCTACTAAGGAGACATGGAATAAAGTTATGGATAATCCTAAGGAAAATTTTGATGATTGCATGAAGATTCTATCACCTTAAGACTAGAGGACAAAATTTTGATAGTAAATAGATGGTTTTTTGTTGATCTTAGATTAGTTTTGACAATTGAGTGTCAACATACTTAAGACATTTACTTGGTTTATGCCGAACTAGTAATGGATGTCTAGTATACTATGTAAATACAAGATAGTGTTGAGTTGCAATGAGTGTTGAGTCACTCATGTGCCAAGTCACTGAAGTGCCAAGTAGATAGACCATGATGAGTGATTCAAGTGCTGAGTGAACACTAAATGCTGAGCAACTCACATGCCAAGTCATAAAAAAAATTATAGTATGTGTCAAGCATCAATAACTTCAAGTGTCAAGTAACATAGATTGGACATATTTGTTTGTGATTGCACAAACAACTATGTAAACCATTTTCAAGCTAACCTAAGGTTAGGTTTCAATTTTTTTTTAAAGATAGGGACAAATCTATTTGCAAAATCTCTATGTATTTGCATGCAACCAATCAAAAAATAGGAAGGATTAAGAAACAAAATGGTTGAATCTCAGCCATAGATTCATACCTGACCCTAAGCCACCAAATTCTTTATAAGGAAGACAAAGCCCCAACAATTATAATGAATCAAGATAGAGAGAGAGAGATTAAGTTACAGGAAGCTAACAAGGGGTGAATGATCAAAGGTGCAAACAAGATAGTTTATAGAGCATTCAAGGTGACTTAGTAGCGAGAGTGAATTACAGAATTAGATAGAAGAGAACAAAGGAAAAATAAAGATACAACATTGATACTTCTAATCATAAAGGATCAAGAAGGATATTGTGCAAATTTGATCTTTAATCAAGAAATTTAGAACCAATCACAAGATCTATGTTGAGACATTTTGACAGATGATTTCAATTAAAGCCCCTAAGCGGAGTGGTCCTAATAGGCCTTATCAAATCCTTTAACAAGGTGACATTCCAAGTGAGTGATCAGAAGTCCTTGAACCAGACACACTTCTAACAGGGTGTTGAAATCCTCTAACAAAGTGGGACTTAACAGTCTTTGTAAGCCTTTAATAGTACATGCCTTTCATAGAGTAGATCATGTTTCATGGTCAAACCATTGTAACCTTAGTTGGGTACACTTTATTGTTGTAGTAGTGAAGATTTTTGGGTGTCATCCCCACCCCAACTTTACCTTCTCATTTGGAGGGTTTCTGGGTAATCATATCTAGTGTTAAGTGTATGTGTTTGATTATATCCTTACATGATTTAGATGTATGTGCTTTACATGTTATTTTTAATTCATATATTACATGCATATAATGAATGGTGAAAGTTTTAATAGCTAAACTTTGAACTTCTGATTCACCCCCCTCAGAAGTACATGTTTCCCATTTCTAATTCCAACAATTGGTATCAGAGCTAAGTTCTCAGAATAAGAAGCTTTGTAGCTTAGAGGAAAGATCTTGAAATGGAATTCTACAAATTGGAAAAGACCATTGAGAATTAGGAGATCATGATACATCTTATACTACATCAACTAAATGAAGCTAGAGATACTTTGAAGAGTTCCCTGAAAAGAAGGAAAGAGATTACCATAGTAGAAAATGACACACAATACAAAGAGATTGACACAATGGTAAGTGCACCAAGTTGTGGTGCGAAAAAGATACCTTTTTTTTTTCTTTCTAGTTTTGAAAAACATACACACACTATAGCGCAGACACACTATGGCTTGGGTATGCCAAGCCATAGTGTGTGCACACTATAGTGTGTATGCATTATAGTGCATGTGCACTTTTCAAAAAAAAAAATTACAAAGCACGTATACGCTATTTAGAAGTAAATTTAAAAGGCTTTAACTAGTGCATGCATGATATAGCGCATATGCACTATAGGGCACACGTCCTATTCAAAGCTTTACATTCTACCAAGCCTATTGTTTTGTTATGCCTTGGGGTTCCAACCCAAAGTTTTGGAGTCTATAAAATGGTATGAGACATGTTTTTCTGCAAATATACAAAAAATGATTAATTTTTCTCGTGTGCTCTCCTTCTAGTTTCCTTGTGATTGAGCATCGATAAAATCAGGTTACATAACATTGTAGGTCTCTGTGTTAGCTACACAACCATATAATTTATTTTTTATTTGAACTATTTCAAACCTTTCATCTATAATTTCTTTTGAATGTATGTCCATTTTTTTGTCAAAAACCAACATGTACTAATTGGGTTGTAGATTTTAGCTCGTTCATCAAATTTTGCAACAACTTAGTTTTATAGAAACTAGACTCCATTCTACACACTTCGAAAAAAAGAAGTTTTGATTTTAGATTAGTTTTCAATCATTTCTAGGGGGAGTACACATATATTTCACATTTTTGGGATGTGTCTAATTTTTAAAAAAAAATACACATTATAAAATGAACCGAAAAAATCTGGGATAAACTATATAGTGTTAGTTAACTTTTGATTGAAGGGACTAAATAATTTTTTTTAAAAAGTTAAAATTTTAGGGGGGCCACACTTTGTACTATGTTATGTTTTTTTGGAATAAAAAATACCACTTTTTGTGGCCCCCTTTTTTGAGGACCTAAACCTAAACCATTTTGAAAAAAAATTAGTAGTTTAGAAACTAGATTCAAAGGACTACAACTTTTAATTTTGTCATATCTTAAAATTTTAAGAGTAATTATCTTTAAATTCTTGTTGAAGTCTAGAAATTGCTGATTTCAGGAAAAAAGTGTCCACTTATACCACCTTTTGGCACCACAACTTGGTGCACTTACCCACAACAAAGCTATTTGTAGATGGTAACTCCAATGAATTTGATACAGCAATTGTAGATCTAATGGAGAAGAATAGAGCACAAGCTAAAGAAATCAGAAATCTCAAGTTGGAGCAAGAATCACAAGCTATACTACTATGTGAGGTGACTGAACAAAAGAAGAAAGCTATAGAAGACAAGGCCATTATTGAAGAAGACAAAAGAATTTTGGTAAAAAGCTAAAAGAAAAGTCAACAAAGCTATCTAGGATCTGAAATATGCAATTGGATACCTTGAGCCAAATGATGAATGCTCATCATGAGTTGAATGTCAAGGACATTGAGATAACTGCATTGAAGTTGTAGAATGAACAACTATAGAATGACCTGAAAAGAGAAAAGGAATTTGCTGAAAGTTTCAACAAGCCGAATGAAGCCATCAAGTACTTTGAGAAATTACTAAAATCCACTAGATCCAATAGAGATACATTAGGATTGGGCTACACAAGCACTCAAGAAGGAAAATCATCCAAGGCTACTGAGGAAAGGAACAATAAAGGTAAAAATTCCAAACCTACTTGTCATAATTGTGGAAAGAAAGATCATGTCACTAATGTATGCAGGATCAAGAATACAAATCAAAATGCTAAGCCTAAGAACATGGTCCATTGTCATAAGTGCAATAGAAAAGGTCATTAGGCACATGAATATAGAACTAGAACCACACATGCACCAAAATTTGAAGGATATTGCTACAACTATTAGAATTATGGACATAGAGCCTTTGAATGTAGATGTAAGTCCACATGGTCATCAAGCAAGCCAACAGAGGTAAGAAGCTATGGAAATTCTTATAACTAGGATTAGAATACAAGATATAGCTATTAGTATTGTGAGGCATATGGACATTTTCTTGAAAACTACATTAGGACTAACTTTAGTGATAATTGCAAGAGGTGGTTGATTCAAACTACATGTTTCAGCTATTTGAAGACTGGTGATATTAGCAAGCATTGTCCAACTAGGTCCAAGGGACCAAGTTGTGAATTTGATAAAGGCAAAGGCAAGGCAGATTTTGAACACATCAAGAATGAGATGAAGAAGACATGGAAGAAGAAAGAAAGATGCAATATATCAAATGGAGAAGGGGTCATTTCACCCAATGTGTCAAGTGGTCACATCTCATTAATCTAAGCAAACAAGTGGTATGTGAGACTGATACTTAAAGTGTTGCATCATATATCAATTCCAAAAGAAGTAAGTATTAAAAGGATTACATTAGCATGAATGAAGATGGAAGAAGTTGTAGAAAATTTGAAGTTAAATCTTTTAGTTTTCATGTTGTTGCCGAGCATGAAAAGTTTTCAATGGATGCCTAGTGGAATAGTAGTTAGTGCTAAGCTACTAGGTTAGCCAGTTAATGTTGAGCCTACAATAGCTATTGAGTGATGGTCATGTCATTAGATGCTAAGTGAAACATAAATCATGTTGATGTCGAGTTTACAACTCTACAATCATTAAGCATTAAATGTAGAATTTTGAAGGGTATAAGGTCAATTTTCACTCATTTTTTATCATTTTATATTTGAGTGAACACAAGGAGAGTAGAAGGTGACTCAAAAACTAGTTTGAAGAATTTGCATAGATTCTAGCAATGAGCCAACACCAGTTCATTGAATTTCCAAGGTATTCTTCATAATCTAAGTCATGTAGTTTAAAATTTGCATAAACCCTAGTTTTTCAAATGGTTTCTAGTTCAAGGAACATAGAGGGACAAGAAGTTTTAAATGTTCAATTAGTTAGCAATGAAGTGAAGCAACAAAATTTTAGAGCCATTCTAGATGTTGCTTATAAACAAGACCCATCAGGTGTACTTTCCATGATTCCCTTGAAAGTCATAATGGTCCAAGACATCAAAAAATTCTACAACTACAAGATAGGAGGAATAGGAGACATGGAAATAAGGAAGGCCTATGACAAGTTGTGTGAAAATAACATTTTGAAAGAAGAATTTAAGATTGTTGAAAGGAAGGGTTTGACCTATGCCCTAGACTTTCCCACAGTGTTAAAAATAGAATGGATCAAGATACTATTGAGCAGAATACATGATGGATTCTTATGGCTAGAAGATGGTCCTATCAAAATTTCAAAGAGAATAGTTCATAGGTAACTGGATACCCAACCCTAGATTGGCCAAAGGCTCTACAAAGTGACTCAAAAGTGGTTATAGGGAAAAAAACAAGAGCCAAATGGAACAAACATGGAATGACAATTGATACCATCACAGATCCTCTATTGGACTTTTCCATAAGGGTAATTTCTCATAAGTTTTATCAATCAAGTAGATTGAGCAATGTACCCTATATTGTAGTAGATTTGGGCTACAAAATTCTAAAGAGGGATCATGCCTATGATCTAGTTGAACTACAATTGCAACAAATAATAAAGAACCTAGATGCCATTAGAAAAACCAAGAGTACATAGTGAAAATTTCGATCAATCCTAATTTTCATATTTTTCTATGTACAGAATACATTTCCATGTTTTTGCAAGGTTAGTTGGAAGATGAATAGGTTAGTAGTTGTGCAAATCAATGAATACATTGAGAAAATGGGTGAAAACTTTGAGACTATCATGACAAGTTATTTTGAAGACTTTAAGAAGTCTATGAAGTAGAGGATTAGAATACCTATTTCACTGGTTGAATAGTATTACAATGACATATGCTTTCTTGTGTATATTGATTATACATATGTGTAGGCTACCATACCTAGGGTAAGATGGCTAAGATCCTTAGGATATGAGAATAATGTTGATGAAGCCTCAATTGTCATCACTGCACTTCTTACTAAAGAAGTTGATAAAATAGCCAAAATATTTGGAAATTATGATGTGATGAAGTCCAAAGTAGAAATGAAGTTGAAGATAGCCTCCACACTGAAGAAGAAAGACAAATTGGTGAAAAAATTAAAGGCCAAATTTGGGAAAGGTATAGGTGAAGAAGAAGATGATGATGATGATGATGAGGATGAAGAGGAAGAATAGGAATAATTTCAAGAATGTCTTGCATTAACCTAGGAATTGGGAGAAGATAATGATGAAGAAGAGGTAGAAGGTGTCAAGGAAGAAGAACCCAAGGAAGCTCTAGTACAAGTAGAACCAAAGAAGAGAAAGGCCAAGGCATAACCTGTAGAAGATTGCTAAGCCAAAGCCAACAAAGCCAATATCACCAACAACCAGGGCAAGCACATGAGCCACCACACAAAAGGCCAAGGAGAAAGCCAAAGAGAAAATGAAGGCTATAGAACAAAAAGGCCCAGTGTAGAAGAAACAAGAAGGAAATACATTGCATAACCAGAAAGTAATGGTGAGAGAATAGAATCAAAGGATACAAGCCAATTTATAGTGGTAAGTCATACACCAAAATCTGATATTGAAAATATTTGTGAAAATGTTAGAAATAATGCAAATTTGACTGGTTTGAAAAGTATTAATTTTGAAAAACTTGCTAGAAAAGAGCAGAATTTGATTGAAGAATCAATATATGAAATGATGTCTAAATTCAAGAACACCCCACTTGAATTAGATAATACCATGCCAAAGGAATTATTTACTATTGTTGAAAATAAATTGCATTATTTTTTAAACCTAAATAATATAATTGAGAATCCACATTATCCTAGGTAATTCCATAATTGAAAAAACAATAGATTACCAAGGCCAACAAGAAATATGGTGGAAGGTTTGCACCAAAATATAGGGCATTCAACATTCTTCAAAATAACATTGAAGATATTGTGAATAAATCCACTCAAATGTGGAAATTAATTTATGAATTAATAACTGTCAAAGAAGGAGAAGAAGATCCCTTTGAGGGTAGAAATAATGGAGATGAAGATGATGACAAAGAGGAAGATAAATAAAAGGATAATACTATGGAGGAGATACAAAATAAAATTGATGACATGGCTACAACTAAAGAGTAGCAAGAAGAATAGAGTGTGCAAGACTCATAAATGCCAATTATGAGCCCTCCTCATGCCACTAGTATACCTATAGAAACCATAACTATTAAGGATGTTCTTGATAGTTCAGCTTAGAACATCAATCCTTTAACTGTAGAAGATCTAAAGAAGATTCTTGACCAATCTACGCTACAAGAAAGACTATGTGAAAATCTAGTATTGGTTAGTGTACATGAACTTTAGAAGGCAGTAGCTGAGATCACAAGGGATAAGGTGAATACACAAGAACCACCTTCTACCATCCCTTCAGCTACTAGTGCTCAACCTTTGATTCAAACATTAGTAGACACATCTACTAAGGTTAACATGAATGTTATAGTTGATTTAGTTGAACAAAGACAAGCAGAAGAAAAGGAGACAACAGAAGAGCAAAAAAGATAGATAGATGTATTTGTTCCTAGGAAATGAACACAAGAACAAGGTGCAACTCAAATAATTGTGATTGATGAGAGAAAATATAAAGAGAGCAAGGATATACTAAATAAAAAGGAGAAAGAAGCTATTCAAGCATTGGTAACATTACCAACATTAAGCACTCCTACAAAAATTGTTTAGAAGCCAAGCATAGAGGCTATACCACAACAAATTTCAGCACCAAGCTCAAGCTCTACAAAAGTTGATAAGGTAACTCATTATGGTGACGTAACTTGAGATGAAGAGATCATCATTCCTAAGTATGCTTATGACACTATGACTATAGAGGAAATAGGAATATTACAACAAGCTTTGGAAAAGAAGAAGCACCAAGAATTTCTTAGAAAGGAATTTAGGCAAAAGCAAGCATTACAAGACATCAAGAAAATCTTCTTAGATGCATTTAGCTTTCCTACACCTAAAGAAAAAAAGCCTCTATTGGAACAATTGTTACAAATTGTTGAAAAGGTCAATAATGAAGATATTGAAACAAGTGCAAAACTTCTTGAGTGGTCAGAGAAGAAATTCCAGAGTAAAGTGAATGAGAAAATATCTAGTGAGATAACACTTACTTAAGTTGCATTAACTACAAAGGTTGAGGATGTGAATAAGGTACTTGAGAATATTTTGTCATTTTACACTAAACTATGTGACCACGCACTCTTCACTCAAGACACAAGACATAGAATTATGATTCTAGAGAGAAATCTCAATATATCAAGTATGTAACTACCTGAAAGCCTAGCTTAGAGTGAGAAGAATTTTCACCCATTGTTTCAATCACAAAGTCAACTAGCTATGTTAGCAGTGGAAGAGGCTAATATAAGAGCGAAGTTGACAAACATTCAATCCTCCCTCACCCCACATATGGAAATAATTCACAAAGAGCTAGGATATGTAGAAACTTTTTTAAAGAAAGATCCTCATCTTTCAACACTAGAAGGAGTAGTTCACCTAGTAGCCGAGTTTGCAATCCAACTCAAGTCACTTGATGTTGAATGTGACAACTAGGATGTATCTCTAAAGATAATCATGGAAGTCCACAATTCCTTCTTTGACAAATATACTCTTATTATATAGCCCATTTGACATAAGTGTCAAAAAAGGGGGAGAGAAAGAAAAGAGTAAGGGAGAGATAAACCAAAGGGGGAGAGTAAGCAGAGAATAATGAAAGGGGGAGAAATAGAATAAAAAAAGGAGAAAGAAAGCTTAGAGTAGAAACAAAATACAAACAAAGCATATTAGATGAAAGAGTATAAGCACATTGAAGTCAGAGAGTATCAACAAGAGACAAATCTACTCAGAATGGAGAATAGATTTTTCATACAAAATAGGCACATTAACTTATGGGGAGTTATAAATTTTTTAGGTGCATTATTTGTTGAAAAATGTTGAAGTTTTGTATATAAGCTAAGTCATGGTTATGTTATACTCGAGAAGAACAGATTGTATATATTCAAGTGTTTTTGACACTCATGTCAAAGTGGGAGATTGTTGATCTTAGATTGCTTTTGACAATTGATTCTCAACACACTTAAGACATTTACTTAGTTTTTGCTAAACTAGTAATGCATGTCAAATATAATATGTAAATACAAGAGTGTGCCGAGTTGCAATGAGTGCCAAGTAACTCATATGCCGAGTCACTCATGTGTAGAGTCACTCATGTGCTGAGTAGATAGACCATGCTGAGTGATTCAAGTGATGAGTGAATAGTAGATGCTAAGAAATTTAGATGCTGAGTCAGAAACAAAATTATAGTATGTGTAGAGCATCAATAACTTTAAGTGTTGAGTAACACAGATTTGACATATTTGTTTATGACTGCACAAAAAACTATGTAAACCATTTTCCAGCTAACTTAAGGCTAGATTTTGGTTTTTTCAAAGATAAGGACAAATCTATTTGTAGAATCCCTATGTATTTGTATGCACCCAATTAGAAAATATAAAGGATTAAGTAAAAAAAGGGTTGAATCTTAGTCGTAGTTCCATACCTAGCACTAAGCCACCAAAGTCTTTATAAGAAAGAAAAAGCCCCAACCATTATAATGAATCGAGAGAGAGAGAGAGAGAGAGAGAGAGAGAGAGAGAGAGAGAGAGAGAGAGAGAGAGAGAGAGAGAGAGAGATCAAGTTATAGGAAGGTAAGAAAGGGTGAATGATTGAAGGTGTGAACAAGATAGTTAGCAAAGTATTCAAGGTGACTTAGTAGTGAGAGTGAATTGTAGAATCAGTTAGAAGAGAACAAAGGTTAGATAAAGATACAACATCGATACATCTAATCATAAAGGATCAAGAAGGATATTGTGTGAATTTTATCTTTAATCAAGCAATCTAGAACCAATCACAAGACCTTTGCTAAGATATTTTGACATGTGATTTCATTTAAATCTCCTAAGTATAGTGGTCCTCATAGGCCTTATCAAATCCTTTAACAAGGTGACATTCCAAGTGACTGATCGGAAGTCCTTTAACTAGGCACACTTCTAATAGGGTGTTGAAATCCTCTAACAAGGTGAGACTTAACATGTTGTCTTTATAAAGATTTAATAGGGTAGGCCTTTTATAGGGCAGATCATGTTTCATGTGTTGGTCTTAGAATTGTTTTGAAATTTTAGTGTCAACACACTTAACCACTTTCTATGTTGAATTCAAATACACTATGTATGTTGAGCTATAGTATGGGTCGAGCCAAAATTCCAATAGGTATTGAGCATTATATAGGTGTCAATTTATATATAGGTGTTGAGTTACAGTTCATGCCGAGCAAGTCAAAAAAATTCATATGCCGAGTGAGCTAGAGTCACACATGTTTTGAGCAAGAAAAAATGCAATAGGTGTTAAGCAAAGCAAGATAGTATATGTGTCGAGCACCAGTAGTTTAGTATGTGCCAAGTAACATAGAATCAACATATGAGTTTTTCCCTCACAAACTTAGATGTAAACCATTTTTGGAGTCGACATAGAAGAATTTCAGAGGATAATAAGGATAAGAATGAATCTTTTATATTTCCTATTCAATCATCATGCAACAAATCAGAAAAATGGAGAAGACATGCAACCAATGAGAAATGCAAGGAACAAGCAAGAAGTCAAGATTCAATATGGATCATACATCCATACCTAACCCTAAGTCTACGAAGTCTTTATAAGGAGGCTTAGACCTCATAATTTTGAGTTGCCAGGAAGTTGCTGAATAGAAGTTAAGAAAGTTGCTAAGTAGATAACAAAAATTGTAGAATAGGGCAAATAGCAGGGGCATCATAGACTTAGTGAATTGAGAAACAATTACATATCTAGTTAATTAGAAAAAAATAAGGAATACAAACATATATCATATCAAGCAAGGATCACATGAGAGTGAGCAGATCAAGTGCCCAAAATTAGCAATTGAAGATTGTAAGCAATTATGTCAAAGGTTTCTAATACTCTCTAGAAATTGTATTAGATAGTGAAAACCCTATGATGAAAGGTTAGGTTAACACTTATTTTCTAGATCCTTTGAAGAGGTGACTAAATCCTTTAATGAGGTGATACTTCATGTAAAGTGTTTATAAATCCTTTAACTACGTCACTATTGACATAGTTTCAAGCCTTTAATAGGGTAGTCCTTCCATAGGGTAGACCATCAGAAGTGGTCAAATAATTATTGCTGCAGTGATTTTGAGGGTATCATCCACACCCTAGTTTTACTTTCTTATTCCTAGAGGGTTTTCGGGTTACCAAATCTAGTGTTATGTGTGTTGATGCACTTTTTTACTTTATGTTTATTTAATATGTTTACATGCATGTAGTTTACTTTCAGTTATTTCTTTTAAAAGAGTTGAAAAGGTTAAAGTGTGTTACTTTTGATTCACCCACCCTCTTAAAAGTACTCTTCCCATTTGAATATTCCAAAAATTGGTATTAGAGAAAAGGTTCTAACAAGGAGAAGCCTAATAGCTTAGAGAAAAGATGTAAAGATGGAAGTCTTCAAACTTGGGAAGATCATAGACAATCAAGTGTTTGATGTGCACCTCACTCTACACAAATTGGAGGAAGCTAGAGAGGAATTGAGAAAGTCCTTAAAAAGAAGGAAGGATATAGCCATAGCTGAAAATTACATACACTACAAGGAAATTGATACCACACAAGTGTTTTCAAATGGAGATTCAAAGGAATTTGATGCAGCAATAGCTAAAATAATGGTGAAAAATAGAGCTGAAGCTGAAGAAATAAGAATACTCAAGCTTGAACAAGAATCACAAGCCATAATGCTTTGTCAAGTGATTGAACAAAAGAATAAAGTCATAAAAGACAAGGCCATGATAGAAGATGACAAGAGAAATCTTACCAGTAGACTGGAGGAGAAGAAAATTGAGTTTGAAAGAATCTCAAACATGTAGCTCTACACCTTAAGCCAGATGATGGATGCTCATCATGAGTTGAATATGAAAGACATTGAGATCTCTACATTGAAGTTGCAAAATGATCAACTACAAAATGACTTGAAAAGATAAAAGGAGATAACAAAAAGCTTCAACAAACCCAACAAGGTTATCAAGTACTTTGAGCAACTACTGAAATCACCAAGGGCTAGTAATGATACTTTGGGACTTGGTTACACCAGCACTGAACAAGGAGAATCATCCAAGGCTATAGAAGAAAGGAGTAACAAAGGTAAGAACACTAAACCTATTTGTCATTTCTATGGTAAAAAGGGACATAATTCTAATGTATGTAGGAGAAAGGATGGTCATTAGCATGATAAGTCTAAAAATGTAAGCTTTTGTCACAAGTGAAAAAAGTATGGACATAGAGCATTTGAATGTAGATCAAAGCCTATGTGGACACCTAATCAAGCTACAAAGGGAAACAACCATGGTCATCACTATAATTAGGACTATAAAACTAGGTATAGTTGTCATTATTGTCAAGAATATGGACACATTCTTGAAAATTGCATAAGAATCCACTTCAGAGGGAACTACAACAGATGGTTAAGTCAAACCACATGTTTTAGTTGCTTGTAGATTGCTCGTATCAGCAGAAAATCCCCAAAAAAGTCAAAAGAACCCAAGATAGAAGTCAACAAAGGAAAAGAGAAGGTTGATGTTGAACAAATCAGAGGGCAAAAGACCTGGAAGAAGAAAGATGAGTGGAATACATCAAATGGAGAGATCACTTCACCCAAGAGGTCAAGTGATCACATCTCATCCAACTAAGAAAGAATAGGTGTATGGGACTAGTATACAAAGTTATATCATACATTAGTCCCAAGATAAAGAAGTACTGCAAAGAAGAAATCAGCATGAGCTAAGATGCCAAGTCAAAATTTGAAGTTTTTGCAAATACTATTAAATTGCCCTCAGATACTGAGTAAAGCTCCAATGGATGCCAAGTTTCTAATAGTGATTGAGTTGATAGTTAATTCTGAGTGAAGTGGAAATCTAGTGGAAGCTGAGTCATGTTGAAACCTTCAAGTGCTAAGTTTACAGTTGTATGCACTAAGCATTTAATACTAGGTTTTGAAAGGTATATGGTCAAATTTTGATCATTTTGACACCATTTGAACACAGAGCAAAGATGAAAAAAGTGTAGGAGTGATCATACAACAACCTTGAATCCATTTGCATTGATCTCAATAGTGATTCAACATACATTTCGACGATCTAAGGTATTTATCAAGTGTCGAGCTATGCAGTGTTAAATTTTGTAATACATTAAAACCCTAGTTCGGTATAATGGCTTCTAATTCAAGAAACCCCAAAGGAAAGGAAAGTCATGAGGTCCAGCTAGTCAGTAATAGGGTCAAACAACCTAAGTTTAGGAAAATCCCTAAAGTCACCTACAGAAATGATCCTACTGGTGCATTGTCCATTATTCCACCAAAAGTTGTCATGGTACAAAATGTGAGGAAGTGTTATAATTGCAAGATAGGAGCAGTAGGTGATCTTGAGATATGCCAAGCCTATGAAAAACTATGTGAAAATAAAATATTAAATGATGAGTTCCAAATAGTTGAGAAAAAGGGTTTGACCAATGCCGTAGTTTACCCTACAGGTTTTAAAATAGAATGGATAAGGATTGTTTTAAGAAGAATTCACAATGGATGTTTGTGGTTGTAGATATGGTTATGGTTTTCCCAACCCTAGATCAGAATAAGACCCTGAGAAGTGATTTGAAAGAAATTATTGAAAATGTAACAGATACTCTTTTAGATTTTGCAGTGAGAATAATATCTCACAAATCTTACCAATTCAATAGATTGAATAGTGCACCTTGCATTGCCATTGATGTAGCCTACAACCTTGTGAAGAAAGATCATACATATGATCTAGCAGAACTAATGTTGTAGCAAATAAATGAGAACCTAGGAGCAATAAGGAGGTCAAAAGGTGCTCAATGCAAGTTTGGTTTAGTTCTTATGTGCATATTCTTTTATGTTATGGAAGAGTTTCCTTCTATTGGAAAGATGAATTGGAATCCAAGAAAAACTGCAATCACACAAATCAACAAGTTCATTGATCAGATGGGTGATAATTTTGAGGTCCAAATGACAAGTTATTTTGTGGATTTTATGAAATCTATGAAGCAAAGGGTGAGAATACGAGTTTCCCTAGTGGAAAAACACATCAATGACATATGTTTTTTTGGTTGACATTGACTATACCTATATCTGAGCAAAAATTCCAAGGGTAAGATGGCTAAGGCCATTGTGATGTGAACTTGATGTGGATGAAGCCTTAGTAGCAATCACAACATTGCTTGCAGAAGAGATAGATAAGGAGGCTCCTCATTTCGGCACATATGATGTTGTCAAATCCAAAGTTGAAATAGAATTGAAGATAGCCTCTATTATTAAGAGGAAATATAAATTATTAAAGAAGATAAAGAAGAAATTTTGTGCAAATATTGAAGAAGAAGAAGAAGACTGAGAGAGTGAAGATGAAGAAGAGCAAGGGCAAGGCTTAATGGAGTTGACACAAGGCTTAGGAGAAGAAAATGAGGAAGGTTTTGATGAAAATGAAGCCAAGGAAGAACCTACACAAGCTGAACAAAAGAAGAAAAAGGCTAAAACTCAACCTCCAACTTAGCCCAAACCCAAGAAGGTAACCAAGCTTGCACAAGCCAAGCCAACACTAGCAACAAGAGCTAGCACAAGGGCATCTATACAAAATGCCAAGGAACAAACAAAAGAGAAGAAGAAGGCAATGAATAGTCCAATGAAGTGCTAAAGAAAAGAAGAAAGTATGTGGCACAACCAAACACTAATGATGAGGAGAAAACAAAATCAAAGGATATCAACCAATTCAGAGTCGTAAGCCATCCTCCTAAATCTGCTATAGACAAAATTTGTGAAAATGTTAGGAATGTAGATTTGAATGATTTTAAAAATATTGATTTCAATAAGCTAATTAGTGAAGAGAAAAATAAAATAGAGGAATCAATATATGTCATTATGGCTAAATTCAAAAACAAACCTCTAAAACTAGACAATATCATGCCTAGAGAGCTATATGAGATAATTGAAAACAAATGGCATTATTGTCTAAAAATGTAAAAGGAGATCATAGAATCTAACTTAGCACAAGTGGTTCCTGACCTAACAAGAGGTCAAATAAAAAAGGCTTATAAGAAACATGGTGGAAAGTTTGCACCTAAATATAGAGCCTTTAGCATCCTACAAAATAAGATTGAGGATGTAGTGAATAAATCCACACAACTGTGGAAGACAATCTACTAGATAACTGATGACAAGGATGAAGAAGAAAATAAGGCAAAGGCCACTACCAAGGAGAAGATAGAGGAAAATGAAGTGGAAGAGAAGCAAGTAGAAGAGAAGAAGGAGGAAGCAACAAGAAAAGGAGATGAGGAAAAGAAAGAAGAAGATGAGAAGGATAAGGAAAAAGGAGAGGAGGAAACATAAAAAAGAGAAGACATGGCAATAGCTAAACAACAAGAAGAAGAGGAACAGAGTGTGCAAGATACACAAATGCCACCTCCTAGCCCTCCTCATGTAACCATCACACTTGTAGAGACAATAACTATCAAGGATGTTCCTGACAATTCAACTTAGAACATAAATCCCCTAACTATAGAGGATCTCTCTAAGATCCTTGACCAATACACTCTACAGGCATAGTTATGCATAAACCCTATATTAGTGATCATAGATGAGCTACAAAAGGTAGTAGCAAAACCAAAAAGAGACAAGGTGAAACCACAAGAACCATCTTTCATCTATACAGTTACTAGCACTCAAATTTTAATGCTTCCACTACTTATAGCGGTAGCGGACACTACACAGAAGTTGAGTGCAGAAGAAAGAAAGTCTGATGAGGAGGATACATCAAAGGAAAAGGAGTAGGTAGCTATACAGACATTGGTAGAACTACCAAAAAATAGCACTCCTACAAAAATCCTTCAGAAGCCGAGCACTAAAGCCATACCTTTGCAAATCTCCACACTAGGCTTGAGCTCAACCAAGGTGGCTAGGGTACTTCATTATGAAGACCCTAAGTTAGATGAAGAGATAATAATTCCTTCTTATGACTCAAAGACTATCACAATGGAGCAGATTACAGAAATGCAAAATACATTAAATAGGAGAAAGAGGCAGGAAATACTTAGAAAAGAGTATAAACACAAGCAAGCACTACATGAGATTAAGGACATCTTTATGGATGCCTTTAGCTTGCAGTCACCAAATGAGTAAAAGCCCATAGTGGAACAATTATCAAACATTGTTGACTAGGTGACAAGTGAAGACCAAGATACAAACGTCAAACTTATGGAGTGGTCTGAAAGGAAATTCCAAGGAAAGGTAAATGAGAAAATATCTAGTCTTATAACACTTGAACAAGTAGAATTGGGCAAGAAAATTGGAAAGATCAAAATTGTACTTGAGAACATTTTCTCATTGTATAAAAAGCTATGTCATTTTTCCAATTTCACACAAGAAAGAAGTCAAAGGATAAGGAGTTTGGAGAGAAATCAGAAGATTTCTAGCATGCAATTACCAAGGGATCTAGCTCAAGTGAGAAGCATTTTTCCCAATTGCTTCACACTCAAAGAGAATTAGCTGCACTTAAAAGTGAAGAGGCCAATATAAAGGCCAAACTAATGTAGATTCAATGCTCCATAACCTCACATTTGGAGGTCCTCCACAAAGAGCAAGTCTATGTTGAAACAGTCTTAAAGAAAGATCCTAATCTTTCTACTTTAGATGGACTTGTACATCTTTTTGTAGAGACTTCCATCTAGCATAAGTCACTAGACATTACTTTGGAGAATTGGGATGCAACTCAGAAAATGATAATGGGGGTAAACAACATATTTTTGGAAAAATATGGTACCATTTGTCATAAGTGTTAAAAAGGGGGAGAAATAATAAAAGGAGATAGGGGGAGAAGTAACAGTAAGGAACATATGGCTAAGGCAAAGAATAGAATACTAAGTTTTGATTACATTCTTTTATTCATTCTTTTGGAGAATAAAAGAAAGAGTATGTAGATAGCCAAAAAGGGGTAGAAAAGTCATAATGTGTAGATAGTATGGGGGAGAAATAACATTTTGGGGGAGATATGAAGAAAAGTTAGAACAGACAGAATAACTCAGCAAGCAAGAAAAGAGTATCAGGCACATTCAGCACAAAATTTTGGTTACAAGAATAGACAAGGCACAATCAGCTCAGGGGGAGTTATAAGGTATTTTGAACAAATTTTGGAATTTTGTACATATGCAAAGTAGATTGGATAGGGTACTCATAAGGACAGATGAATAATGTCTAGTTAAGTGTTTTTGACACTCATGTCAAAGGGGGAGATTGTTGGTCTTAGAATGGTTGTGATATTTGAATGTCAACACACTTAACCAGTTTCTATGTTGAAGCCGAGTACACTATGTATGCCGAGCTATAGTATGTGCTGAGCTAGAATTCCAATAGGTGTTGATCATTACAGAGGTCTCGAGTGATATATAGGTGCCAAGTCATAGTTGATTCGAAGCAAGTTAGAATATTTTATATGCTAAGTGAGCTAGAGTCATACATGTGTCGAGCAAGACAAAATGCAATAGGTGTCGAGAAAAGTAGGATAGTATATGCCAAGCACCAGTAGTTCAGTATGTGTCGAGTAACATAGAATCAACATATGAGTTTGTGCCCTCACAAACTTAGATGTAAACCATTTTTGGAGCTGACATAGAAGGATTTTGAAGGATAATAAGGATAAGAATGAATCTTTTATATTTTCTATGCAATCAACATGCAACCAATCAGAAAAATGGAGAAGGCATGCAACCAATGAGAAAAATGCAAGGAACGAGTGGGAATTCAAGATTCAATATGGATCATAGATCCATACCTAACCATAAGTCTACAAAGTCTTTATAAGGAGGCTTAGACCACATAATTTTGAGTTGCCAATAAGTTGTTGAATAAAAGTTAAGAAAGTTTCTAAGCAGATAGAAAACATTGTAGAACAGGGCAAATAGCAGGGGCATCATAGACTTAGTGAATTGAGTAGCAATTACATATCTAGTTGATCAGAATAGAACAAGGAATATGAACAGATATCAGATCAAGCAAAGATCACATCAGAGTGAGTAGATCAAGTGCCTAAAATCAGCAATTGAAGATTGTAAGCAATTAGGTCAAAGGTTTCTAATACTCTCTACCAATTGTATTAGATAGTGAAAACCCTATGATGATAGGTTAGCTTACTAGCTATTTTGTAGATCCTTTGAAGAGGTGAAACTTCATGTAAAGTGTTTATAAATTC
Organism: Cupressus sempervirens; assembly: GCA_028749045.1. NCBI lineage: Eukaryota > Viridiplantae > Streptophyta > Pinopsida > Cupressales > Cupressaceae > Cupressus > Cupressus sempervirens. The sequence goes on from CM053792.1 coordinate 461,877,359, forward strand.
TTTAACTAGGTCACTATTGACATAGTGTAAAGTCTTTAATAGGGCAGGCCTTTCACAAGGCATACCATCAGAAGTGGTTAAACAATTATTGCTGCATTGATTTTGTGGGTATCATCCCCACCCCAGTTTTACCTTCTTATTCTTGGAGGGTTTTTGGGTTACCAAATCTGGTGTTATGTGTGTTGATGCATGTGTTTACTTTATGTTTATTTAATATGTTTACATACATGTAGTTTACTTTCAGTTATTTGTTTTAAAAGAGTTGAAAATGCTAAAGTGTGTTCCTTCTAATTCACCCCCCCTCTCAGAAGTACTCTTCCAATTTGAATATTCCAACATCATGGTCAAGCCATTGTAACCTTAATTGGCTACACTTTATTGCTGCAGTAGTGAAGATTTGTGGGTTTTATCCCCACCCTAGTTTCAGCTTCACATTTGGAAGGTTTCTAGGTAATCATATCTAATGTTAAGAGTATGTGTTTGATTATATGCTTACATGATTTAGATATATGTGCTTTACATGTTATTTTCTGTTCATATATTACATGCATCTAATGCATGTTGAAAGTGTTAATAGCTAAAGTTTGAACTTCTAATTCACCACCCCCGCTCTAAGAAGTACATGTTTCCCATTTGTAATTCCAACTTTTTTTGAGTAATTTTTGACATTTTGATCTTTTTCATTGATGTCAAAGGGGGAGAGATACAATGGAAAATTGTAAAATAGGTAAAGAGGAGAAAATAATATTGTAAAGTATTTTGTAAGGGGGAGCTTATTTAAGATGCACAAATTGTAATAAATGAAATATGATTGAATTTTTTATTTTAAGTTTTTGATACTTAGCCAATTTTTCCTATTTTGTTGCCATCAATGCCAAAGGGGGGGGATTGTTAACAATTGGCTAATGGAGATATGTAATTTTTGTCATTTATGGCAATACATGATCTACATGCTCATAGGAAACCTCAAAAATAAAGATACTTAGCTTTTGGTACTTAGAAGATTGTCTAAGTATGAATTTTGTATACAGTAGTGTATTGTTTTGCTTACAAGTTGTTGCTGATGTGATATTATGACTAGAAAAGTTAGATGGAGATTGTACACATGTTTATGATTTTGTGTATAACCTTAGAAGTTAGTACAGATTGTACAAAAAAATGATATTCATGTTTTAATAGTGAAAAAGGACATCGAAATTAAAGGAAATGATTATTTTGTTTACAAAATAATTACTGATCAAATTAGGGCCAACGTCATAGATGATTACTCTAAGTTGGAAAAGTGTATTGTGGTCTTAGCTAACCTAGCAAATATTTGCATAAAGGCATGGTATTTTTGTAAAGGACATCTTACGAATTCAAGTGTGTTAATCTTATAGTTGTTACATTGAGCAATTGTATGTGATCTTTTGTGAATGTGATATATGTGAAATTTTGTAAATGCTATTTTGTGATCCGAGATTGAGCTAAAGATCGGAGATCAGTCAAGGAAGATATTATAATACTTATATTCCAAAAGTTTAATTATTTGTTTGGATAGTGAGCTCTTCTTGTAATTGGAAATGCATGTTTGGGTAGTGGGCTCATCTTTCATCTACTGTACTACAAGTCCTACTAGGGTTGGAACAACTCCTAACAAGGTTGGAATCTCCTAACAAGGATTCAAAGTCTCCTAATAGGGACTCTCTATACTAAATTTTCTCATTGACTCCTAACAACATCCATCCTCTAACAAGGAACTTATATATTAGTATATTATCTAGTGGGTATCATCCCCACTGGGGTTTTCCCTTTGCTAGGGTTTCCCTAGTTAACAGAATATGGTGTTATGAGTTATCTTTGTGCATGGTTACTGATATTGTTTAGCATTACTTTATTACTTTGTTATGTATGGTTTAAAGTAAGAAATAATGTCTAGTTGGCAACTAAAGTTTGTAGATTACTGATTCACCCCCCCTCTTAGTAATCCCTATTTCTAAAAAAAGTTAGACTATTTTGAGTCATATAAAGTATTGTATATTGTATTGTAAAGAAATTTTTGAAGTTCTATAGGAATCAAGTAATAGGCTTAGGGGGAGTACTATTATTCTTTGATTATAAAGATGTAATCATGAAAAAGTATTTTCTCCACTAATGTCAAAGGCAAAGATTGTTTATATCTCTATGTCTTTTTGTCTATTAGTGTCAAACACTTAGTCATATATAAGGTAGAGTCAATCAGTCATCAATGCATCTGAGCTACTCTATATAGGTCGATTCATGTAAAGACTTGTAAATAATCATGTATATGCTGAGCTCTCTAGGAGTCAAGAAAATATTTGGTTGCTGAGTACTTTCATTATAAGTTGAGTATAATGAATGTCAAGAAGATAGAGCATTGAGATGCTGAGTTATATAGAAAGAGTCAAGAATAGTTAAGATCAAACAACATCAGAGATAATAGTTAAAACTAAGCATTAGAGATAGTGAGTGCCAAGTAACATAAATATAACATAAATATCTATAATGATACAAAATTTGAGGTAAATCATTTCAAGCCAACATGGACATCACATTTAATAGTCATAAGGGTTGTTATGCATTTTAATGTAGATAATTGATCCCTATGAGGAAAGAACAACTAATCAGATGAAGAGGCCAAAGGGGAAGCATCTAGAATAATCTATAGAAGGCTTCAAATGGGCATATCCAAACCCTATTTCATATATAATTGGAGTGAGCTATCATAGAAGAGATTATGAAGGAAGTGAAGGAAGTGAAGTATTGCGTGAAGAATTTAAGTGTTAGATGCTACATGTGAAAGTTGTGAAGAATAGAGTTTAGCACCCTAATGAAGCCATGATAGACTAAGAAAAGTTATATTAGATTGGTTATTAGATCAGAGATTAGAAGGAGGAGATCTATAATCAACAATTATAGTGTAGATTGATGGATTAGGTATCGAATCATTTCTAATAGGTTAAATCAAGGAAGATCTCTTAACAATGTGGTTTTAACAAACCTCTGTAAATCTTGTAACAAAGTCCTTACTTCATTATAAGTGTAAAATCCATTTACAAGGTAAGACCTAATAGTCTCAAATTCTTTGAGTAGGGTAGACCCCTCATAGGGTAGATCATTAGAAGTGATCAAAATTTTAACCCTAATAGGTTAAATTTGTTACTTTAGTAGTGAAGATTTGTGGGCGTCATCCCAACCCCAATTTTACTTTCACCTTGGAGGGTTTCTAGATAACCAAAAAATTTGTGTCATGTGTTTACATTTAATGGACATGATTGATAGTTAGATCTATTTATTTCAACATTTGATTTATTTTTATCGATAAAATAGATATGAGATGGGCAGTATGGTAAATTTAGTGAACTTATTTTGAAGGATAAATTATTTATAGATTTTACCCCACCCCCACCCCCTCCCCCCCCCCAGTATCTTAGTTTCCCAATTGAACTTCCAACACTAGCTTCCACCATTTTCTTCCAAGTTTGATTCATCTCCTTCTTTTATTCAACATCCACTTTTCCTTTTCCCTTGCTATGTTTATTTTTTGGTGTTGGTGCTCAGGTCATGTAGTTCTTATTCACATGTCCAAACTTGTGACAATTAGAACAAACTTTCTTTGGTGCATTCATATTCATCCAGTTAAGTTTTGCCTTCAATATTGATTCATATGCTCTATGTCCAAACTTTTGACAATTGTAAAAATATCCCTAAAATATAGATACAATAGGTGTATTGTTTATTCTTGATCTACACTCATGTATTTGATTTCCTTGATTCTTGTAGTAAAAACAATTACCAGTAAACTTAGGTTTATGGTTTTTCATACCATTCTTTCTTCTACAAATTTTTAATGTATGTCCAAGCTTACCACAATGATAGCATGTAGGTTTTCCTTTCAATTTTTCATTTCTTAGCTCTCCACTCTTGGATGATTCTCCTTTTCCAATAGATGAATGTTGGTTTATATGTCTTTGTCTAGAAGTGCTGCCAAATGACCTAGGCAATCTCATCAATTCTTCAAAGTATCTTAATGCTTCTTTGGGCTTATTCATCCTTTCCACAAGTTCTTTCTTAGATATTAACTCATTCCTTAGTAGGCCACTCCGAGATATCATATTCTCTATCTCCATGTCTTTCCCATTCAATTCTTCATTTGCAAGCATTAGTTGATTCACCATGTCTAGCTAAGCATTTGTAAGATTTTGCACATTAGACAAGCTTTCTTCATGTCTACTAGTCATTTTTCTTTTGTCTTCCTTAGCCACAAATTTGTCTTCTTCAAATTTCTTCTTTTTTTTGGTCACTTCACATGCCTTACTAACTAGATGTCATGTTCTCTTTTCAATCCTTTGACTTCTTCATTGAGGATACTATTATTCTCCAATAGACCTACAATGGTTACATTAATCTCATTGGAATTTCTATTACCAATCAATCCTTGAGTATCAAATTCTTCCTAATGTGTGTCATTTTGTTGAATGGCCATATCCTTTCTCTTTCTTAGGTATTTCCTTAGTTCATCTCTTGCTAGAGTATGAGCTGGATGTCAATCACTTGATTATAAATAACCTTTCTCAATTTGTAAGCCTCCATATCCAAGATCTGAACTTGTAAGTAATTAGACTTATTTCAAGAGAATTAGTAGTCTAATACCAATTTTTGGAAGTTTAATTGGAAAAATGAGATATTGAGAGGGGAGTGAATTAGGACCTATAAAACTTTTATACCATATTGACCATCTCATATCTAGTTTATGCATAACATAACTTGAAATATCAAATATTGAAATAGATCTAAATATCAATCACATCCATAAAATGTAAACATATAACACAAAAGATTTGCTAACCTAGAAACACTTCAAGTTGAAGGTAAAACTAGGGTGGGGCTGACACCAAAAAATATTCACTCCTACAGTAGAAAAGTTAACTTGTTAGGGTTCCAATTTTTATCACTTCTAATGATCTACTTTGTGAGGGGTCTACTTTATTAAAATATATTAAGACTATTAGGTCTTATCTTGATTAATGGATTTTTTACTTACAATGAAGTAAGGACTCTATTAGGAGATTTACAAAGGTCTATTAAAACCACTCTATTAAGAGATTTGTTCTAATTAAATTTATCAAAACTATTTTAGTACCTGATCCTTTAGTCTACACATATAATGGTTGATTACAAATCTCCTCCTTCTAATCTCTAATCTGATCTCTAATATGATATACCTTTTCTCTTTCCTTTATTGCTTCATTAAATGACTAACTTTGTCCACTTTACAACTCTCTCTTGTAGTATCTAAAACATAACTCCTTTGCACAATACTTTACTTACTTCACACACTTCACATTCTCTTATGTGATAGCTCCCTCCATGTATGGAAATAAGGTTTCAATTTTCCTATTTAAAGGAATTTATAGAGTCTTCTATATGCTTCCCTTTTTGCCTCTTCACTTGATTGGTTGTTCTTTCCTCATAGGGATCATTGATCCACGCCAAAATATGCAACAACCTCTATAACAAACTCTATGATCTAAATTTGTATCATTCCAAACTTTTATGTTATGTCTGTGTTATTCGATATACATTGTCTCTGATGCTTGGTCATAACTGTTCTCTTTATTGTTTCTTAGCCTTAACTATACTCGGTTCCTTTTATATAACTTGAAATCTATGTAGTATGTCTTCTCGGCATCACTAGGCTCAGCTTATATTGAAAGTACTTGATGAACAAAGACTTTCTAAGCTGCTATAGAGCTCAACATATACATGATTATTTACAAGTCTTTACACAAATCAACCTATATAGAGTAGCTCAGTTGTAGTGATGACAGACTAACTTTTCCTTATATATGACTAATTGTTTGACATTAATAGATAATAAGACTTAGAAATACCAACATTAGGGTTCTCCAATCTCTGCAATTTTAGCTTAGTTACCAATTTTTTAGATGCTAAATTCTCAAAACTTCCATTGTCAATTATCATTTTGCAATATTTTTCTTCAATCTTATAGGTGCTCTAAACATACTTTCCTTCATAACAAGTTCATTATCAAACTTATTATTCCACAAAGTTCTTCTCATCATTAGGTTATCTCATTTATTAGGTTCTTTAGGTGCATCAATCACTCCTTCTTGAATCAAAGAATTTTTGTTTCTACTTCTCACTTTCTTATAATAAAATGTACATTCAAAGCCTCTATGTCCTTCTTTACCATGCCTGAAATAAGTACCTTTAAACTAGGGTCTATCTTCTCTATTTTCATTACTATTATTCCTAGAGTAACCAATATAATAACCTCTAGTATAGTTACCTTTTCCTCTTCTTCCAATGTCTTCTTCCCATTTAGATTTTACTTTTTCAATAGTTGTACTATCACATCTTCTATTCTCTCCAAAATTTCTTCCTCTACTTCATTGAAATATTCCACCTATTGATCTCTATCCACTATCTTGTTTCTTTGCCAAAATTTCTTCATCTTTCATGGCATAAAAGTATGCTTGTTCAACACTTTCCATTTTTACAAAGATAATTTCATCTTCTCTATAAGTTATAAAACCATTCAAGTATCTAGAAACTCTTTCAATGTCATAATAAATTGATCACCTCCCTATGGAGCGCATAGGGAAGGGCTTTGAGGGAAAGCGCAAGGGTTTTGATGGCAAGGGCAAGGGCCATGACCAAAAATTCCATAGGAATGAGGGGGATGTGCATGGTATTCAACCACAATGCCTTTGACATGAGGGAAAATTGGGTGGCCTGGATTAGCTTCAACATAGGTGTGGGGGAAAATCTAATGGCAACATGCAACAAGAACAGAGTAATCATTCTTCCTCTGATCATATCTTTCACAATTTTTCTTCCATTTTCTCATCTACCCCTATTGTCCAACTGACTGGGGATTATGACTATAAGTTTAGACAGATTTTTTCTTCTACTCCAATGGTACAACAAATCGGCTCCATGTCAAACTCTTTTCTATTTTAGAAATGTCCTTTCAGAGAGATAAATTCTAATACCACTAATAAGCCTATTTTCAAAGCAAAAGCAATTGTTCAGCCTGCCAAACCCTTTTTCCTTAACCCTCATTTTCATGATCGAAGGTTGTAGCAAGGATCTAAAAGTTTCAAACAAGTAAACCCTAACATCTCACCTTATTTTGAAGAAGGTGATTCTTCTCACCATATACAATAGCCTCAACCACCAAAATTTTTTGGACGGGAAAATACCTCTAATTCTAATCCTTCAATGAATGGTTCATCCTAGAGATTCATTCCAGATCCAAATAGGTGACATAAATTTGATTAGAGAAGTCAAAAGTGATGGTTCTTCCAAAAAAAACTAGTATTTGATATATGTGAAGGTGCTCCTCGCGATTTACCTGTGCAACACAATTTGAATCAAGAGAAGCTAGACTTCAATACTCTTACAGACCCCTTCATACCAAAAAATATCTGGACGAAAAAATTTCATGGTAAGATAGATCAAGGTCTTCCACACCTTGTATTTGATCTAAAGTTTCAGGTCAATATTCAAGCAAAATCCTAGAATCATTCGGATCAAGGTCCTTTGAATCTGTCTCAACAATAGTTGAATGTTACTTTTTCTAATCACATGTTGCAAAGATTGATCTCCACCCTTCAACAGTTAGCTCTCATAGGTAAGTTTTCTATGGCTTCCTTATATTTTATTGATATCAAGAATTGGGTTTTCAAGATCTGGTCTGGACTTAAAGATTTTTCTTATCACGTTTCAAACTCCAATTTATTTATTGCAATTTTTAATTCCAAAGATGAAAGAGATGCAGTTAATAAGCAGAAAGGGTGGTTTTTTCAAGGAGTGGGTTTATATACCATGTTGTGGATCCCAAATTTTAATCCACAATATATTAATATCCAATTCTTTTCTCATTGGATTTCTTTTCCTTCTTTGCCTTTGGAGTTTCGTGATCCTGAGATTGTGGAAATTATAGCCAACAAATTGGGTATTTTTCTAAAACATGACTTGATTCCATATGAGTGTCCCCAATTCGAAGTTAGGGTTTATTTATTGAGTAACATGCACAAACCATTTCATAAAACTATTGCTCTCATATTGAAATAGGGAAAATGGATGCAATCAATTATGGTGCAAGATTCCTCTATGATTCATAAATTTCAAGATAAACTTGGTCACTTCAATTTTATGTGTCATTCTGGTCAAAAGGATGGTTTACAAGTTTGTCCTGACCATTGTTCAGATCCCAACATTTTCTCTCAAAAAATTTTCTTCATGGATTGTAATATCTCTAAGACCAATACAACTCTTTCCAAGTCAAGGGACCAAGATGATACAACAGATAGTTCCTATAATTGCATGCAGTGAATAGGCATATGCCTAGTTCATTCTTGGTCTTTCTTCAACAATTTCTTTGGATTATGGCTCTTTTTCAACATGCATATTTTGCTAGTAAAATTTTTTTGCTGGAGTTTGACCCTTCATCTCCAAGGGATTCCTTTATAGATCTGAGCTCCAAATTACTGCCTCAGATAGACTATCACCATTATGTTTCTCTGAAGTCACTCCATTTGATCACTTTTCATAATAGAAGAGTCTCAGTTTCATTGCTAGGGTGGCCTATCTAGAGCCTCTCTATCCATCCTTCTCCTGTGATATTGACTTTTATTTGTGATAAAATTTTATCTGAAATTACCACCTCTATTATTTTTGATGTTGCAAAAGAAGAATGTTTTCAAGCTGGAGATTATATTTCACTTGTAATTGACACCCTGCTTCGAGAATTTCAATTTTGGAATAAATTGATTCCTGATCTGGAAATTGACTCTCAGACAATTTCAATCAATTTCCTTAGGACCCTGGTGCAGGCACTGTACATCTAATGGCAGAAGATTCCTTGGTATTAGAGGCTAACCTTTATCAGCTTGTGCAAAAGTCTAAGGTTTCATTACCACAATAATCTCAATTTCTAGATCTACACAATCAGGATAACTTGAAAGTTCAGCCTCTATCAATATTGCAAACTCTGTCTATTAAACCTCCTATTTTTAAAACACCCAAGGCACGAGGTAGACTAAAGGGTTCCAAGATCAGATCAAAAATTGCTGCCAGTATCCAAACAACATTGGGCAATAGCTTCACTGTTATTACAAGATCAACAAAGAGAACTAGGTGTTTTCCTTGTCTCTAATGAAGATCATCTCCTGGAATGTCAAAGGTTTAAATGCCTCTTAGAAGAGGCAAAGAATCAAACAAGTCATTGATTCTTTGCAATTAGATATTATTTTATTGTAGGAAACTAAAATGTCCCAACATAACTTTGATAAAATAGTTGCTACATGGAAAAAATGGAAGTCTCAGCATATGCAAGGATTGGGTTCTTCTGGAGGTATAGCAGTACTTTGGAATCCTCTTTCAGTTAATTCATAGCTCATCCAACAAGAGAACAATTGGTAGATGCTAAACATATTAGCATTTGACATATCTTTTATTCTGATTAATGTATATGGTCCTGCTTCATCTTTGGATAAGGCATGTTTGGAATTCTATCACATGCTCTCTTCAAATGCAAGAGCAATAGCAAGTGGTTATTGGTGGTGATTTTAATGCATTATTATCTCAATCTAAGAAAACTAGAGGCATCATCCCTCCCCATAAAACAATAATAGATTTTAATGCCTTTGTGGATAATAACAATTTAATGGATGTTCATCCAATTAATGGCTCTTTTACTTGGACTAATAAGAGATCTGGATTTGCTAATATTGTTGCTCACCTAGATAGATTTATCTTATCTAATGACTAGAAGTTGAGTTGTTTAGATATCTCTTTAGAAATTCTAACTTTACCAAGTTTGGATCATTTTCCTATATCTTTAAGCCTCATTTGAAATAAAAAATCTTCGAAACAACGTTTTCATTCCTCATTCAAATTTGAAAGTATGTGGCTTAGGCATCCCACATTTCTCCTTAGCATTCAATAGTGGTGGAATGAAGTTCCAAGGGAAGATCTTAAAATGCACCAGTTTTCCATGAAGCTTAAATATGTAAAATCTCAAATTAAAATCTGGAATCAATAGGTGTTCAAAAATGTGTTTCATCAAAAGACAAAATTCAAGGCATAGTTAGAAGAAGTATATAATCAGATCATCCAACAAGGAATGAATGAAGAAATTTTATCTTCTCAAAATAATCTACAATCACAATGGGAGGATCTATGTGCTAAAGAAGAGATGTATTGGAGACAAAAATCTCAAGAATTATGGCTCCAGGATGGGGATAGAAATACAAAGTTTTTCCACAATTCAGCTAAGCAAAAGAGAATTAATAGTACAATCTTTCATATCAAAGATGCTTCATCTGGTGATCTTCTGACCAATCAAGAGCTTATTAGAAATGAAGGTGTTACTTTTTTTTAAAGGCTTCTTGCGCCTGATGTTTTGCCCAATCCCTCTATGCCACAAGTTGAAGAACTTCTTGAATCTATTCCAAAACTGATTTTAGATCAAGATAATGATATTTTGATGGCTCCTTTCACCATTCAAGAAATTTGAAAGGTTGTATTTTCCTTTCCGCTTGACAAAGCACTAGGTCCAGATGGCTTTTCTGTATTATTCTACTAGAGTTTCTGGAATATTATTGGGTGGGATTTATTGGTAGCTATTGAAGAATCTCGAAGATCTAAGAATATGTTGAAATATTTTAACACTACAAATATTTCCATTATTCCAAAGATTAAGGATACCCAAACCTTTGCAAATTTTTGACCAATCTCTTTGTGTAATTTATCTTATAAGATTATCACTAAAACCATATATTTGAGGATTTAGCATCTTATTCCACGTATCATCTCTCCAGAACAAGGTGGTTTTGTCTCGAGAAGGGAAACCATGGAAGGGGCTCTTGTGGCTCATGAAGTTCTCCACTCTATTACTTCAAGTAATTCTTCAAATTTTATTATTAAACTGGATATGATGAAATCTTATGATAGAGTTTGCTGGAAATTTTTACTTCAAGTACTTGATAAAATGGATTTTTCCAAAAACTGGTGTAAATGGATTAAGGCATGTATTTCGAGAACTTGGTTTTCTTTGATCATTAATGGTAAGCCCGTGGGTTTTTTTCCCTCTACACGAGGGATTAGACAGGGGGGTCCTTTATCCCCAATCCTTTTTATTATTATGGCTGAAGCATTTAGTAGGGCAATCTCACACCAGCATGAGTTACAAAAATGGAACAGAGCTCTTATTTCAGGAACAAATATATCTATCACACATTCTCTTTTTGTAGATGATACTCTATTGTTTGGATTGTCAGATGTCCAAGAAGCTCACCAAATTCTTTATACCCTTCATCTCTACTCAGTTGTGTCTGGCCAAGTTATTAATGCTCAAAAATCCAAGATTTACTTTTTCAATACTAAGAAGTTGGTTTCAAATAAAGTTAAACAGATCATGGGTTTCTCAGACGATTTTCTTCCCTCAGTATACTTGGGTATTCCTTTTTTCATGGGTTCAAATAGATCTTCATATTGGTCTTTGATTATTCAGCGTATTCAGAGTAGAATTGCTTCTTGGAAAGTTAGATGGTTGTCATTGGTGGGAAAAATATTGCTGATCAAATCAGTTCTAGCTGCAATTCCTAATTACTTGATTGTTGTTCTCATGATCCCTTCCAAAGTTTTACAAACAATTCAAAAATTGATTAAGGGTTTTCTTTGGTTGAGTAATTTGAATGAATCTTGTAAGATCCCACTCATTTCTTTGCAAGATATGTCACAAATTCCTAGTGTCAGAGGGGTAGGTATTCATGATCTATCCTTTAGAAATAAAGCTTTTGTGGGAAATTGATTTGGCACATGTATTTTAAATCTTAGTCCAAGTGGTATAAAATTATGCAGAAAAAATATCTTGATAATAATGATCCCTCTAGAATCCTCACTATCTCAAATCCTCCAAAAAGCTCAGTTATTTGGGACTTTATGATAGCTTCGCGCAAAATCATAGTTGACTTCATCTCTTGGGAAGTAAATAATGGTCTTAGTATTAACTTTTGGAATGATTCTTGGAATGGTCAAATTCTACTCTCTAAGAGTGGAATCTCAGTTAATGTTATCCAAGTTGCTGAGCTTTACTGGGGGTCTCAATTTTTTCATTATGTGGATCATGTCTGTGAATTTTCTAGGAAAATAGTTTGGAAGGATCCCATGAAGTTACCTCTATCACCTTAGGAAATCAGTCAATTTTAACATATTTTTTCTTCTAGACAAGTTTTTTTCTCTAAAACCCAAGATCGGATTTTTTGGGCTCCAGCCAAGGATGGTAATTATTCAGTGAAAGAAGGGTACAAAATTCTACAACAAAATGGTCTGCAAAATCCTATTTGAAGAGCTTTCTTATTCTATTGGAATACGGTTGTTCTTCCTAAAGCAGGTTGTTTCACATGGTTGGCTCTTAAAAAAAGGATTTTAACTAGTGACAAATTGACCAAATTAAATATTGCTCCTCCTTTTAAATATGTTCTTTGTGAGGAGCATGAAGAATCTGTGGATCACCTATTTGTTACATGTTTCTTTGCTTCTCAATGTTGGTGCTTTATTTTGAGTAAACTCAATTATTATACTCCTTTGCCAAACAATCTTTGGGATCTCTTTCAAGCTTGGCCAGTTCTTTATCAAAAATCTTTGTTTGCAAATCTCTGGAAATGTATACCAACATTGGTTATTTGGGCTATTTGGTGGGAACGTAACAAGCGTATATTTAGAAAGGAATCACTCCCTCTAGACATTGTTTTGAATGGTATTGAAAAATCAATCTCAGAAGAAACTAATTCTAGTCTAAAAATGGTTAAAATCAACCTGACTGTGACTCAATGGGATTCTCAAATTGTCCAAAAATGGAATCATTTGTTCATACCATATGGTTGGAAAATTAACTATTCCCCATCTTCTCTCTTATCTAGAAAGAATTTTTGGAGACCTCCAGCTTATGATTTTTGGAAGCTAAACTTTGATGGAGCTTCAAAAGGAAATCCTAGCCCATTGGGTTTTGGAGCATGTATTAGAAATCCTTCTGGCCAGGTTGTGGCTATTACAGTTTCTCCTTATTATATTGACACTAATAATATTGCAGAGGCTCATGCACTATTGGCTAGACTTATTCTAGCTAAAAAAGGTTGTTTCCATAGGCTACATATAGAAGGGGACTTCTCAGTTATTATTGATGCTTGTATCCATAGGCACATCATTTCTTGGAAACTAAAATTTGTTCTTAATCAGATTTGGAGACTTCTTGATGAATGTCTCAATATTAGCATTTCGCATATTTATCAAGAAGGGAATAAAGTTGCAGATTTTTTTTTTATCAAATTTGGGTTGTGCGGAGATTACTACTTCTATTCTTCACCCTTTGCCTTTTATTGAGAAATAAAAGGTCCTTCAAAATCTTATTCAAGAAGACTTGGATGCATCTACATCTACCCACTCAACATCTGAAGTTCATATTTTAGGTGCCAAGTAGATGCCATGGCTGTCGAGTTTTGTGAACTATGTCCCTTAGTGCCGAGCAGACCAAGCTTTATCAGGTGTCGAGTAACTTTTATTAGAAATACAAGGTCCTTCAAAATCTTTGTCAAGAAGACTTGGGTGCATCTACATCTACCCACTTAGCATCTGAAGTTCATATTTTAGGTGCTGAGTAGATGCCATGGCTGTCGATTTTTGTGAACTATAATCAGATTTCCCTTAGTACTGAGCAGACCAAGCTTTATCAGGTGCCAAGTATGTTTTTTAGGTGCCAAGTAATTCAGATTTGCATTAGGTGTCAAGTTTTTTGGAGTTGTATTAAGTACTGAGCTATCCAAATTGGTATCAGGATGCTGAGTAATCCAGATTTGCATTAGGTGCCGAGTTGTCCAGTGTAGTATCAAGTGTCGGGTTGTCCAAGATTGTATCAAGAGGCAAGTTGTTCAGATTTGCTTCAGGTGCCGAACTAGTCAGTTGGTTAGTGTAGTGCTAGTTTGAGTTGTTCAGAAATGTATCAGTTGCTGAGCTGGTTAGTTAGAGGTGTCGAGTAATGTAGAGTTGTATGTCAGTTACTTGGTGAAGTTCTTGTTTGACATTATTTGTATTCGGTTCCAAGTTGTCTAGATTGGTATCAGGTGCCGAGTTGTTTAGATTTGTATCAGGTACCAAGTGATGTAGAGTTGTATGTTTTTTGTCGAGTGAAAAGTTTTACATGCCGATTTTGGTGCTAAGTTTAAGGCTTTTAGTTGCCGAATAAGTGTCGAGTTTCCCTGGTAACAGAGTACACGTTAATAAGTGTTGCATGATTTACTCAGAAAGATTTATGAGGACATGAATTGCATAGTATATTTTAAGTGTGTCAATTCTAATTATTCCCTGACGAAATTGAATTTTTTGATAATGGGATTTGATTTTCTCATATGGCTAAATTTGAGTCATTAAAATACACTGGTGCCAGTACTTTTTTCAGCTCTTGCAAGGACGTTCTCTTGTGCAAACATAGATGGCTTTTAGCATGTTGCACTGTATAATTTATTACATGAGGATTGCAATCTTTATTTACCTCAACCTTCAGTTTTTTTTTGCAAGAATTCAATTTTGTCATCTGGTTACAAGGTGAATTATGGGTGGGATATCGCTCAGGCTTGTGATATGCGTCACAAACAGCACCATGCCATCATGCCAAATAATTTTCATATTTACTTATCTTCATCTTTGGAGGAAAAGGTGTTACCGAACATTATTATGGATGGAGTGATGGATCAAATGTTTTTAATTTACTCAACCACAATTCGAAGAGCTATTTAGCATATTATGGGTGAAGCGTTCTTCTGCTCCTCGACACTAATGTTTCTATATCCATCTTAGTTTATTTCAATTTTCATTTCTAATGTAATGGATTTAATATAGTCACCTAATTTGCTTCAAAAATTGGCCCATAAGGTAATCCATCCTCATTATCTGGTTGATAATAAACTAATTTTGGCTATACAAAAGTATGACTTATGGAATGGAGCGGCCTTGGTGGTTTGTTCTCACATTATCAACTTCTGCATAAACATGATTTTTTTGATATGTTTGAAGCAATTAAGAAAGCTGTAGACACTAGCAGCTTTAATTATTTGAAATATGCTTTGCCCTCTACACCAAATTTAATGTATGTTCACTTGGTGGAGCATATTAAGTTTGTCGGTCAAGCTTTGTTTGATTTACAAATGGTTTCTACTACTTTAGTTTCCAAGGGTATGAATGTAGCTTCAGTGCTGTCAATTGAACATAATTTTTGGGAATTAATTGATCAAGTTTACCTGGATTTGGACTGGAGTCAAACTTCCTCAAAGTTTTGTACTGGCTTGGACCCTCTTCCTGGTGAGCTAGGGTCACTTGAAGGTGGTTTTGGATCTGATTGGATAGATTTGTAAGATTTGTGTTTTTTGCTTGGTCATTGTCATGAAGATAGTGCTTGGAGACTGCCAAAATGCTATAACAATTTCTGTTTGGCGATGAGGTGGTAGTTGAAATACCTCTTATATTTATTTGTTTAAACTATCTATATTTTTGTATATTAGGGATGATGTTGGGTTTTCTTCTCTGATTCTTTCCTAGTTGACCTCGTTGAATCAGAATTTATAAAATAATAAAATAATATAGTGGCTTGCCACTTTTTCCTTAAAAAAAAAAACTCTTTCAATGTCATCATCAATGAGTCTAGATCTAATGTTCAACTTGTAGAATTCTTTAGTATAATATTTCACAATCATGTCTTTATTTTATCCCAACTAATCATGTAATAATTAAAGCTGTGAATGTCTAAAAAAGAGTCATATTAGTTGTTATATTGTTGATTGATGCCAATGTCTTAGTTGACTAGACATTATGCTAACTCAGTAGAGTGCCATAGCATTTGATTGATGAAGAGGATTTGAAGAAAGTATGATGAACACAAAATTGATAAGTATGATATTCAATGAGTAATTGAATGCGTTAGATAGTGATAATGTCATTATTGTTTGATTGTTTTACAATTATATATTATTTCAATGTATTGATGAACACATGCTTAACTAAGTGACAAGGTTAATAAAGGGAGATTGTATTCCCTGAGTGACTAGAATATTGCCCAAGAATTTGACAAAGTAAAAGAGAAACACATGATTTCTCAAGAAGGTCCAGTATTAAGTGAGTTCTATATAACCTGAGTAAATTTTATGTTCACTGAGTAAAAACTAGATGAACATTTGGAGAATTGAAATCTAAGGCCAACTTCTGATGGAAATATAATTCTTCTGAGATGGTATAAGACATGAGTCAAAGTTTATTACAAGATACATGACTAGAAATTCAATAATAATTTCATGATGGAGATTAGAGAAGGATACAGATAGACACAAAGTTCTATGTAAATTATATTTTCTTAGTGTTTAAATTCATTGTATGAAGTTTTGAATATAGAAATTTGGTATGAATCTAAGATTGATGTTTTTGATTAAGAAACAAAATATGGAAGAATTTGGAATCTTGAAGAAAAATATTTAAGGAGGAGATCAAGACACTTTTTGTTACTAGTCATATTTCTGGTTCAAAGATTATTATGTTGATATTATTGATTATGTTACTATAAATGTGAAGTTGTTGAAGCTAAAAAGAAGATAGTTGGGCTAGGTGATCTAAGTAGATTAGAAGGAAGGAGGGGGAGAGAGAGAGAGAGAGAGAGAGAGAGAGAGAGAGAGAGAGAGATAACTATTTGAGTGATAGTAAAGAAGAAGAAAGACAAAGAACTAAGATCTGATCAAGAAAAGGCAGTTGATATTATTAACATATCATTTTTATTGTTACTATTTAATTATTGTAGCATAAAATCTTGGAAGAAGGGAGTGGACTTAATAGGCCTCTAAAATCCTATACGGTCACTCTTTAGACAAGATCAAGGAGTGATAAGGTCTAGATGATCTTTTGATGAAATCCTCTAATAAGGTCATATTAACAATGTGTATGTAACCTTTAACAAGGTTGGTTCCTAGTAGTTATCATTTTAGAAGAGTGAATATTTTTGAATTATTGGTCCCAAGTGATTTTTACCTTCATGGAGTTTCCACGTTAAAATATTGGTGTCAATGTGTGAATTTTATTTGTGTTGTAGGTTGTTTTACACGATTTACTTTTATTGAAACTTAGTAATAACTAAGTAATTGCAAGGTAATAACTAAGAAAGTTAACTGATACTCAGTAGTACAAAGAAAAATAAGTTAACATTTTGGAAAAAAGTAATTGAAATAGCTAAATGATGAGTTGAATGGTTACACGGAGTGATTTTTGATAAGGGTTATGAAATTTTATTGGTACTAAAATTATTTGAAGGGATTGTATGATAACTAGACATAACTTATTCACCCCCGCCCCCCGCCCCCCCCAAATCAAATATGTATAAGAGAGATGTACCAAGATTGAACAAAGAGAAATTTTTCTCATGGCTAGACTAAATGAAGCTACATCTTTGTGGCATTGTAGCTAATGTCACATATTGGTTGGAACATGAATATGTTACCCCTACAAGTCCTTTGACTATGGAACAAATGCATGAGAAAAGAAATCAAAATAGCTTGATGATTGAGATTTCTTTTGCTCTCAATGATGTGGAGTTTGATGATATCATGGATTGTACTACTACTAAATAGATGTAGGATAAATTGATAGTTATACATGGAGGAGATGATAATGTGAGAAGAGATGAAGTTGAAAGTCTCAGAGGAAAGTATGATGACATGAGAAAGAAAGAAGGTAAAAAAAAAAATTAGTATGTAAACCTAATTAAATAAGTTATAAGCACAATCAAATATTTTGGAGGTGCTATGAGAGAAAAAAAAATTGTAAGTAAAATTCTTATAACTCTTATGCATGTTTATGCTATCAAAATTTCTGTTATTCAAGAAGTTAGAGCCATGCTTGGAATCTATTGACACTTGAAAGTCTAGTTGATTGATTGAGTGCATTTGAGTTGATAAATTATGAAAACAGCATGGTTACAATAGGAAATACATTTAATTCTTCACTAACCTTCAACTATTCAAAGAAAGAGAAGAAAAGTAAAGAAGGAAGTGAGTCTGAATCTAAAGATAATTTTTATAAACTTAAAGCATTGTGTAATGTCCCCACTATTAGGGTTATTTTGGGACAAGTAATACCTAAAAAATAATCATTACAATCACAAAAATAAAAAAAGATAACTATATTATTCTACCCTCTAATTTAACCTCAATCATAAGGACATCTCTAGATTGGGTTTTCTAGCTCATAACTACCTGATCATCTTCCTAGGAGCACACCCCTTAAGATTCTTCATGGACGGGACATCCTCTATCCAAGAAAAATCACATATGCATATGTTGACATCATCATAACATTCTGACACATGGATATTATTCATTGATTCTCAGCCATGGTGGTTAGATGGAGATCTTAACATCTCACATACCCCATTCTTCAAATATCATTAATCTTAATGGTGTTAACTCCATGAGATAACACAATATTATCCACAAGTATGATTTATTAATATAAATAAATTCATAAACATAATTAAACAAATATAATCCATAAACATACCTTTCTTGCATCCTTTTCTTGGTCCATGTTGCTCTATCCTTAGTCGACCCTTCAATGAATTATTCCTTCTAGATTATCTCAACTCTATATTTACAAGTTCTAAAATTCTTTCTTTTCTAATTATAAGGAAAGGATGAAATATAATTTTTTGTTTCTTCTTTTCCAAGAGTCACAACCTTTCATAATACAAATCCTTTGAAAAGTCGCAACACTTCATAGTTATAATCCTTCTGAAAAGTCACAACACTTAATAACTAAAATCCTTTTGAAAACTCCCAATACTTTATACTCATAATATTTTTGAAGAGTTGCAAACATTCATAATTATGACTCTTCCAAATGTTCACAATCTTTCAATATCATTGATACCTTTTCAGAAAGTCACTTCCTTATTTTCTTAATATTACTTTCCTCTTCCATTTTTCCTTTTTGAACTCCTATCTTCTCTTCTTCTTTTTTCTCCCTCTAAGATAAACTCTCCTCCCTTTCATATCTTAATTTTAACAAGTCATGTCTATTTGTTAAGAATTTCTTGACTTTTTATTAGATTTAGTCAATTTTTATTATTCTATGTTATATTATTTATTTACTTACTTATTTGTCTTTATGATTTTTTGATATTAAATTCTTTTTAGAAAGTTAACATACTTTCTATAGTATTGTCTCTTGTATTTAATTTTATTTCTTTATTTACTCATTGAAATTTTATTATTTTTTAATATTTAAAATATCATACTAAATATTATTTCATTGATAATATATATTAAATTATTATTATTTAATCTGTATTATCAAGTACAGGAAGAATAGAGACTACAAAGATAAAGGAAGAAGTCATCCTACATAGCTAAGGAAGAACACACCAATTCTAGTTCTAATGAAGATAAGGAAGTAGTTGAGTTGGTTTATGTTACAATCAAGGAAGATCCAAATGGTGAAAGGTATGAGAGTGAAACTGCTCTTATTGTACACATTAGTAAGAATGACTCATGGATATTGATAGTGGTTTCTCACATCACATGATTCATGATCTAAGTTAGTTTAATTAATTGGAATAAATTGATGATGATGGAATTTGTAAGCTAGGTAATAATATTACATGCTTGGTAAAAATTAAAGGATCACTAATGTTGAATGATAAGATCAAATTTTATGATGCTTATTGGGTTCAAGGACTTAAACATAACCTTTTAAGTGTTGTACAGTTGAATAACTCATTTCACAAATTGGAATTTGAGAAAAGAAAGGTCAAGATCTTTGATGATGAAATTAATTTGATTGAAATAGGAAACAAAAAAAAAAGGTAACTTATTTTAGCTTGATCCTACATATGAGACATGCTTATTTTCTAGAGTTGAGGATGTATGGTTATGGCATAAAAGGTTGTTTCATGCAAACTTTGAGAACATGGGAAAATCAATAGAAAGAAAAGAGTAAGAGGCTTATAAAATCTTTTAAAATTGGAGAATAATATATGTAATAAATGCCATCTTGGTAAGATGAAAAGGTCTAGATTTTCTAGCAAGACACACTTTGAATAATATTCTAGAATTGAGGCATACAGATCTAGGTGGTCTAATTGGTGTTGAAAATTACTATGGTGATAAATATTTCATATTGTTTGTTGATGATTATTCAAGGATGATGACTATAATGTTCATGAAGGTGAAGTCACATACTTTTTATATGTTCAAGTTGTATAAAGCTAGAGTTGAAAAGGAAACTCATAACTCTTTGAAATGTTTAAGATCTAATAGATGTGGTGAGTTTGTATCTACTGGATTTACTATTTTTTTGTGCTGAGAATGGTATTAAAAGACAACTATCTGCATTGAGTACACCACAACAAAATAGGATTACTGAAAGAAGAAATAAGTCAATTATGGATTAAGCAAGGACACTGATGATTGAAAAGGAGCTTTCTTAGATACTCTAGATAGAATCAATTAGTATGATTGTTTACACACTCAACAATGTTCAATTAAATAAAGGAACAAACAAGACACCTTGTGAACTATGGTATGGTCACACAATGAATGCAATTTATTTTTAAAAAATTCAAAGTAGGTACTATATTCACAAAGATATAAGGAATGTTAAACTTTATATCAAAGGAGATGAAGGTATATTTGCTTGTTATTCATCTAAGAGAAAATCTTAGAAATGATGTGGAAAGAAAGAAGGAACCTAAAGATTACAACAAGTTTTTATATGACTATGAAGCGACACCTAAACTCTACCCGAGTTACAATACAAAGCTACAAAAAATTAACTAGTGTCACCTAAGTTACAAAATGATTTACCTGGGTATTAGATAATTAACTCAAGAAAGAAGCGTAACCTCTATTGAGTAAATGAAATGTTGAAAATCAATGAACTTAACCTATTTTGGTGAAACATGTGAGGAAGAATCATTCACCTAAATAAATAATTAGGGATAGAAGTGTTGGAGTACAAACAAGAAGTAAGTTAAGAGAAGGTACATGTTTGATAGCATATTTAAAACCAAATAGTAAAGGTTGCATTATATAATGAATGTTGGGTTAATGCTATAAATGAAGAGATTGATTAGATTCAGAAGAAAAATACCTAGACACTGGTACAGAGAGATGATGACAAAAATGTGATTGGAACCAAATGGATTTTTAGAAATAAGTTGAATGGGAATGGAGAAGTGGTAAGGAAAAAAGAAATATTTGTTGGACTAACTTCCAGCTTTCCCCTTTGGGATTTGTGACATGTTTTAACCACCTCTTGTGTTCTATAAGTCTAGTGATTGTATCAGGCATTAACAGGCTAGTTTTTTGGTGCAATGACAACTCTAGCTTGTAACAAGTGGTATTAGAGCAATGAAGACTCTAGAGTGAATAATAGATGTAATGAGCTATAGCTCAAGACTAACAATGACTTACAAAATAATATGCAATTTAAAGATGTAAGAGAAGAAAAAAGGGCCGTGCCTGAATAAGAATTGAAGCAACAACTCCTACCCCAAATAGGAATTTGATAAGAAATCATCCTGCTGATCAAATAATAGGAAGTAAAGAAAAATGAGCAATGACAAGAAGTAGAATGTATGAAGAACTATGCCTAATATCTCAAGTAGAACCAAAGAGCACAGATGAAGCAATCAAGGATGATCATTGAATAAAAGCAATGGAGGAAGAGCTTTAGTAGATAATAAAAATGGCACATGGGAATTGGTTCCTAGACCAAAGGACAAAAATGTGATTGGCACAAAGTGGGAATTTAGAAATAAATTAAATGAACAAGGAGAAGTGATAAAAAAACAAATCAAGACTTGTATGCAAAGGCTACCCTTAGTAAGAAGGAATTGACTATGAGGAAACATATGCACTTGTAGCAAGAATAGAAGTAGTTAGAATATTCTTGGCATATGCAGCAAATAAGAATTTTAAGGTATATCAGATGGATGTTAAGTTAGCATTCTTGAATGGAGAACTTGAACAAGAAGTTTATATTGAGCAACTAGAAGGTTTTCCTTTGATAGAAGAGAAGGATATGGTTTGCAGATTAAAGAAAGCCTTGTATGGATTAAAGCAAGAATCTAGAACTTGGTATGCAAGGTTGGATAAATACTTAGCAAAGCTTGGATTTGCTAAAGGAACAACATTATAGTAACTTGTACTTGAAAGAAATAGAAGATGGTTTGTTGATAATCATCATATTTATTGATGACATCATTTTTGGAGGAAATGATGAAGCCAGTAACAAATTCTCATAAGACATGAAAAATGAGTTTGAAATGAGCATGATAGGAGAAATGAAATTTTTCTTAATATTGTAAATTGTTCAAAAAAAAGAAGGTATCTTTATTTCTCAGACCAAATATTTGAAATATTTTCTGAAAATATTTAGTCTAGAAAATTTTAAACCTGTTGGAACTCCTATGGTAACTAGACACAAGTTATCAAGCAAGGATGAGACACCTACTATTGAACAAAAGAAGTATAGATCTATGATTCGATGATTGCAGTATTTGACTCATAGTAGACTAGATATAGCTAATGTATTTGAAATTGTGGCAATATTTTAGGCTAATCCCAAAGAATATCACTACATAGCGGTAAAGAGGATATTTAGATATCTGAAAGGGACATCAGATTATGACATTTGGTATGACAAAAGAAATTTTTTTACCCATTGTACTTATATAGATGCTGATTGGGCTAGAGATATGGATGATAGAAAAAGCACTAGTGGAAGAGCATTCTTCCTTAGAGGAAGATTAATTTCTGTAGAGTATGTTGCAGTAGCGAACAACTGCAATCAAGTCATATGGATGAAGAAAATGATGAAGGATATTGGAATTACATTTGAAGAACCTCTTATCATATACTATGATAACACAAGTATAGTTAAAATTCTAAGAATCATGTTTTGCATTATAAGACTAAATACATTTCTATAAAGTGTCATGTGTTGAGAGAGAAAGTTGCAGAGAAATAATTCATACTAGAGTGCATTAACACTAAGGAATAGATTGTAGAAATTTTCATAAAGGCCTTACCAAAGGATACATTTGAGTACCTAAGAGGCATTCTTGGGGTTATGCCCTTACCTAGTCTAGAATAGAAGATGCAAAAGTGCATCAATCCAGGGTACATAGCACCATTGTTAGACTAGACTGAATGTTTATGCTTCCTGAATGGGAGAGTATCTATGATGAATAGAGTTAGTCAAGGACTCTTAGTAATTGGTAATTGTTATGCAACAATGTCTTTAGACACATGTGTTGTTTATAGAGTTATATGAAAAAGTTGTAAAGCAACAGACCAACTTGTGGTCATGCTAATAGATTATTGTATGTTCAAAACAATTGAACCATTTGTGTATTATCTTTGACATTGATGTCAATGGGGGAGAGAATGACATGAAAAAAAATAATACTATGGGGGAGAAATGTTGCAATAAAATTTTTGCATGAAGCGAGATTTGATTGATGAAACGACTTGTTGGTATTCTTGGAACTAAATGTTTTTCATCTATGTTGCTATCAATGCCAAAGGGGGAGATTGTTAGCATGAATGTTGATGCTATGGGGGAGTATTGCATAACATTGTTATGATGTATTTATAACTATGTTTGTCATTGATGAGAACATAGTAATGAGTTTGTAAAGACTAACAGAGTAGGAGACTGAAATTTTTGTATTAAGGACAATACATTATGTATCTACTTATGCATAGTTACCAACACATACTACAGTATGTATTTATCACATGGGCAAGTGTACAAAACCTAAATTGACAGTGTACGAAAGATATTAATGATATACAAAGAATTGTATGGAAATAGAGCATTAGAAAAATAGTCTTTATTGTATGATCGATATAGTACATTATATTTGAAGTGAATAGTTACATAGTTAATTGGAGATAGTATATTGACCACTGATGATGTTAGCAAGTTCTCAGGTATGAAAGCCACACGTGTGAAAGTTTGGGTATAACTATGAGCCGATAGCATTAATTAAATGTGTATTTTGTTTAATTAACGTATGGTAAAGTGTGAAGTCAACTCAAGGATTTAATATTGAGTATGGTATAAAGGAAAGATGTTTTCCAAGTTTTAGATATTATGATTGAGATCAATGAGCAGAGAAGAGTTGAAAATTGTGAAGTAGCAAAGCAGA
This sequence comes from Cupressus sempervirens, assembly GCA_028749045.1. NCBI lineage: Eukaryota > Viridiplantae > Streptophyta > Pinopsida > Cupressales > Cupressaceae > Cupressus > Cupressus sempervirens. The sequence goes on from CM053792.1 coordinate 461,901,636, forward strand.
ATGATTTGCTAATGCATGTAAGTGACCTTAAGGGTTACTATTTATGGTTATAAAGTTCTAGATCTGATTGCATGATTTGAAGGTGAAGAAGTCTGACATACTAGATAGAAGAAGAATTGAAAGATTTTGACACATCTATTATTTTGAAAGGAATAGTATTGAGACCAATTGGATAGTGGGTTCATTGATCTAATCTTGAAGTTGTTTGGACAATGGGTTCAGCTGCCTTCCACAACTCCTAACAAGGTTGGCACAACTCCTAATAGGGTTGGAATCTCCTAACAGGGATTCAAAGTCTCCTAATAGGGACTCTTTGTACTAAGTGTTGTAATAGACTCCTAATAGGGTCTATTCTCTAACAAGGAATATTCATATTAGTACATCATTGGTGGGCATCATTTCCACCAGGGTTTTCCCTCTGATCAAGGGTTTCCCTAGTCAACATATCTAGTGTAACTGTGTGTGCATCTCTTTATGATTGTTTACTTTGATTGAAAGGTTGAAATTGCTTAAAAGGATAATGTTTCAGATTGTTATATAACTGATTCAGCCCCCGCATCCCCCCCACCCCGCCCCCCCTTCTCAGTTATATTGGTGGACTACTGTTTCTAAAAATTGGTATAAAAGCTTGGTCATAGGTTCACATGTTCTTGGGTAACACTAAGGGTGGAATTGTTGGACTAACCACAAGCCTTCCCCTTTGAGATTGATGACATGATTTAACCACCTCCTATGTTCTATAAGTCTAGTGGTTGTATCCAACATTAATAGGTTGATCTTTTGGTGCAGCAACAACTCTAGCATGTAACAATATTAGTTTGCAAAGGTCATGCACAAGTAGAAGGAATAGATCATGGTGAAAATTTTGCACCTATGGAAAGACTATAAGGAGTAAGAACACTACTAGTTTATGTTACATACAAGAAATTCAAAGTATGTCAAATGGATGTAAACTATGTATTTCTGAATGGAATACTTGAAGAGGAAGTATATTTTGAAGAACTTGAAGGATTCATTTAATCTAGAAAGAAGAACATGGTTTGTAAGTTGATCAAATCATTGTATGGACTAAAACAAACCCCAAGAGCATGGTATGAAAGGTTACACTCTTATCTAATTAAGATTGGATTTTATAGAACAAGTCAAAACAATAATCTATATTGGAAAAATGATTCTAAAGATATGGTGTTAATTGCTGAAATATTTATTGATGGAAAAATATTTTGTAGAAATGACATGTTGGTTAAGACATTTGTTCAAAAAATGAGAAGTAAACTTGAAGCGTTAGTGTTTGGAGAGATTAAAAAAATCATTGGATTGCAAGTCTAACAAAAAAAGAAAGGTCTGTATGTGACTGAGTCCAAGAATGTGAAATAAATTTTGAAGATATTTGGGATGGATGAGTCCAAATCAATTGGTACACCAATGGTGCCTGGACTAAAATTATCAAAAGAAGACATTACTAGTGAGGTAAATAAAACACTATATAGGTCTATGATTGGAAAGTTATAGTATCTTGTACATAGTAGACTAGATATTGCACTTTTTGTTAGAATTGTTGCAAGATTTTCATCTAATACAAAGGAGAATCATATTATTTTTGTGAAAATAATATTCATATATCTCAAAGGAACTTAAGATTATGACCTGAAGTATAAACAAGAGGATGACTTTAATCTTAAAGTCTACATAGATACTAATTGGGCTGGTAATGTTGATTACAAAAAAAAACACAAGTGGTGGAAATTTCTTTTTAGGAGAAAGATTGATTACATGGAAAAGTAAGAAATAAAAGGTGTACTTAAAATCTACTATTAAAGTTGAATATGTTGTTGTTGCAATCCATTATTCAAATATTGTATGGATTAAGAAACTTTTGGAAGGAATGCAAGAAGGGATAATAGATTCTATTACTATTTAGTGTGATAATAATAGTGTTATCAATATTTCAAAAAGTCTAGTGATGCATGCAAAAACAAAGTACATATCAATAAAATATCATTATTTGAGGGAGAATGTACAAGAGAAACAAGTGAGGCTTAAATATGTGAAGTATAAGGAACAAATTGTTGACATATTTACCAAACCATTACCTAAGGAAGCTTTAAAGTATGTAAGAGGCAAATTGGGGGTTCTACCCCTATCCAAAACTAACTAAGTGAAGATGCATGTTGCATCAATTTATGAATGAATTGCAAAATCTTTATGGATTTAATGTATAAGTGTTCACACTTTAAGAACATTTATGAAGTTGTGAAAGTGACTATGATGAAACTAGTGTAATCAGTACATGCAAGGTACAAGGATAAATACAAGATTTTCTAAGTTTTACATTGCAATTTATAATGACCTTTGGCATTGCTTTCAAAGGGGGAGAGAGTAACTAAAAGGGGAGGTGATATAGATGATTATAAGAATATTAAAGAAAGAGAGAGATGTAAGATTACTAACGTATCAAAATAAAGATTGGATAGAGATCATATCATAAGGAGGGAAAATGTTGAAGATGTTGGAGATTGTTGCTGCTATAAATACATATCAAGTACATATGATGAAGTAGATTAAATGTAATAACTAATTTTTTTTACTTTTGACTATGCATACATTTGATTATCTTATGTATTATTTTGTAATGTAAAATCACATGTTATGTGTTGCCATCAATGCCAAAGGGGGGATTGTTAACCCCAAATGATTATGTAATAGGTAATGCTATGAATATATGTAAAAGAGTCATATAAATTGTTATATTGTCATTACTTTAAAAATATTAGTTGGCTAGACATTATGCTAACTTAGTGGAGTGTCATATCATTTGATTGATGAAAAGGATTTGAAGAAAGTATGATGAAGATAGAATTGATAAATATAATATTCAAATGGTACTTGAATAAATTGGATAGTGATAATGCAATATTGGTTTGATTGTTTTACAATAATATATTGGAATATTTAGAATAAATGTGGGGGGAGGGGGGGTGAATTAGTTACTCAAGGTCAATATGTACCAATTGAACAAACAAACAATTAAACACTCTTTTGTTTGTCTTATCTTGTTGTTCACTCAATAACAATACTAACTAATAGTTCACTCTCCTAATATAATAGAGCTACTAAATGTAAACATTTGAAATGTAAAACACCATAAAAACATTCAACACAAGTTTGACACTAGGATTTAATGTAGAAACCCAATTCGGGAAAAACCACCAGCAACATGTCACCACTTTTTCACTCTTTTGAAGTGATTCTTGTTAGGAGTCAACCCTATTAAAGGTTACAATACACAATATTTTTTATTAAGGAAAAAATGTTTTGAAGGGTGCCTGAAACCCTTTACACAAAATATTTTCAATGAAGTCTAAACATAAGAGACCATAGAAAAAGGGAGAAACGGGTCACTAACCAACAAAGGGTGACCAGGGTGGCCCTGCAAATAACATAGTGCAATTCTATGACCAATTACAACTCAAAATAATTAAGACCCCCTACTCCCAAAAGAGTGAGATCTAAGAAGATGGTCCAAGGACTATTGGGGATGTTTGTATTTTTTAACTTTAACCTTTGTCCAACCTTCAATGACTAACACAACTGGTGAAATAGGTAAGATCAAATCCAAAGCAATGTCTGAAAAAATCCAAACCTGAGAGGGAGGGAAGCCGCAACATCCAAATCCAACAAAGGATCAAGAATAGGTCCAGTCAGAGCAAGGCAACTAGCTCCCTCAATATTCATAGTCTAGGGGCATCCTTAAGGGTAGCATCTTTAAGGATGGAGTAATGCTAAACCAAAGCCCCATACCACCAAGAAGGTCTTTTCTTTGAATTTTGAATTTTCATAGGGCAACAAGTAGCAACATGGCCAATCTTAGAGCAAGCCCTACATCAAAAAGGAATTCCTTCGTAGTCAAGAGTCTAAACCTAGGAACAATTAGGGATCTCAAGTTTTATCTTCTTAGTTAGTCCCTTTGATGTATCCACCACCACAAGGATGCTAGCATAAGTAGTATGCAAGATATTAGAAGATTTGGAATCTACCATTTGGAAGTCACCAATGGCATCTCCCACAACTTCAAGAACTGAATCTAGCCACAAGTGAAGGGGAAGATTAGGGATTTTAATCCAAAGAGGTAACGATCCTCCTAACTAAATCGACTACATAAAATAGTCCTCCTATCATCAGCATCATCAAATTTTATGATGAAAAAACCCTGAGCTGTAGGGAAAATCTGGAAAAATCTAAAAATCAAAGGGTCTTAGTGCTTTGAAATCCCATCATGAAGAGCTTATAGTGAAGCCCAAAAACTATGAAATCCAAAGATAGTAGCTCTCTAAGAGAAGTCATCAGCTGTGAGAGAAATTTCACCAGTGCTATCCTCATCCAAAACCAAATGTATTAGATAGCTAATCATGACAGGATTCACCACCAAAGGCAAGGATGGACGATCCATAGCTGGGGACTCCAAACCATGGACAATAACTTCAAAATCTACCACTTTCAAAACATTTTTCCTCAATATACTAGGCCTTTTGAGCACAATGACGACATCTATTTTTGCCCAAAGTGCACCAAAAAAATTTGCTTCCTCTAGATTGAAGAGAAAATAAAATGAAAAGATGGATTTTCCATCTTCAAATCATAGCTTCAAGATTTCCAAACTAGGTAGTAGTAGGGAAGCTCTAATACTATGTATAAGTTGAGAAAATGAACTTCATAGTTCACCAAGAACATCTGCATGCAAATAATCTATTGCTAAAGAGAAACCAGAGAAGGAAAAAAGTGCAGCTTGGAAATCTTAACAGAGTGAAAGCAAAATGTATTCCAAGATAATGAAAAAGAAAATACAAGAGTTCAACTTTAAAGGTGAATGAAACCATAAAGGGAAATAAAACTAGGTTGCGCAATACAATTAGTATAAATTATTAATTATATTCACCTAAGAGATAGCTTAAGAAAACTAGAGTAATAGATAACTTAATTAATTAAATCAAGATGATCTAATTAATAAGTATAAAATTTAAATGAAGCTTAGGAGGTAAGCTAATCTAGTAAAGCTATGAAACCAGGAAAATGGGTCTCGGCAACAAGGCCTATTCAGGTACCCAAAAATGGGAAAATCTTTGTAAACTAGAGAAAAAGGAGAAAACCTAGTGGGAAAAACCTCTCTCCAAAAAGAGATAGAACAAACATGCTGAAAAAACATGAAGGAAGGAAGGCCTCAACAAGACCCCCCAGGGACAACTTCTGTAACCCCAAGCATAGACTACAACTGAAGATAGCGAGGTGATGCAAAAGATTTGGTGAAGATTTCGGCAACCTTTGCATTAGTGGGAATATACTACAAAGAGAGAAAATCATCTTGAATTTGTTGACAGATGAGATACATGTGAAGCTCAATGTTTTTAGTGCACTGATGCTCCACCGATTTGTAGGAAATATGAATAGCACTTTGATTATAGCACTATAGAATAGTGGGATGATCAAGAGGAAAACCAAACTCAGTCATCAACTATTGAAGCCATAAAATCTCTTGACTAACATGCACATACTCTATACTCAACCTTGGTAGATGAAAGTGGATGAGCATGCTACTTCTTGCACGACTAGGTGATAGGACTAGAGCCAAGATAGAAGACAAAGCCAGAAGTAGACTTTCGATCATCAACATCACTAGCCCAATCTGAGTTAGTGAAGCCAACAATGTGAGGAGTCGTTGATGTGTAATGAATGCCATACATAAGTGTGCCCTAAATGTATCTCAAAATATGCTTGGTAGCTTGCCAATGACTCTCGCGAGGCTCATATGAAAACTGAGAGACAAGACCAAATACAAAGGAGAGATCAGGATGAGTATGTGTCAAGTACAATAAGTTGCCAACCAACTACTGATATAATGTGGGATCCACTAAAGGTGATGTGCAAGAGGTAGACAAAGTAACACTCAACTGAAAAGCAGAGGGAATAGGCTTGCAATCATGTCAAAGCATCAAAGCATGTCAAGAGCATACTTCTAATGGTAAAAAAATTTTGTAGTAGAGGACTAAACAATCTGTAGACCAAGAAAATAGTGCAATAGATCAAGATTAGTCATCTCAAACTGTTCCATCAATGCTCACTAAACATCCTAAATTATAGAGGATGAGCTATCTGTGAGAAGAAGATCATCAAAATATAGCACAAGGATCAAAACTTCAGCTTCAAGATGTTGAATTTAGACTATAGAATTGGAATGGCATCATGTGAAGCCTATAGAAAGCAGAAATGAGTTCATCTTCTCATACTAAGCTTGAGGGGCCTATTTAAGACCATACAATGAGCATTGAGATTTGAAAACCAAGGAGGCATCCTACACAAATCCTTGAGGCTACTCCATGTAAATCTTCTCAATAAGATTACAGTGCAATAATGCACTCTTTACATCCATCTGAAAAATGGGCCATCCCTGAGAAGCTATGAGGGATAAGACAAGGTGAATAGAGTTCATCTTGGCAATAGAGGCAAATGTCTTAGTGTAATCAATACCCTCAACCTATGAAAAACCCTTCACAAAAAGACATGCCTTATGTTTATCAATATAACCATCAACAAAAAACTTAGTATGATATAACCATTTGATTGCACTAATTTTCTTCCCTTAGGAAGAGAACAAAGATCCGAAGTGTGATTCTTCATCAAAGAAGAATACTCCTCCTCCATGGCACTATCCCACTGAGAATGTCCTTTCACTACTACAAATGTCTAAGGATCATCACAAATAGCATGACTGAGAAGACTAGAACCCACAGTATGAGATCAAGTGCGATAGGAAGTGGAAAGGTCACCAGCTAGAGATCCTATAGCCTCAACTATAGCTCAAGCCCATTTAGGCATCTATGGAGGATCTTATGGCAGAGCTAAATGGGGATCATCAAGATAATCATTATCATCATCCATAAAAGAGACTAGAAAGGATGATGGAGTAGTGGTAAGTGAAGTAGACTTTGGAGATAGGGTATCTATTGTAGGAAGGTGCTCATCAAACTGGACATCCCATTGAAATAGGACCTATCTAGAATTAGGATCAAACAACCTATATGCCTTAACATCCTCACAGTAGCCAATAAAAATGAGGTGTTAGCTCTTCTACTCCATTGCTCTCTTTTGAGAAATAGGTACAAATACCCATGTTTCACTACCAAAAATGCAAAATGAAGATACATCAAGCTTGACATGAGACCAAGCCTCCTTAGGAGTCATATTTCAAACTGCCTTATGAGGCATTTTATTCTAAATATAGTTGGCACAATTGACTACCTCTACCCAAAAAGATGAATCCATAGACATGGACTATATCATAGAATTAGCCATCTCCTGAAGTGTTTCGTTCTTTCTCTCTACCACACCATTCTGCTGAGGTGTGTAGGGCACTAAAGACTAAATTTGAAGACTATGTTTAGAGAAAAAATATCTAAAAGTTTGGTTCACATACTCCCCCCCATTATCTATGTAAATACACTAAATAAAAAGATCAAATTTCATCTCCACAAATGTCTTGAAGACTCAAAATGAATCAAAGAAATCAAACTTGTACTTCAAAAAGTACACCCATGTGCACCTAGAGAAGTCATCAGTGAAAGTAAGCACATATCTAGCACCACAAAAAGGAGTGGGAAATGACATGAGGTCACTATGAATAAAATCCAATGGTGCCAAATCATGAGTAGCTCATCCATGTGGAAAAGGATGCCTATGTTGCTTTCCAAGAGCACAACTCTAACAAACACCATCTGTGTAGGAAATCTAGGGAAGCCCAAGAACAAGTTCTTGTGTGCTCATTTGCTAAAGATATCTATAATTTACATGACCCAAACACTCATGCCAAAGTCTTCTTATTGAATCTACATGTGCTACAAGATAGGAACTTGTGCCATCAGAAGACTCAAATCCATCAAATCCATATAGGTCAGATGCAGAGTCAACACTCCCAATAGCCACAATCAACTTAGAATTATGTAAGTCCCAAATAACCACATCATGTGGTGAGTACTCAACTACCTTACCAAAGCTAGAGTGAAAAATCTGATAAATAGACAATAGGTTCATCGAGATGTCAGGTACAAAAAGAATATTCTAAAGGGAACCCCTAGCTAATGCAACAGAACCAGAACCCAAGACTAAAAGATGTGATGAGTTCCCAACAACAATATGTGAAGTAGCACAAGGAGCAAGTGAGGTGACCAATTGCTGAGTGTGAGTCATATGGTGAGAGGCACCAAAATCAAGAATCTAGGTAGGCCTAAAAGTTAGTGCTCCTATAGTAAGAGTGTGACCTTTCCCTGTAGGGGGGATGAAGACTTAGGACTAGAAATGTGATGGTTCTACATGGCTTCCTTTAAAGCCTCCAAACATTTCCAACACCTAGAAATGGGATGTCCATCCTTTCCACAAAAATTGCAAGTCTCAACTAATTTCTTCTTAGTCTTGGAGGAAGACTCAATAGACTTCAAAGAAGATTTACCCTTGGAAGGGTTAGCTAGAGGTTTAGGATCATATTTAGGTGTATCTTTCTTTAGTTTGGCTTTTAGTTTTGGTTTCCCCTAAGAAGACTGCGCAACCAATCCTTGGTTGGAAGAACCAAAAGCATCCATCTATTGGATCTTTTCCTATTCCCATGTCAACTAATCAAAGAATGTCTCAGAAGAAGCTATTTGATGTCTATTTCCCAAAGCATCCATAGTGGAGAATAAAGTGGAAGAAAAGATTTGATACTGTCCTCGCAACTTTGAGATTATCAAAAAAAACACTTGTCATTTTTTTTGTTTTTCCCACATCCCTGCAAAACTATATATACAAATTTGAACTTCATCAAGAAGTCCTCAATGGTGGGAAAGCTAGTAGGTGTCAAAGAAGTCAACTCTTCATCAACCTATAGTGCCTAAAACTCATTCACTATGCCAAACAAGTTGTGAAACTTGGTCCAAATAGCTCAAGGAGTGGTCAAACCATTCAAGTGGAATAGAAGACTATGGGAGATGTTTAGTGTGATCAAGCCCATGGCTTCATCCATTTTGTTTCTATGCTAAAGAACCTCAAAGGGGCACTAAAAAATAGTTTGATTCTCATCTAGACATGACCATAAGCCACATGATATAAGAAGTCAAGTCATGTGTACTTTCCAATTGTGGTAGTTGTGTGGTGTCAGTCGGGCCATAGAGGGGTCTAACATTGAGAGAAGAAGACAGAAGTAGAAGGGTTGATTCTTAATTAAATTGTAGAAAAGAAAATGCCCCCCCCCCCCCCCCACCAACATATAAATATATCCCTCATAAACCAAAGAAACTACTATGTAAAGCACAAAAATTGAGAAGAAAACTTGGACTCTAGATTCAAAGAGGGAGGAAACTGAAGCCTCTACTTCAATGCCAAAAATAGGAGCTCAAATAGTTACATCATAAAATAAAACTAGCACCATCATCTCCAGCTCATCTTGAGCTTTTTGGCACTTCTTTAGGATTGGAAAAAGACCTCTGTATGCTTAAGTTATGGCCAAAAAATAAATTACTCCTCTAAAGAATGAACTCTTTAGAAAGTTACAGACACTGCAAAAAATTTGATGGTTGTATGGTTGTTAAATGGCCATCTGCTAGGAAAAATCTGGTTGCCAAAAAATGATGTCAGCACTTGAAAATTTAGTCAGCTAGAATATGATGTCACTTCTTGGAATGATGATGCCATCCTACTAGAAAATGATGTCACTGATCAGAATGATGATGTCAGCCTATCGCAGGGTTGTCAGGCAGTGGGATGGTGCTAGTGATGGATGTTAGGTGGAGTGGCACCATTAGTGCCGGTGGGTGGGTGGTTTGCTAGTGGTGGTTGGGCAGTGCGTTGGGGGTGACTAGCTATAGGTTAGGCCACAATGGCACATCGGCGAAGGTGAGGCTCTAGCCAGGCATGAGCGGCCTACCAATAGCACATGGGTGGCCACCAGGTGGCTTGTCTTAAAAACATTTTAAAAGCATTTTTTTTATTTTTTATTTTTTTTTTGCTTTTTGAAATCCATACGGCCCCTGAGGGGCCAAAAAAATTTGAGAGGCTACTGTGGCCAAAATTTGCAAATTTTATATGAACTTCAACTATACCAAGCCTTCTAAGTGCAATGGTAGTGTTCATTTTTTTCCAAAGTGCACCAAAAAAAGGTGCTTCCTCTAGATTGAAGAGAATAAACCATGAAAAGATGGGTTTTCCATCTTCGAATCATAGCTTCAAGATCTCCAGACCAGGAAGTAGTAAAGAAGCTTTGATACCATGTAGAAGTTGAAAAAACTAAGTTCATAGTTTTCCAAGAACACCTGCATGCAAATAACTAGTTATTGAAGGGAAACTAGAGAAGGAAAAAAAACGTAGTTTGGAAATTTCAATGGAGTGAGAGCAAAATGTATTCCAAGATAATGAAAAGGAAAATACAAGAGTTCAAACTTAAAGGTGAATGAAACCTTAAAGGGAAATAAAACTAGGTTGTGCAATATAATTAATATAAAATATTAATTAAATGCACCTAAGAGATAGCTTAAGAAAACTAGAGTAATAGACAACTTAATTAATTAAATCAAGACAATCTAATTAATAAGCGTAAAAGAATAATTACACTAACAAGAAAGAGTAGCCTAAAACCCTAGATGAACACTAGAAGAAGCCAGCCATGAAGCATCCCCACAAGCCAGAAGGACCATCGAGGAGTAGCTAGAAAGGGCCATGGCTAAGTCGTAGAGCGTCGAGTAGAGAAGTAGCGCCAAGTGGGAGCTTTCAAACACTGAGTGAGTGGGAGCTTTCAAACTAGGAAAAAACCTTTACTACACATTGTTAAATGTGACATGGTTAGAGGATTTAATCACCCTGTTAGGAGTTTCCTTGTTAGAGAACTTTAGAACATTCCACTAGAATGTCAACTAGTTACAATATTTATATAGATTGTCAAGTCCTTAATGAATGTTAGGTCAACCTTTGCTTCAATACAAATTGTTTACGATATTTAGAAAGAAAATAGTAGGGTTTGATCTATATGGTTACAACTCACTTTTGCAATTTCAAATCTTTATTTAGTTCATGTGTTGATTCTCTGATAAGCCTTCCTTGTCACCTTGGTCCTTTATTTTCTTGGAAACCCTTCAAGCTCACCATTCTCTTCACAACAATATTAATTCTCCTTCTTAGATTAGTTTATCAACCTCAGTAGCATTGTTCCCTTTAAATTTTGTCTTTGTGCCTCCTTAAATAGGTAATTATGGTATGTTTCCATTTTCATGATCATCATAGATCTTAGGGTTTGTAATTTGATCAAACAAATTGATTGTATCTAATTGCCATTCTATTCATCTCTTTCTTTTCTTTGATTTCTAGAAACTTCTCATTGGATCCATTCATTAGGTATATTACCTAATCCCCATCTTGAATTAAATGATCCAACTCATTAATCTTATTTTTAACACACTTTCTATATCCCAAGAAATCAACCAGTTAGCAAGAAATCATAATTTCTCATACACATTCAAAATAATGTTGCTCATCCAACACTAAGTTCTGAAACTTGGTCATAACTAATTTACTCGGCTGCTGTAGACCTTCTATCTTGGTATCAACACTATTTTCTTGGTTGATACTAATGGTCAATCAACACTAAAATTTTACTGAACACTTATTGTGGTTTGTTTGACACTAGCATCACTTGGTATAAATTTTAAGTTTCTTAATCTTCTAATGTATTCCTCGATCAACCTTATGTAGTATTTTCTCATTTCTTCATAATGTAAAAAAATGAATTATCTTGTCAAAGTCTAACTAATCAAACATCTATTATAGCTTCCTTTTCATAACTCAACCTTTCCTCTACCTTTCCTCTAGGTACTTTTTTAATGAAAAACATCTAGATTAGATAGAAATATGTCTCATTGGTAGATTTGAGATCAATAACAACACAAAAATTATTTTAGTTATAGTTTCCAACAATCTGCCTCATTGGTATTGATGACAACACCTCAAATATGTTACGAATACAATCTCCCTCTAACATTTTATACATCAATCTGTCTGATATTTCACCTTTAATTTCTCCCTCTTATATTTTATATAAAATCTATACCTCTTTTTCAACAATTCCAAAGGCATTATCTCTCTCGGCTTCATTTCCTTCATACATCTTGATTATGTAGATAAGTATATGTTGGGGCTGAATTATGTCATCTATATATGACTAATTTGTTATGATGATCTCCTTCTTTACTTTACTTGACTACCTTAGGCATCTCCTAATGTAGAACTATCTACTTCAATGTGTAAGGTATTTTGATCAACACATTAGATGCAATGTGTCTTTGTAGCTTAAGTAGCTTTGCTTAGGGGAATCACCCCTAGTTTACCTCTAAGATATTAATGAGCATCTTTAGGTAATTCTTTAGTGAACATGTTAGCATTTTGTTCTTTGGTGTTTACATATTCTAACTTCACTTCTTTGTCTTGAATAAGTTCTCTCAAGTAGAGATACTTTATAGGAATGTGATTAGTTTTTGTGTGCATCACATGATTATTTGATATATGAATAGCAAGTTTGTGTTACCACAATAGGTAACCACTAGATTTGTAATTTCTTCCTACATTCCTTTCAAAAATTGCTTAATCTACATTATCTTTTAACAACTCACAACAACTAATCTCTTTCTTGCTTACCCACGACACCAATCTCTTTCCTAGAAAGGATGCACCTCCACTAGTGATTTTTTTGTCATCGATATTTCCCACCCAATCAAAGTTAGTGTTAACCTTCATTTCAAATCTATCTCTCCTCTTGTAATACAATCAATAGTCTTCTATACCTTTTAGATATCTCAATATCCTTTTCACTATCATCATATGATTTTCTTTTGAATTTTCTAAAAATATAGAACCTATCCCAATAACTAATCTAATATTAGGTCTAATATGAATAATATATTCCAATTTTCCAATCATTGATGTGTATATTGTTTGGTTCACATCAATAGATTCATCACTTTTAGATAACTTATGTCTTGTACACATAGGTGTGCTCACTAGTCTGGATTCCTCCATTCCAAAAGTTTTTAGTATCTTCTTGATATATTTGATCTAAGTAATGAAAATACCAGATTTCATTTGACATACTTGCAAGCCAACAAAGAATTTTATTTCACCAAACATTGACATCTCAAATTCCTTCTTTGTTTCATCAGCAAATGATTTTCATGATGTTTCTTTTCCTCCAAATATAATTTCATGAACAAAAAATTCAAGTAGCAATACCTCATTATTCTTACTAGTCTTCAAATATATATTACTATTATCATTTGTCCTTTCAAAACCAATCTTCACCAAGTAATTGTGTAGTTTTTCATGCCATGCTCTTGGAGCTTGTTTCAATCCATATAGATCTTTGTTTAGTTTACATATTATATTCTTTTTATCTCAGTCCACAAATTATTTAGGTTGTTCTATGTACACTTCTTCAAATATACCATTCAAAAATGTGGATTTGACATCCATTTGATATACCTTAAAGTTTTTTTAGTATGAATATGCAAGTAGATTTCCTACTCCTTCTAGTCTTTCTTCATGAGTGAAAGTTTCTCCATAGTCAACTCCTTATTGAGCATATCCTCTGCATACCAATCTAGCCTTGTTCCTTGTAACTTTACCTATTTCATTTAGCTTATTTTTGAAACCTCACTTTGTTGAAATAACATTTTTGTCCTTTGGTCTAAATACTATGGTCCAAGTATTTTTCTTCCCAATTTGATCAATTTCTTCATTCATTGCTTGAATCCAATCTTCATTGTCTACAACATCCTTCACTGATTTGGGCTCAAATTCACAAAGTAAGCATGTATAATTTTCTAAGTGTCTTTTTCATCATAACACTATATTCTGCATATCCAGTAATTTGTTCAAGTTTATTATGTCTTCTTACATACTTATTTGGCATAGTTAGTCTCCTTCTTTTTTCTTCAATAGGTTCATCTTGAAAATAATCTCAAGCTCATTATCTCTTTCTTGTTTAGGTTCTACTTTAGGTTCAACATGCTTGGTATTGTCTACCTAATGCTCCACATTACTTGTCTAAGACTCAATGTCTTTTGCCTATTGCTTGACACCCATTGTATGTTGCTCGACAACCTGTTATTGCACCTTAGCATTATCTATCTGCTGGAATTTTTTTTCCCCTTATTCAATAGGAGTTCTAGGAGAACCATTATCCACATATATGATTGCACTATAGTATTTAAGCTCTTCCTTACATTCAAAATCATTTCTTTTTTAAAATTCATCAACTTTCACATTTGCACTTTCCACAACTTTGCTAGTGTTAGAATTTAAACACTTGTAAGCTTTACTCTTGGTGGAATTTTCTAGGAATATTCCTTTATCACACTTGGCATCAAGTTTTTCATTCCTATTTTCTTTAATATGTAGCATTTGCTTTCAAAGATTTTAAAATATTTCACATTAGAAGAAAAACCATATCATAGTACAAAAGGTGTAGCATTTGTACCTTTTTTTGACTTGTACTCTATTTAAAGTATGAAAAATAGTATTGCTAGCTTCTCTTTAATATTTTTGTGATACATTCTTCTCCATCATCAATGTTTTAGCATAGTCCATTATTGATCCATTTCTCCTTTCAGCTATCCAATTCTGAGGAGGGGTCCTTGGAGTTGATATATGTCTTTTAATTCCTCTGTCATTGTAGAATGTGTTAAACTCATTTAAAATGAATTAATCACCTCTATCAAATCTTAGACACTTAAGACTCTTCCCTATTTATCTTTTAACTCTAGCCAAATACCACTTAAATAACTAAAAAACATCAAATTTATCTTTGAGAAACATCACAATCATCATCCTAGAGTAATCATCAAAAAACATAATAAAATACTTATCTACACAATAACTTTGAACATGAATAGGTCCAAATAGATTAGTATGAACCAATTCCAAAATATCACTGGATGTGTGTGTTCTTCTCTTGAAACTAGACTTTGTCATTTTTCCCAATTGACATTGTGTACACATAGCATTGTTAGACTTCTTTAGTTTTGACAACCCTCTTTCTTTCTTAATTTTGCTAATGTTTACCAAATTGTCAAATTTTATATGACATAATCTTTTGTTCCTTAACCAAACATCTTCTTGGTGTGCAAACAAACATCTCTCATTAGATAAATCTAGATAAATCTAAATATGGAATTCAACTTTGTGCCCTGATTTTTTTAACTATAAAACACTCAATAGATTATAGTTAAGTCCTTCCAACTAGTAAACATTGTCACACTTGATTTTGCCAGTCAGTTGCATTGTACCTTTACATTTCACAACACATGAAATATAATTACCAAATTTAACACAACCATCTTTGTATGGTCCAATTTCCTCAAATTTATTTCTATCACCAGTCATATGATTAGAGAAACCACTATCAATTATCCATCTATGACTTTTGTTCACATAAGAAATTAAAACAGTTTTCTCATCTTCATTTGAATCTTCTTTCATAGCAATATAGACAATTTCATCATCATTGATTTTAGATTCAGTATTAGTTTTTTCCTCAGTAATATAACAATATTTCTTACCTTTTTCATCCTTGTTCTTCTTGTAGTCTCAATCATCTCTCCTTCCTTTGTACTTTCTTTCCTTTATCTCATCATTTTCTTCTCCATTAGGACACCCTGCAACAATATGGCAAACCTTGTTGCATGAAAAATAGATAATAAGTAGTTTACCTTTGTATTTGCCTCTGCATCTTCCAAATATTTTTGCAATAAGTGTTTCAAGCTCATCAAGCTCATCATTAGAAGTGTCACTATCACTCTTCATATGTTTTCCTTTTCTTTTGTTAAGAACCAATTATGACTTTAAAAAAGATTCAATAGTAGCAGGCGTGTAGTTATCAAAATTAGACATCTCAAAAGTATTAAGTCTACCAATTACACTTTACAAAGTTAAATTATTACCTAGAGTACATCTCAGCTCTTTTATTTTAGAAACCTTAATGGCATATAAAGAAAGTAGAGTTCTCAATACTTTGCTTATCACTGGTTCATCTTTAATTTCTCCAATTTCACCTCAAATAGCATTGAAAATTTCCTTGATTCTTGCATAATATTATACTATGTTCTCACTTCCATCATTCTCATTTCATCAAATTTACCTCTTAGGCTCTATGTTTTGTCTCTTAAGACATTTTTATCTCCTCCATATATGCTCTTCATTTTTTCCAATATTTTTTTTACACTATCACATTCTTTTATATCATCAACCTTGACATAGCTTAGGACTGAAGCAATCTCAAAAATTATCTAATTGTGTTGTTTCTTTTCTTTAAGTTGTTGAGGAGTTAGAGGAACATTTTTTATCTTCACATATTTATTGTTCACAAACTTTATTGTAGCATCACTAATATTGGATGTGTAACCTCATCAGTATTTTCCATGTAGGAAAGTTTTCCTTGTTCAACTTTGGTACCTCCCTTTTGTGATTCATGATCTTTAGCTTTAAGTACCTTCAAACTTCTCTATATAAGCAATTGAGCTTTGATACCAATTGTTAGAATATTTATAATAACTGGTCATGGTGAATTAGTTACTCAAGGTCCATATGTACCAAACAATTAAACACTTTTCTGTTGTTCTTATCCTATTGTAACTCAGTTTGTATTGATATCTCAATAAAACTATTAATTGATAGTTCACCATCCTAATATAGTAGACTTACTAAATGTAAAGATTTCAAATGTAAAACACCATAAACAAATTCATCACAAGTTTGACACTAGGATTTAATGTGGAAACCCAATTTGGAAAACCACCAACAACATGTCACCACTTTTTCACTCTTTTGAAGTGAGCCCTATTAGGAGCCACACATGTTAAAGGTTACAATATACATTGTTAAATGTGACCTAGTTAGAGGATTTAATCACCCTGTTAAGAGTGGCCTTGTCAGAGGACTTTAGAACATTCTATTAGAATGCCACCCAATTACAGGATTTATATAGACTATCAAGTCTTTAATGACTGTTAGGTGAACTTTTGATTAAAAGGATTTTAATACAAACCATTTACAATGATTAGAAAGAAAATAGCAGGGTTTGATCTATATGATTAAAACTGACTTTTTTAGTTTTAGATCTCTTTTTAGTTCATGTTTTGATTCTTTGATAACCATTTCTTGTCACCTCTATCTTTGATTTGCTTGGCAATGCTTCAAGCATTCACCCTTTTCTTCCCAATAATCTTAAGTCTTCAACTTAGATTAGCTTAACAACCTCAACAACATTGTTCCATCTTACTGGAAATCTCTCATATGTGTACAAGTTCTTCATTCTATCCACTTCTTCACATACTTATTTATACTCTTCTCCACCCTTTAAAGTTCATCTCCATGCCTCCATTAGTAGGTAATTTTGGTATTTTTCCATTTTCAGAATCACCATAGATCTTAGCATTTGTGATTAATCCAACATATCATTGTATCTAATCACCATTTTATTCATCTCTTTCTTTTTCTTTCATTTCTAGAAACTTCTCATCAAATTTATTTGTTAGGTATCTTACCTAATCTTCACCTTGAATTAAATGATCCAACTAATCAATCTTACCTTCAACATGCTTTCCATGTCCCAAGAAATCAACTAAGTCAGATGGAAATCATGATTTCTCATACAATTTTAAAATACTATTTCTCAACCAACACTAAGTTCTAACACTCAATCATCATTGATTTCCTCAGTTGTTATAGAGCTTCTAGCTCAAAATCAACATTGTTTGCTTGGTCGGTACTCATGCTCGATCAACAATAAAATTTTACTCAGCACCTACTATGGCTTAATTGACACTAGCATTACTTGACATAAAATTTAAGTTTCTTAATCTTCTATTGTATTCCTTAGTCAAATTTATGTAGTCTTTTCTCATGTCTTCATAATGTAAACAATCAAATTATCTTGTCAAAGTCTAGCTAATCAAATATCCGTAGTAGCTTTATTTTCATAACTCAACCTTTTATTTAGGTGTTTTTGTTATGAGAAACTTCTCAAATCCTCATCATCAATCAAATAGATATGATATTTAGATTAGATAGAAACATGTCTCATTAGTAGATTTGACATCAATGATAATACAACAATTCTGGTTTCAACAAAACACGTGCTTAACTAAGTGACAAGGTTAATAGAGGGAAATTGTATTCATCAAGTGACTACAGTATTTTCTAAGTGATTGAAAAACCAAAAGAGAAACACTTTCCCAAGCAAGTCTAGTATTAATTGAGTTCTATATTACTCTAGTAATTGTTATATTTATCAAGTGAGACTTGGATGAACTAGTTTGGAGAATTGAAATCTAAGGCCAAATTTTGATGGAAATATGGAAAGTTCAAGAAGGTCTAAGGAATTATTCAAAGTTTTTTACAAGATCAAGGACTACAAAAATTCAAGAAGGAACTAATGATGAAGATTAGAGAAAGATAAGGATGGACACAAAGTTATGTGCAAGTTATATTTAATGAGTTTCTAAATTCATTGTATGGAGTTTTGAATGTATAAATTTGGTATGAACATAAGATTGATGGCTGTGATTAAGAAAAAAAAGATAATAAAATATTGAAGAGTGAAGAAAAATATTTAAGGAGGAGATCAAGACAGTTTTGGTTATTGATCATATTATTGGTTTGGAGATGATTTTGCTGATATTATTGAATGTGATATTGTGAATGCAAAGTTGTTGAAGTTGAAAAGAAGATAGTTAGGCTAGTTGATTCAAGAAGAGTTGAAGAAAGGAGAGATACAAATTGTGAACTAGGTAGTGATAGAAAAGAAGAAGAAAGAGAAAATAGCATAGATCTGAAAAAGAAAAAGGAGTTGTTGTTCTTAACAGATCATTTCTACTATTACTTTTTAATCATTGTAGTAGAAAATCTTGAAAGAACCAAGTGGACCTAACTATTTTATGAAACCTTATATGGTAACATAAATTAGTAGTGTATGTAAGCCCTTTAGATTAAGGAGTGATAAGGTCTAGATGATCTTATGATGAAATCCTCTAACAAGGTCACATTAACAATATGTAAATAACCTTTAACAAGATTGGCTCCCAATAGAGCTCACTTCATAAGAGTGAATATTTTTGGGTTGTCGATCCTAGGTGGGTTTTCCCTTCATAGGGTTTCCACATTAAAATATTGGTATCAAATGTGCAAATTTTTTTTGTTTCAAGTTATTTCACATGTTTTACTTTTACTGAAACTCAGTAATAACTAAGCAACTACAAGGTAATAATTAATTAAGTTTATCAAGATTGCAAAACGTTTTCTGAGAAAGCTTATCTCTAGGGTGACAAGAATTCCTATAGTTGGCAGAAAGTTTTACAAATATCATAAATTCTCAGATGCACCCATTGATGACTGTCCTAAGGAGCTTAGTGAGAGTGAGGCTTTGGTGAAGCAAGAATGTAAGACGTACTTCTATCATGAATGCATCAAAATTTTATGGCACTTTGTCCTGTGGGCTATTATTTACTATGTAACTCTAGATGGTAGATTTTCAAGGATATGCCTGCACCATTTTATTCTTTTGAATCATTTTAGCTATGGTACTAGGGTTTCAATTCTATTTATCTTTTATCTTCAATGACTATTAGTATTAATGGGGTAAGGGAGAAAACTCTAGCTAACCCTCCACTCCATGAGGGCTTAATGTTGCTTATTTATGAGCACATTAAAGCCTATTATACTGACAAGTTTCCTATGTAGACACCTAAATCTGATTACACTGCTTCAGTAATCTTATTTAGTTATCTCTAAAGGCATCATTAGTTAAATTCCTATTTAATTAATCATTTGCCATCCCCTAGCTGATTAATTTAATTAATCATCTATAGTCCTAATTGATTAATCAAATAACCCATTATTTATCAATTAATCCTATTCTTCTATCTAATTCCAAAATCCTCATTTATTAAATAAATCTATTTGATAAATAAAGCCCTCAAATCTAATAACCCCTAAACTATCCTAAACCCCCTTTTTAGCCTAATCCACCCCATCCACCCATACTAACCAAGCTTAGCCACTAACTCACCAACCCTCATGAATGCCATCCACTTGCATATCTCTAACAAGCCTAATCTAATCCTAAATCACCTCTAATCCCCCCCCAAACTTGACACATTCCCTAAGCAAGCTTAAGACTTTCCTAAACCAAGCAAAGTCAACAATCTCAACTCCCTCTAAAATATCCCAACCACTAAGCTTTGAATGCTCTTACAAAGGCCATAAAGACTCTTACATTCCCATTCATTGCTCTTACAAGTCATTA
This sequence comes from Cupressus sempervirens, assembly GCA_028749045.1. NCBI lineage: Eukaryota > Viridiplantae > Streptophyta > Pinopsida > Cupressales > Cupressaceae > Cupressus > Cupressus sempervirens. The sequence continues at coordinate 461,921,998 of CM053792.1, forward strand.
TGAAGGGTCTTTATGAAGATATTATCCCTTGAGCCTCCTTTGTTGACTCATCCATCCCTTTGCCTCCATCCACTCACCCTGTGACATGTGTCACTCCCTAATTGGTGCTAAATAAGTACAATCCATGTGCTCCCCTTTGAGTGCATCATAGCCCTCCTTAAGCTTTCATCTCTCCTTGCATCTTAGCCCTCAAACCCTCAAGCCCTTAGCCTATAAATTGAATCCCCTCCCAAGCCATTTTATCACAATTCTTGAATTAAAGTTATAATGCTAGTTTGAGAAACCAAAGCCATTATCCACACCCAAATCCAAATCCTCTATTGAAGCAAATTTAAAGCTTGAGCATACATCCCAAATCCTATCAAATAGACTCATCCCTAAATCAAGTGACCATCCTCATTGGGAGAGCCATTCCATGGCTCATATTCTCATTTGAAGGTTTCACTTTGTCTCTCATATATGTTATGATTTTTATGCTAGTTAATGCTTTGTTCTCTTAATATATTAGTATTTCTTGCTAACATATTTCTCATATACATTTTGGCACGCCTGGTGGGACCCCACTATGGGTCATTTAATCATCCATTTCTATCTATATGTTATTTTTTCTAATAATCTAATGTTTCTTGTTGTTTGAGTGAGTTGTAGGGTGTTTTACTTGTTTTTGCAGGTTGAAGGGTGCACTTGGGAAGAAAACATACCCTCTAATATCCAAAAATAATCAAAAAATTAAAAAAATTTGGAAAAAATCTGCGCATTTCAGTTCTTTTCGCGTAGTGTCATTTTCGCAGATTGGCGTCTGCGCCTACAAACTGTCATCTCCGCCAACTACTCTGTCATCTTGGCAACCAAATTGTCATCTCCATAGTTTGGCATCTCCACCTGGTCTTCTTCTATCGGCACCGCCACTAGACTATCATCTCCGCAGATCAGCGTCTCCACTAGCTACTCTGTCATCTTTGCAACCTAAACCGTCATCTCCACCACCACCAACCTAAACTGTTGTCTCCAGAGATCAGCATCTCCACAGTTCAACATCTTTGCCTGATTTCCTATTTTTTGTGTCACTAAACTGAACTGTCATCTCTGCCTCTTTTTTTGTCGTCTCCGCAGATCAACGTCTCCATAGTTCAGCGTTTGTGCCTGATGAACTGTCATCTCTGCCTGTCTTTGTTGCATTTCTGTTTTAACATCAAATTTTAACTTTTGGTGGTTCCATAGAGTTGAGGTTTTTCTAAGCATTTTTACGCCTAGGAAAAAGAACAAAAAAAGTTGATTTTATATTTACCATAGTTAAGCTTCAAATTTTGAGATTTTTGGGTTACTAATCAACTTGACTTTTTTTTTTAGCTATTACAGGTTGGAGCACATATGAAACCACTAACCATGTTTTTTTTGCAGGTTCTCATATTGCTAAAATAAACTTGCATGCTTAAACACATCTTTCTTTGAATGAATGTTGCTCAAACACAATCTTGAATGCAGTGGATTAAAATCAATCTTTCTTGAAATGCATGCTTAAAACAAACAAACTCAATCTTGAATGAAAAAGATCAATCAACCATTGCAATATCTCACACTTCAATTTTGGGCATAAAAAGAATCTACATTTTAAAAAATTTCTAAGTTATAAAAACTAATAAAGATGCTTTGAATGAGTTTGTAGTTGGACTCACCCTCTTTAATCACTCATCAATTTAACCATTGGTTGCAATCTCAGTGCCATCTATGGGGATGGATCTACCTAAGAGGGTGCTAAGTGCTCCACAAAGATCAAACTCCACTCACTTGGGTCTTTAGTAGGTTTTCTAAGTTAGAAAATCTCTTGAATGCACATTAGCTTCACTAACACTTCATTTGGGTATAATAATTGAACAAATCTTGACGTGGAGGGCCTCCAGGTGTGCGCTTGACAAATCGAGTTTCACATATCTTTATTTTGAGCTTAAAACAAACTCACACTCAATCTTGAATGCCTAACAATCAATGAACATCGCATGGTTTTGACGCATTATCAATAATGCTCCAATTTCTTATGTTGACAATCTCTCGACTTCCATTATGTTGACGATGCTGTCAAATTGGAATGAACATTGTATGCCATAATCACAAGTGTCTTCAATCATAACTTGCAAAATCTAAAATCATCAATTGGAATGAACACGTATCTCTTAAAACCCAAGATCATGTATGTGGTCTTTTTTTACACTTTTTAGGAGGCCTGCTTGAGGATTTCATCACCCCTTGGATGACCTCAAATCTAGCATTCTCGGAGTATAAAGATCAAGAGGTGAATCCAAAGACACCTCTCTTGGGATCAAAATTTTGTCACTCGGGCTAAGCCTCAAGGAAATTTATACCCTTGAGAAGTGAAAGAGGAGAAGTGGGTTACCGCTCCTCTCGGCTGTGTGACATCTTTTTGGTTTCATCTACGGATTTAGGCCTCACGTACCTTGCATATATCGAGGACTCCCTAGCTAAACCAAATTTCATCCTTGTAGAAAGCTTTCGAGGATGTTGGTGTGTTTGACGTGCTTGCTCCAAAATTTTGTCTACTTGTTTGTTCATAGCTTTTGAAAGAATGTTTGCCAACTTTGGTCAAAATCCCAGAAAAGCAAAAATCTCCCAACTCAAGGCATACTTAGCGTAGTCACTACTTCATCAGAAAATCATGCAAGCTCCCCCGCTGCAACTGAATCTATCTAGTTCTTTGCTTTAGAACAATCCTAAATCCAAAGTCCATCCAAATCATCCCCCCCAACCAGCTAGCAACCCAATCCAAAATCATACCCAAGCCTTTAGAGAGTTGTCATTTTTTTAGAATTTGCTATCCAATCAATCCTACCAATCCACCAATCTCACCAAGGTTATCCCTCTGACAGAGCATTGTCTAGGGTAATCTAGCTTTGTCACTTGTATCCCTCATCACCTTGAGCTAAAGGTTGGGATCCACAAGTGGTCAATCTCATGTCATGCCCATAGGATCATTAGTCTATCCTTAAGTTGACACAATCTCCACCAATCCTGCACATAGGAAAGCAAAACTCTCACTTTTTGACAACATGCCCTTGAAGTCTTCCATCCACAGGAAAGCCAAAAATCTCCAGCCAATCCTCCTTAGGTCTGTCATATAGCTTTGACTCTCCCTAGGAAATCTTTCATCAGCCAATCCAAAATCTATGCTTAATCCAAATCCAACCATGAGCTTTCATGTTCATCCATATGCAAGACCCCATCCCCATCCGACTCATCATCAAAACAAAAAAATGCAAGCCTATCATGATGTGTTTGGTCGTATTGTCCTTTCTCCCACCACCTCCTATTCCAATGATGATGAAAATCTTGTTGACTATGACGAGTATATTGAAAGCCTTAGAAACATTCCTCCAACCATCCCCCAAAATCAATGTATTCTTCCAAACTATCTAGTCCTACCATTTGATATCCCAGCTTCTCCTCCATCACCCAATCAACCAAGCTTCCAATCTTCAAGCCCCATCATACTAGCTATTCTTATCAATCCACCTCCACCTCTGACACAAGAGTCTCCCAGGAATCTCCTAGAGGAAATACATGAAAAGTCGCCTCCAGCAGTTGATAAGCCATGTCATCTCATCCAACCATGTGAAGTAGTCAATGATGAAGCTTTCCCATCTATAATATCACCTCCATCTCCCATTGCTATCATCCCCATACCATCCATCAAATTGCTTAAAATCCTTCCACTTCCCACAAGCATCAAAATCCCAACACCTGTCAAATCCCTCCAAATCCTATCCACATCACCTCCAAGCATTTCCCAAATCTCTTGTAATGACCCTTATGTATCCATCTTCTACTCACCCATCTCCACTACCGAATCTCCCATCTATCCATCTTCTACCTTTGAAGAATCCATCCCTTCACCTTTTATTGCACAATCCACTCCAATCCAATCCTATCAAGATCCTGCCCAAAAGCATGTTGACATCCCCCAAAGCATAAACGAAGATATCATCATACCATGTCTTCCAGCCATAGTGCAGTCACCACCCCCTCCATCTCCAAAACCTCAAGCCATACCTCTGCTGTTGTAGGGTATCTTTTCATCCCATCAGCTAAATCAAGATCCTATCCTACCATCTCCTTCGCTCCATGCTTCCATCTTACCACCTATCCAAGCTATTCCACCATCTATAATCTACCCTCTTGGTTCACTTACATTCATCCATGGTGGCCTCCTCTCAGCAGAAGAATTAAGAACAGTATCTCCCCATTGCAATACATCTGATAAAGCGCTTCCACCATTTGCCACAAGCAAAAAGTATCCTGAGCTAGTTCAAATTCCCAATCAATGGCATTATCAAGGTCAAGGTTTAGGACTACAAGAGAAAGGAATTAGAAAGCCTATTATTGCACAAAAGAATCTAGGATTTCATGGTCTTGGATATGTATCCAAAGGCTCACCATCTAAAAGTGTTGGTACACACCATCCCCAAACCAAGCCTATCTCTAGGCCCACCATGCCAACCTCCCATCACTCCTTCAAGAAATCTTATGTCATCCCCCCTCCACCACCCTTGCAACCCAAAATAACCTACCATATCCCCCCTTCATCCGTTAAATCCATTTTGGGTCCCTATGTCCCAAAATCTACCATCCTCCATCCCCCCATCAGCCATCATAAAAATCTTATTCCCTCCATTCCTACGCAAGATCAACAAAGGCTCATATTAGGGCACATCATCCATCATCATCCCCCTACACGCTCTTCCATATCCTCTCCATCTCACAAAGCTTCTCCTAACCATCTTCCCAAAGCTTACCACAACATTGTAAATGCCAACTTCAAAATGCATAAAGCTAAAAATCCACATCCTAGGCAATCATATGTCTATTCTAAAAGACATACTCCAAAAAGGAAAAATCCAATCAAAGAATGCAAAATAATGCATAAGCCTATGAAAAGAAAATCCAAAACCATGTGGATCCCAAAGAAAAAAGTTGAAACCCAATGCATAATGGCATCCACCATTGTTAATCCCCCATCTAGTGACTCATGTCCCCCATCTCCTAACTCCATCTTGGGTGCCTATATCCCCAAGCGCGCTTCCACAAATCCTCCATCAAGCCCGCATCTACCATCTATCCCCCATATGCTCTTTTCACACCCGTCCCAACATGTCCCAATGTTGTTCTTGCAAAAATACCCATCTCATGCTCCTTTCCAGCCTTTTCATCCCTCCATCTCCTACCATCAATCCCATCTAATCTGATCTATTGCATAAATCACACATCCAATATACCAACAGCTAGCAACAAAATTGAACATTCTAATAGCCAGTGAAAAATCCCAAAAAAGCCAAAAATAGCTGAAGAAAGCCAAAATCATTCCAGCTAAGTCCAAAGTCAAAAAGTCAAAAAAATAAAGAAAAATAAAGTGTCCACTGGTGAAAACTTGGCAATTCAAGTGCCTTAGAAAAGTACCATGATGAAAACTTGGCAAACAAGCATCATGTGTAATCCAGCCATCCCCAACTTGGCCTATCATCCTCATGCTTTTGGTCACATCTTGTCATCTAGCTCCATCTTCCAATCTATCCACCTATCCTCCACCCTCCAACTTCCATCTCACACCATCCACTTATCTCCTACAGCTTTAGCCAACCATCATACCTATCATCCATCTCCCTAGCCCCTTCAACTTTTTCCATCCTAGCTTCAATCCTATCACATCCATCATAAGACCTCCTTCCACGTGTCATCTTCTGACTGGGGGCATTTTATTCTTTGGAGATCTTGTCTTTTCCATCTTCCCTTGTCATTGGTATCTAGCACTAGGCTATCCTCATGCAAACCCAATGTCATCTCTTTATATCCATCATAATCCTAGCTATCTACCATCCTATCCAGCCATATCATCCTGCTCCTCTAGCTATCCTTGGTCACAAAATCTCTCATCATCATTGGGATGCATCCTCTTCAAATCCATATCTTCTACTATCACCCCATCCTTAGCTTTCACATCTTGCACAGCATCGAACCATCCCGCTATCCTATCATCCTGAGCTTTTGCCTACTTGTAACTATCTTGGTCAGCTTTAGCTTGTAAATATATTGGTTTTTCAGCTTGTTCATCCTCTTTTGCTTAGTACCATTGTATCTATCCAACTTTCGTGTCAATTCATCCTTAATCAACATCTTGCACACATCGCACAACCCTTGGTTAGCTATTCCAATGCATCCTTTAGCTAGATCTCTAGTCACCAAAGTGTTATCCTTCTTAGTTTAGCTTGCCAGACACATCACTCATCCAGATCCATCAGCTTAGGTGCTCTTCGATAGATCCTTGCAGGATATAGCTTTCCTCATGTCTGATCTTGGTCTGTTAGTACCTCATCCTACCCATCTCGTTGGCAAACGGTTCTCTTTTGGATTTTCACTTTCTTTTGATTTGGAATACTTCCCTTTTGGGTCTTGAAGTATCTTTTCCAAACAATCTTTTTATTCCCTCCTCAAAGTTGCCACGATCTTCCATATCATGGTATACTGTGAATGGGGCAATCAAGGTGTAAGGTCTTGATCAAGTCTTTTGTTTGTTTTTCTTTTTTGCTTGTGGGTTACTCAATTTTGGTTCCACTTTGATTCTTTTGAGATTCATGTGTGATGTTGGGGCAATCCTTGCGTGTTTTTTTTGAGTTAGTTTGTTAGTCCTCTGGACAGTTGGTAAAAAGGCCTTGATGTTCTTGGTAACCTTGGCAATTAACCAATAGTCCTATAGAAAATCTAGTGCTCAACTACATGGTGGTACTTCTCTTTGAAGTATCCCCCTACTCAAAAGGCTTCAATGGATTTCCTTTCATCTCCATTATCCCCCATCCATATCCAACATCCGTCTCTCCTACCCCAGCTTATGCATCAGTATCTCTTTGAATCCATCTTCACTTTTAGCTTTAGGGATCCACAATCCTAGTCTTAGGGATCCACCAATCCAATCAATCCACCAAGCCTCATCTTTTGAGATCCATAATCCTAGTCCTAGGGATCTCCAAAACCCATCTTCCACCAATCTGACTCTTTGAAATCCTATTGCATCAGTTTATAATCCCATCATCCCTCCCCTCCTCCTGGATTCCTTTTTATAGTGCTCTGCTCCTTCATCCTTCCCCCAATCCTAAAAGTCTTAAGCTTGCTTCCTCTTGTGTCTCTGACCTCCCTTTATCATTCTCCCGTAGTGAGAGTTTGAGCTAATTCAACCCCTTCTCTTTGCCAATTTGAGTCTCCTTGCTCATCTCAAATTCTTGTACTTTTCAAGAAGCCGTCGAGCCTCGTTTTCTCTCCCCGCCGCCTTCTTGAGGGGCCATCTCTACATCTAGTCTCTCCTCTTCTTATCCAAGACTAGGGCAACCTTGTTGCTAAAGCATCTTCCTCATGTCTTCTTCATTCGAACATCTTTGAAATAGTGTTGTCTCAACACTATGTCAAAGAGGGGAAAAATGTAGACACCTAAATCTGATTCCACCACTTCGATAATCTTATTTAGTTATCTCTAAAGGCATCATTAATTAAATTCCTATTTAATTAATCATTTGCCATCCCCTAGCTGATTAATTTAATTAATCATCTATAGTCCTAATTGATAAGTCAAATAATCCATTATTTATCAATTAATCCTATTCTTCTATCTAATTCCAAGATCCTCACTTATTAAATAAATCTATTTGATAAATAAAGCCCTCAAATCTAATAACCCCTAAACTATCCTAAACCCCCTTTTTAGCCTAATCCACCCCATCCACCCATACTAACCAAGCTTAGCCACTAACTCACCCACCCTCATGAATGCCATCCACTTGCATATATCTAACAAGCCTAATCTAATCCTAAATCACCTCTAATCCCCCCCCCCCTAAACTTGTCACATTCCCTAAGCAAGCTTAAGATTTTCCTAAGCCAAGCAAAGTCAACAATCTCAACTCCCTCTAAAATATCCCAACCACTAAGCTTTGAATGCTCTTACAAAGGCCATAAAGACTTTTACAAGCCCATTCATTGCTCTTAAGAGCCATTATGAAGGGTCTTTATGAATATATTATCCCTTGAGCCTCCTTTGTTGACTCATCCATCCCTTTGCCTCCATCCACTCACCCTATGACATGTGTCACTCCCTGATTGGTGCTAAACAAGCACAATCCATGTGCTCCCCTTTGAGTGCATCCTAGCCCTCCTTAAGCTTTCATCTCACCTTGTATCTTAGCCCTCAAACCCTCAAGCCCTTAGCCTATAAATTGAATCCCCTTCCAAGCCATTTTATCACAAACCTTGAGTTAAAGTTATAATGCTAGTTTGAGAAACCAAAGCCATCATCCACACCCAAATCCAAATCCTCCATTGAAGTGAATTTGAAGCTTGAGCATACATCCCAAATCCTATCAAATAGACTCATCCCTAAATCAAGTGACCATCCTCATTGGGAGAGCCATTCCATGGCTCATATTCTCATTTGAGGGTTTCACTTTGTCTCTCATATATGTTATGATTTTTATGCTAGTTAATGCTTTGTTCTCTTAATAGATTAGTATTTCTTGCTAACATATTTCTCATATACACCCTAAAGTAAGAGAGATAGAGGATGTGGAAGAGAGTGAGTTGAAGGAGCCTTTTTTACACTGGTGATAATTAAGGCTTGCATTTAGAGGATTGGGAGATGGTGCCAAAAGACAAGGGGAATTGTAAGGATTTTGTCCAAAAAACCTTGTGAAAACTCAGAAGAAGAATGGATTTCTAGAAAGAAAAATAAAAAATAAAAAAAATTGGTGGAGTCAGATAAGAATTTGTATGAAGAGGAATCTATGGATAATGACTAGGACATTGGCTACACAAAGAAAAAGAAAGATAAGAGGGTGGACAAGAAGAGGAAGGAAATGCAGATTGGTAGGACCCTTGTGCCTAAGAAATAAGACAAGGTTGTTATTTTTTCCAATTTGTGTGGAGGAGGAGGAGGATGAAATGGACATGGATATTCAAGAAGAGGGTAGCAACAATTATGCCTAGCCAACCAAGAGGATAAGTATGGGGATGCTTCCACTTTGAAGGAATAGGATATTGATTATTTTCCCACCCATGTTGCTAAGACCAAGTCTTCTAATGAGACCCCTACAATTTCAAAAGGTAGGAATTTAGCATTGAAAAATATGAGTATGGATATAGTGAGGTTAGAAATTGTGAGGGAGAAAATTGACCTAAATTTTGGAGAGATGGAACCAAGTAAAGTGGATCTCAAGGTTCTCATTGATCCTTCTTTGATTATTCTCAGTGAGAACTACAAGGAGGAGGATATGGACTTATTGGATAATTCAAGGAATGGTCTTTTGGATAATTTTAGGTCCATCAAGTAGATGTTTCATCAAGTTATTTACCTAAAGGATAGGATGGGGATTGTGGATGGTAGAATTAATGGTGAAAAGATCCATGATGTTGCTAAGTAAGAAAAAATCTCTATTGGATCTCTAATTGACATGGATACTTTCTATAGGCTAGAGGGCTAGGTGTTGGAGCTAGAAATAAAGTGAATAGTATTAAGAGAATCCTCAAGAATGTATTGGATCAGAGCTATAAAATTATCAAATCCTCCAATGAGGATGTCAAAATCCTAATTAGTAAATTAGAAGGTAGTCCAGGGGTTAAAGCCATAGTAACTATTGCTAAAGATTAAGGTGTTATTGCTAATAACAAGGAAGGGATTGGGAGGAGGACTAGAGCCAACACTAGGAAAATGACCATTGGGGCCTCTTCAGACTTTGGCCATATTAAAGAAGCTACTAAGAAGATGGACCACCTAGAGGAGTGGGCAGTTGAGATGATCAAGAAAATGGGTTAAGTCCCATTTTTTCTCCCTTCTTCCATAATTTTTTGTGTATTTTCAGTACCATCTTTTTTTTGTTATGTTGTTCTTTTATAGTTGGCTTTCTTCAATTGTTGGCTCTTTCTCTTTTTGATATATTTTATCTTTGAATTTAATGTTATATCTATAGTATCTTTTGTAAAGGGTTTTAGGCCTCTTCAAAATATGTTTTCCTTATAAAAAACTAAGAAATTTTACTTATACTTGGTGATAGAAAGAACAATGAGTTAAAAATTTGGAAGAAAGTAAACAAAATAGTTAAATTGTGAGCTTAATGGTTATAGCAAGTGACTTCTGATAAAGTTTATGAAGTTTTATTGCTATTGAAATTGTTTGAAGGGGTTGTATGATACCTGAACATAACTAATTCACCCCCCTCTCTTAGTTATCTAACACTTTTTGCCTCAAGTTTTGCATTCTTCTTAACAAATTATCTTGATAATCAATAGAAATGAATTTATTTTTCAACTTACCAACTATATTTACCAAGTCTTAATCTTTTATTTTTCTCTTCTCTATATATTAGTTTTCAAATTTTCCCACCAAAGAGATGCATGCCCTTTAAAAATTTTAGTTCATATCCTTACCTTCCTATCCTTAGGGTACTTTCATAATAAAATTATTTCTCAATCTCATAGATCCAATCCAACAAAGCATGAGTATCAAGCCTTCCATTGTATGCAAAAAGCTCAAAGAAAGGTTTTGTGGCCTCTCTAATCAAAGCTCTTAGAAGTCTCTCTTCATCTATTTCCATGTTAGGTTTGGGATTTGGTGTTGCTTCTACTTCTTCTTCATCACTAACATCTTCAAGATGTACTCCTTTTTTGTGGGTTGTTTCAATAGCTTCAAGTCTAGATGTAATATGTTTTAATACATCCATAATAGAATCATCTATATTTCCTCTACATTAAACCATTTTAACAATAGTTCCTACAAAAATCATAACCTTGTGTAAGTTATAGGTTAGAAACTATTTCTTCCACTCTACAACCAATCTTCAACAAGGTTCTACACAATCCCAAACTTAGCCAAGAAAGAAAACTCACTTTGATACCACATAATGTAGGGGGAGGGGAAAAATGACACTTCCTAGATATGCTCACTTATATGTACACACTAAATCCATAAAATAGGAGAAACCACAAAAAATAATAGAGGAATCAATGTAACAATGAGGTATTATCTTCATTAAACATGTTAGGCATAAGGTTTGCCTGGTTACACCCATATACATTCAAATTACAATCAGTTAGCTTAAGAGATTGGGCTTCCAAAGGCAATCTATTTGTATTTTCCTTCTCTTAACTTCATTGTAGATTTCTTAATCCTATATCTTTAATTTTATAGACAACAAGATCACAAGTTGGCATGTTAGGCAATTTATTACAAAATATAGGTCATGCCCCAAAGGAGAATCCATTGATCTTTCAAAAAAGAAAACTTCTATAAGGAGAAGGATAGGCCCACACATGATCCAAGAAGAGGTTCTCAAGTGTAATGAATACCATAATTCAAAGTAAAGCTTGCATGTTACTTAAGCTTCTAGAAAAACAACATGCCTCAAACAAATAGAAGGATAACTTCCTATGGAACAAAGTTTTGTGAGTTTAGATAAAGGATCCATGATTGGTCCACATTAAGGAGGTGAATGTGTGGAAAGAGAAAACACAAAGAGTAATAACCACTCTTTAAACAACATATAGGAACAAAGAAAAAAAATCATTTTTTGGTTGATACAAGATTGACAAAGTACCCATGCTGCTCCTGCATAAATTTCAATATTAAAAATATTTTTTGTTGAAATGTGTGGACTATTATGCTATATGTTTATCTGATGTTTAATTTTTCATGTTACAACTTACTATATGAGGTTAATGACATTGACAATAATAGTCAATTACTATAATACTCAATATATAAGCTAACATGTTTTTGGTAACGACCAAATTGGATATAATTATGAGATTTAGTTATTTTACCAAGCTTTTTTATTGAAAGTTAAATTTGTTAAGTTTTTTAAAAGTGTTTTCAGGACTTGAGGATAACTCATTCACCTCCACTCCTAGTTATCTAACAATTTTTATCTAAACCAAGTGCTTGAATAAGAAAGTTTAAAGGGAATTAAGCTAAAGATATGAAGTTGTATAAGAGAGAGGTTCCTAATTTGAACAAAGAAAACTTCAGATCTTGGAAAAGAAATATGAGGTTTTAATTATCAAGAATTGGATAATTTACATTGTATTATATAGATATCAGTACAATTCACCATCACTTGGACCAGTGGCAGTAAAGAAGATGATAGAGATTGCTTCTTCTCTTAATGATGTTGAATTTAATGATATCAAGGACTACGCTACTTCCAAAGAAATGTGGGATAAAATTTCACTTGTTCATGTGGAGATTACAATGTGCTAAGGGCAAAAGATGAGAGCCTAAGAGGAAAATTTGATGACATGTAGATGAAAGAAGGAGAGAACATTGCACAATACAGTAACTGAATCAAGGAAGTGGTTAGTGCCATCAATTTTTCTAGAGGAATCATATGCAATGAATACATTGTAAGTAAAGTACTAAGATTATTGTTTTCTATTTGTGCTATTAGAGTTTAATATATTCATGAATTGAGAGCTATTCTTGATACTACACTTACTTTTGATGCTTTGGTTGATAGATGTTAGAATGATTTATAATTACTAAGAGGGGGGTGAATCATTTATCCTTAGGTCAAAATGTACCAATTGAAGTTCTAATAACTTCAAATACTTCAGATATATGCATTCAACATCTTAGTCTCTATAGCAAACAATATATAACTTAAACTTGTAGTCGAGTGTCCTAATAGTAACAAAATTGCACAATGTAAAACATTAATAATAAAACATCTTAAATGACATCCACAAAAGTATGACACTAAGATTTAACATGGAAACCTAATTTGGAAAAAAATAGTAACATTTCACCAACTTTTCACTCTTTTGAAGTGAGCTTTGTTATGAGCCAAACCAATTAAAGGTTACAAAACACATTGTTAAATGTGACCTTGTTAAAGGATTTAATCACCCTATTAGGAGTGGCCTTGTTAGAGGGATTAAGAACATTTGATTAGAATACCACCTTGATTAAATGATTTCAATAATGATACAATGGTTAGAAAGTAATAAAAGAAATATCTAACAAATACAACTCACTTTGCAAATTTAGATCACAATTTGGTTCCTATGTTGATCAGCGAACTAGCCTCCATTGTCATCTTTGTCTCTAATATGCTTGGAAATCCTTCAAGAAATCACTCTTCACCTCTTCACAACTCTTCTTAACCTCCTGCTCAAGTTTTTCCAATCAATAACATCAACAATAGCTCCAACCTCTATTAGGTTATCCCTTAAACCTCCATAAATAGTTAATTATGATATTTTTTTTCTTAAACATCACCATAGATCTTAGGGTTTGGTTTGGTTCATTGAATCCTTCCACAATTTTATCTCCTCTATTCTCTTCTATAAACTTCTCCAAACTTCTCCTTGAATTCTTGCATGGAAATGCTCAAATATTATTTTTGTCGAATTAAATGTCTTAGGTCATCTATCATTATCTTCAAACTACTTTACATATTCCAAGAAATCAACTATGTCGGCAAGAAATCAAAATTTCTTCATAATCTATCAAATGTTTTCCCTCAACCAACACTATTTTTTAACACTCAATCATCACTAGATTACTCAGTTGCTACTAACCTATTTGTTCAACATATATACTAACATGTGGTTAATATGATGCTTAGTCGGCACTATATTTTCTTAGCTTATAATGGTGCTCTATTGAAACTAGCATCACTCAACATAAACTTAAAAGTTCCTTAATTTTCTTCTCTTTTTCTTGGTTAAGCCTATGTATTTGATCATTCTTTGATCACTTCTTAAAGGCTTCAATACAACTATTTTCTTTACTTAGGTTATGATTTGACAATCACTTTATCTTGCCAAAGTCTAACTAATCAAATGCCCATTGTAGTTCCTCATAACTAAACCTTTCCTCTATGTCCTTTTTTATGTCCTCAAATCCTCTTCATCAATCATCTTGATATGAAACTCAAATATGATAGAAACTATCTTACAAATAAGGTTTGACATCAATGACAACATAACAATTGTCGCAATCATAGTTTCCAATAATAGATTGATTTCTTTTGAGTTGAGTAACTTTGATAACAATTTTGCTAAGGTTAAAAAACACACACAATTTATATTCTATGAAGGAATATAGTTGGTAGTTACACACAAGATCATGCATGCTCCAAGCTTCTCTTCAATAGAATCAAAATTTCTTAATTAAAGAGTAAATGGGCCATAAATGGGCACTTGTCATTTTGTTTGGATCACACAAATTGTGCATTTGCAAACTGCAACATGTCATCTATAACTATTGGAATTTCAAGGAAAAATGAGATTAGTAAAGATGAAGTTTGATTCAGATGAGAAAGAGAAAAATGATAGAAACACGGTTAGGTAGGAGGCTAGTGAGAGGAACATGAATTTTCAAAGGTTAATTACCCCTAATTTGTTTCAAATTTAATGAAGTTGTTCATATTGTATCTAGATATCCTAACAAGATAAGGAATGATAAGAGTGATAAGAGGGAGATGAAATAACAAAGGAAAAAGTATTATAAAGACAAGGGAAAGAAGTCATGTTACCTAGTAGAAGACATAATGAGTTAGAATCTGATGATTAAAATGAAGGTGAGAAAGTTGTGTATGTTGATGCGAAAGAAGATTCAGAGGAGAAAAAAGGTATGAAGAAGAAAAATTCCTTATATCTCATGTTAGTAAGAATGATACTTGGATTATTTATGGTGGTTTTTCACATCACATGACTGATGATATTGATAAGCTTGAGAAACTAGAAAAATATGATGGTGGATTTGTTAAGCTTGGAAATGATGTTGCATGTCTTGTAAAAGGAAGAGGTTCACTAATGTTCAATGAAAACATTAAATGTGATGATGGTTATTGGGTTAAAGTTCTGAAATAAAATTTAATGAGTGTTGTATAGCTGAATAACATAGGCCACTGACTAGAGTTTCTAAATAGAAAATTGAAAATCTTTAATCTTGATGGAAAATTGATTGGGACTAGTACACAAATAAGAGCTAACCTATTTTACCTAGATTATACTATAAATACCTGTCTTTTTGTTAAAGTTGAAGATATTTGGTTATGGAATAAGAGACTAGTCTATCATGTAAATTTTGATAATATGGTGAAAGTTAGTAAGAAGAAGAAAGCGAGAGATTTACCAAACTTGCATATGCTTGATGATGCTATGTGTAACGAATGCCAACTAGGTAAGATGATTAAATTAATTTTATCAAACAAATCATATTCATCTAATGATATATTAGAATTGTTTCATAATGATATTATTTGTCCCATGAACATTGAAAGCTATTATGTGGTTAGGTAGTTCATTCTATTTGTTGATGATAATGCAAGAATGGTGACTGTGATATTTAAACAGCTTAAATCTTGTTGTGATGTGAATATCAAGATTTAACTGTGTGACTTTGAGTCAAACTCGATGACCCATGTTTCATGAGTAGTGATTCAACATGAATCCATCTCTCATGAGAATAAATGGAACACTTAGCACTCATTGGATCTAGGTGATGCTCACAGGGGTGAAGCACCGGGACTTCCTAGGAGGTCACCCATCCCAGTACTACTCCAGCCTAAGCGCGCTTAACTACAGAGCTTAAATCTTATGAATTTGATATGTTAAAATGGTACAAGGAAATAATTGAGAAGGAAAATAGTAAGTAATTGAAATTATTAAGATATTATAGAGGAGCTGAATTCATGTCTGATGAATTTACTATCTTTTCTATTGAGAATGGAATTAGAAGACAAGTATCTATAGCTAGAACACCACAACATAATCATGTTGCAAAAACAAGAAACATATTCATTGTTGATTGTTCTAGAATGCTACTAATTGAGAAAGGAGTTGCACAAATATTCTTGATACATGAAATTAATGTTTCTTTTTACACCCTTAGTCAAGTACAATTGAAGAAAGGTACCAACAAACTACCTTATGAAGTCATATATCAACACATACTGAGTGTAAGTTATTCAAAATATTTTAAGGTAGTTGTTTTATTCATAAGGATGATAGAAATAGAATATTTGATTCAAAAGGAGATGAATAAATTTTCCTATAATACCCTACTAGAAGAAAAATATATAAGTATTTGACTATTAAAGTTATTGACACTATGGTGGAAATTGCAAATGTGAGAATTGATGAGTTTGCAGATTAAAATGACAAGGAAAGAAAGAAAGAAAATAAAGAATACAATAGATTTCTCTATGTACATGAAGGAGTACCTACCTCTTTATCCAAGAAGAACACCAAGTCACAAAAAAGGATTATCGAATAATTATAGAGAGGTACTAAGAAACAACATAAAATACTTGAGTAATAGCTAGAGGATACTAAGAAGAATGTGCCCAAACCAAATGTTGAAAATGTTGGAGAAATTAAAAAGAATCCTATTTTAGAAAATTGTGTCAAAAGGAACCATTCATAGAATTATATAATTTGAGATAAGAATTTTGGAGCCATGAGAAAAGTAATATTAGAGACAATGCATGCCTAATTTTCAAAGTTTGAGCCTATAACTGTAAAAGATGCACTTGAAGATAAAGATTGAACCAATGAAATTAATGAATAAATAGATTATTTTGAGAATAATAACACATGGACACCAGTTCTAAGACCTAAGGACAAGAATGTGATTAGAACAAAATGGATTTTCAAGAACAAGTTGAACAAAAAAGAAGTTGTGAGGAACAAAGCAAGACTATTATGTAAAGGTTATGCACAGGAGGAAGAAATTGACTATGGTGAAATATTTACACCTATTGCAAGATTAGAAAGAGTGATAACACTACTTGCATCTGTTGCATACAAAAGATTCAAAGTCTATCAAATGGATGCCAAATCTACACTTCTAAATGGAATTCTGGAGGAAGAGATCTACATTTTGAAACCTGAAGGATTTTTGGGAAAATGTCAAAGGAACATGGTTTATAAACTACACAAATATTTGTGTCGATTGAAATAGGAACCCTGAGCCTGGTATGAAAGATTATATTTTATTTGATATGAATTAGTTTTGTTAGAATTAATGACAATAGTAATCTATACTTGAAGAGTGAAGCTAAAGATAAGTCCTTAATGGAAATGGTATTTTGATGATATCATATTTGAAGGAAATAAATTGATTTGTAAGTCATTTTTTGTGACATAAAATTCTTTATTGGTTCACAAGTTCATCAAGCTAAAGGTGTAATATACATTACTCACTCCAAATACATCAAGGAGATACTAAAAATATTTGGCATGGACAATTCAAGACTAGGGAGCCCTTAAAATAGTAGGGTGTTGGATATAAAGTTGTTGAAGTAACCACACACCCTTCAGCATAGAAGGCCATAAAATAGTAGGGGGGGATGGATCCAGATAGGAAGGATGGATAGGGATAGAAATGTACAGGGCCTCTACTGAAGTAGAGAAAGATTCTCTATGTAACATTCATAATCACCCCAACCCAACCCTTAAGCCAGATGTGAATTTTCTAAGGAAGACAACTCGCTAAAAGTGAATGAAACATTGTACAATTCTATAAGTGGAAAGAAAAAAAAATGTATTTCATAGAAGACCTAATATTGTACATGGAGTTGGAATAGTAGAAATATTTTTAGCCATTCCTAAGAAGACACATATTTGGTACTAGGTGGATGCTATAAGTTTTCAAGGGTCCTCCTTGTCTATTGGTTGTTTTTGGTTAAGTGAAAGATTATTGTGGGGGGGATCTCCCTTTACTAGAGCCTAGTTTTCTTTTTTTATTTATGATGTGGACGACTCAAAAATCTCATATGTTACTTTCCTCAAAGAATTCTATAAAGTTAAAGTTTCTTCAAAGGCCTTTCTAGCCTACATTTGAGGGTTGTTTCTTGATGTTGTCTCCTCAACACTTACTCTTTACTAAGATGGAGCGATCATATATTGAGGTGGTGATTTTCTATGTAGGTAAAGTTCATGGTGGAAGGACTTGTCATCTCCTTTTACCCTACTACGATAGTGATAAAATTCTTAATGGTTTTGCTTGAGGCTCCCCTTTCTCCTATTGAGGTGGTATCCCTTACTATTGAGGTGGAAGGGAATTGAGATTGGTAGATGGGTGTGGAGATTTTTTCACTCCCTTATGGAGTGAGATGATTCAAGAATATGGATGAGCATGGAGGATATTTTCTTACTTATGGTTTTAGCTAGTTCAATAATATGTACCTTTAGGTGGTTGACCATTCTATGATTGAAGATTATTTCTTTATTTTGGGGTTAGGGGGTAGCATCTCCTTTTCCCCAATTATCTAGTGGATCTTGAGGGTTTAGGTTATCCATTTTAGGCCTTTGTTTGTAGTTGATGCTTTATTTTCACATATTCCTACATTTTTCCTTTGTTGGCTATTTAATGGCTTTGGTTTATTATTATGTTGTTGAATATCTTTTTGCAACATTTCATCCATGTTGGGTTTTAGATGCCTTTCAAAATCTAGTTGTATTGGGTTTTAGGGCCACATTAAAACCTATTTTACTTAATCAAAAACCTATCAAAGAATATTGTGATGCATGAAAAAACCAAGCACATATAAATTAAGTATCCCTATTTGAGAGAGAAAGTTCAAGGAAAAAGTTAGACTAGACTATGTGAAGTCTAAATAGAAAATAGCAAATATATTCAACAAGTCATTGCCTGAGGATTCTTTTGAGTATCTAATAGGTAAATTTGGGGTCCTTCACGTATTTAATGTTTAGTAAGAGAATATTTAGGGTTGCATCAATTCAAGGTTAATTAGACTATCTTTATGGAGTTGATGCAGGAGTTCACTCTTTAACAACTATCCTAGAATTGTGAAAATGAAAGGGATGCAATAGATGTAATTAGTACATGCAAGTTACAAGGTGTATCTACAAGGTTTAATAAGTTTCTAATTGAAGCTTATAGTTACCTTTGGCATTGTTTCCAAATGGTTATATGATGTTGGTAGGATGAATGTTGATGGTATTCCTCTGGGGGAGTATCCTAAGCATTGACATGTTGCATTAATGACTATGCTTGTCATTGATGTCAACATAGCAATATGTAAAGACTAGCATAGTAGTAGATAGAGATTAAAGTCATACAGAAAAAGGTTTCATGTCATGGTGATGCATAGGTAAGGACATATTCTACATTGTGTCTTGATGATAAGGTTTAATGTGTATAGATTAACTCAAAGAGATATAGAAGATATGCCTAATTTACAGAGAGTAGTAAAAAAGAAAGAGTAATTATTAAGCAGTTTCTAGTGATCAAGCATTATATCTTCTAACACAGATATAATCTCATGATGCACAATTAGTTAGTGATAGAATATATTAGATGGTGATGTCAACAAGTGTGCAAGCCCTAATGTTGCATGTGTGAGAATTTGTATAGACTATGAGTTGACAACGCTATTATAATTTGTGAAATAATTAATTATCTTATTATAATTAATTAGGAAAGCCTCAAGGCTGACTCAAAGAATTATTTTGAAGATACAGTATAAAGGAAAGATGTTTTCCTTGTTTGTAAGTGTGTGTGATCAAGCAGTAAGTACAAATTGTTCAAGGAAGTACAAAAAGGAGTAGAGTGTTTGGTGAATGTGAGTAAGTGATCCAAGGGATTATTTGATGTGAGGCTTGTGATCTACTAACAATATAAAAAGGAGAAAAGGTCTATTAATAGGACAATGAAAGAGGAAGTAGTATAATAAAATTTGATTATTTTGCAAGGAATAATACAGAGATCATTTGGATAGTAGGTTCATTGGTCTTTCCCTTGAAGTTATTTGGTTAGTGGGTCCATCTACCTTCCACAACCCCTACCAAGGTTAGCACAACTCCTAACAGGGATTCAAAGTCTCCTAATAGGGATTGATATGTACTAAATGTTGTTATAGACACCTAATAGGGTCCATCCTCTAACAAGGAATATTTATATTAGTACATCATCTTGTGGGTATTAATTCCATTGAGGTTTTCCCTCTAGTCAAGGATTTCCCTAGTTAAGATATCTAGTGTTATCGTGCATGAGTATCATGTTGTGGTTTCTTATTATATTTCTCATATGGTTATATTTTATTAAGGTTGATAATTGTGATAATAGTTGGATAACTTATTCACCCCCCCCCCCCCCCCCCCCCCTTCTTAGTTATAATGGTGGGCTATAGATTCTAACAATTGGTATCATAGCATTAGGTCCTTGAAGAGAAATCTTAATAGCTTTGGGAGACAAGTGGTTAGTCATTTCAAAAAAGATAGTCCTAAGTCTAATAGACAAAATTTTGACACCCAGAAGATGGAGCTTCTTGGTGAGACACTAGAAATGTGTAAAGAATTAAGCATCGAGTTTCCAAATAAAAAATCCTTCTATTTCATTCAAAGGAATAGAAGCACAAGTAAAGACAAATATAGATCAAAAGAAGACATGAAGATCAAAGAAGCTATTGATATGCTAATGGAAAAAGAGCCAAAGGATATGGAAATTTTTGTTTGTTGGACATGTAAAGAGTTTGGTCATTTTTCAACCTAGATGTCCTAAGAGAGTAAGAAAACTAGAAATAATTCTCTTTCTGATGATGATGAAGAATTTAAACCAAGTATGGAAAGATTCTTAAATGACTATGATGAAAAAGATAATGAGGCTGAATTGGATAAGAAATATGAAGTAGTAGAAGAGACAGCTTTGGTAACTATTGTTGATCCAAAGAATAACCATGAAAATGTAGAAGTTATCATTGAGAATAACAATTATTTTCATAGTGGAAATTAGATTGAAGAGTAGAGATATAAGCCTAGAGAAGAAGAAAGATTTGAGTTGATAACTTCTAGAAGAAGTATATCAAAGAATAACCCTCTTGAACAAATCATTGGGAGCAGAAACAAAGGAGTTCAGACAAGAAATTAGGTAAATGAAGAAGTATGTGAATTATGTTTGATTTCTCAAGTTGAACTTAAGAGTACAATTGAAGCATGTAAAGATGATCATTGGATTCAAGCAATGAAGGAAGAATTAGATCAAATTGTGAAGAATGAAACATGGGAATTAGTTACAAGATCTAAAGACAAGAAACCAAATGGGTATTCAAAAATAAGATAGATGGACAAGGTAAACTTGTAAGAAACAAGGGCAGACTTATATGCAAAGAATATTCATAGCAAGAAGGAATAGATTATGAGGAGACATATGCCCTATAGCTAGAAAGGAATCAATAAGAATGTTCGTGGCTTATCCAGTGAATAAGAAATTCAAAGTATATTAGATGGATATAAAATCAGCCTTCCTGAATGGAGAACTTGAAGAAGAAGCATACATTGAGAAGCCTGAAGGTTTCCCTCTAACAAAAGAAAAAGGCATGGTATGCAGACTAAAGAAAGTAGTATATGATTTGAAGCAACCACCTAGAACCTAGTATGCAAGGTTGGACAGGTATTTGTCAAAGCTTGGATTTGCTAAAGGTATGACATATAGTAACTTGTATTTGAAATAAATAGAGAATTGATTATTAATAATAGTAATATTTGTTAATGACATAATATTTGGAGGTAATGATAAAGAAAGTGAGAAGTTTTCTATAGAAATGAAGAATGATTTCAAAATGAGTATGATAGGAGAAATGAAGTTTTTCCTAGGTTTATAGATTATATAGAACAGTAATGGAATTTTTATTTCACAAGTATTTGAAGGACTTGTTGAGGAGATTTGGTTTGAAATGTTGTAAATCTATTGGTACACCAATGATAACTGGTCACAAGTTATCTAGCAAATATGAGACACCTATAGTTGAGAAAAATAAGTAAAAATCCATGATTAGAGGTTTGCAATATCTAACTCACACTAGACCATATATAGAAAATGTATTTGGGATTCTAGCTAGATTTCAAGATGATCCTAAGGAGTATCATTATTTAGTTGTAAAGAGGATATTCACATATTTTAAAGGAACATCTAATTATGGGACATGGTATGATAGATCATGTGATTTCAGTCTATGAGCTTATACTGATGAAGATTGGGCAGGCATTATGGATGACAAAAAGAGCACCAGTGGTGGAGCAATCTTTCTTGGAGTGAGCAAGAAACAATATTATATTTCACCGAGTAAAGATGAGGCAGAGTATGTAACAACAGTAAATAGCTATAATCAAGTGATGTGGATGAAGCAAATTGCAAAAGATATTAGTATAAAATTTTCAAATCTTGTTATCATATACTATGATAACACAAGTATAATAAGTATTTCTAAGAATCTTGTATTACATTTTAAGACTAAGCATATATCTATTAAGTGTCATATTTTGAGAGAGAAGGCAATAGAAAAGGAGATCAAATTGTAAATATCTTTACAAAGCCCTTCCCTAAAGATACATTTGAGTACTTGAGATGTATGCTTGGGGTTATGCCTTTTCCTACTTCAAAGTAGATGATGTAGAGATTGCATCAGTCCATTGGTATAGAGCACTATTGTTTGACTACACTAAATGATGATGCTTCTTGTACAGGGGAGTATCTATGATGAGAAGAATCATTGCGAACTCGTGGGATTTGGTATTGAACAATGTCTATGGACACTTGAGATGATTGAAGACTTGAGGTAGCAATTTGACAAAATGAAGCCTTTGTCATTGATGTTGATGGGGTAGAGAATGCATGAAAAAATCTCCTAAGTGTGTATGGGGGGAAGACAATTGTACATATCTCTATTAGGGAGATTTAGAAAGATTCATGAATATCTCTATGGGGGAGATATCCAACATGAAGATACATAACAAAGCAGTTTTCTAGAGGATTTTAGATTTTATTGATGAAAAGGATTTGAAAAGATGAGAGAAATGATAGTACTAGAGTATTGTTTGGTATTCTTGGAACCTAGATGTTTTTTCATCTATGTTGCCATCAATGCCAAAGGGGGAAATTATTAGCATGAATATTGGTGGTATTCTTTTGGGGGAGTATCCTAAGAATTGATGAGAATATGGAAGTATTGATATGTTGCATTCATGACTATTTTTTTCAATGATGTCAACATAGCAGTAAGTATGTGAAGACTGGCAGAGTAGAAGGTAGAGATCAAGGTCTTGTGGAAAAAGGTTTGATGTTCTAGTGATGCATGGGTAAGGACATGTTCCACATTATGTGCTAATGATCTAGTGTTGCACAATTAGTTAGATGGTGACGTTAGCAAGTGCATAAGACCTAGTGTTGCACGTGTGAGAATTTTTATTTACTATGAGCTGATAGTGCTATTGTAATTGTGAAATAATTAATTATCTTATTATAACTAATTGGGAAATCCTAAATGTTGACTCAAGGAATTATTTTGAAGACATGGTATAAAGGATATATGTTTTCCTTTTTTGTAAGTGTGAAGTGTTCAAGGAAGTATTAAAAGGAGCAAAGTGTTTGGTGAATACGAGTAAGAAATCTGAGGGATTATTGGATGTAAGGCTTGTGATCTAGTAACAAGATGAGAAGGAGTAGAGGTCCAATTGATAGGACAAATAAAAAGGAAGGAGCAGTACAATACAATTCTATTATTCTAGAAGCAATAATACAATGGTCATTTGGACAATGCGTTCATTTTTCTTGCCCCTGAAGTTGTTTGGAAAGTGGGTCCATCTACCTTCCAAAATTCCTAATAGGTTTGGTACAACTCCTAATAGGGATTCAAAGTCTCCTAACATGGACTGAGATGTACTGATTGTTGTTATAGACTCCTAACAAGGTCCATCCTCTAATAAGGAATAATTACATTAGTACATCATATTGTGGGTATCATCTGCAACGAGGTTTTCCCTCTAATAAATAGTTCCCCTAGTTAACATATCTCATATTATTATGCATGAGTAGCTTTTTGTGGTTTCTAATAATATTTCTCATATGGTTAAGTTTTATTAAGGTTGATAATTGTGATAATAGTTGGATAATTGATTCACCCCTTCCTACCCTCTCAGTCATATTGGTGAACTATATATTCTAACAGATGTATATGAAACTAAATGTACAAAGGTGAGGGTATTCAATGAGACATGATGTTGTGAGAATGAGTAAGAAAAAAATGATGTATTAGAGATGAGGATTGTTTTCAAAGGGGGAGAGATTGTATGAATTAAAGAATGGAGTTGAAAATATGAATCGATTTACAAGCTTCAAATCCAAGTAAAGATCCAGATGTGGAGAAAAGACCCTAATAAAGATAGAGTTGAAGATTGAAGATAACTAAAGATGTTGATATATTGTATTGGATGGCTTTTTTCATAATTTGTTTCCATCAATGTCAAAAATGGAGATTGTTATACCCAATTGATCATGTTGATGATAAGGGAGATAATGTAAGTGAAAGACTCATATCAATTGTTATGTTGTTATTGATGTCAAGCAAAAAAAGGTAAGATATTATGCTAATTCAGTAAGGTGTAAAATCATCTAAAGGATGTGGTGTTGATTGATGAAGAGTATTTGTAAAGATAATGATAAAGAAGAGAATGGAATGGAAGAAAGTCTTGATAAGAATGAGGATTTCAGTGGGCAGTTGATGAGTTAGACTTTGACAGTATAATTTTGATTTCATTACATGATTTAATTAGTATTGAGATCATGCATAAGAAAGATATGTTAGTTGACAAATAAGGAAAGAAGTGTTGAAGTGAGAAAACAAAGAAACAATAAGTTACATCGAGCTAGTCAGTGGGATCGGTAATGAAGGACTAATGGTCACTAACATATTACACTTATCATTGAGCATATGTTAAGTGAATGAAAAATTAATAGTATTAAATAAGAAAAATAGTGTTAATGAAGATTAGTATTGGTCGTGATAGTGTAGAGTTAATTGAGTAAGGAAAAGAAGCATAGTTTCATGAAGAATCAATTGAAGCCTGATATTTGATGAAAATATGGATTACTTAAGAAGTTTATAAGATATGGATGAAGTTTATCAAGTGATCTATGTTTGGAAAAATTCAAAGATCTGATGGAGGAGATTCAATAATAAAAAAAGGAGCTCAAATTTCAAGGATACAATGTGTTGATTGAATGTCTAAATTCAATGTATACAAGCTGGAAGATGATCAAATGGTTGTGATTAAGTGGAAATTTTTTGGAGAATATGATGAAGTAATAATAACCTATATATTTAAGGGATGAATAAGATGTTCATAATTGATAATCAAAGTAATTTGTGAAGGTGAGGATAGAAGGTGAAATTGAGTAGAGAAACATTATGAAATCCAATACAGGAAGTGTGAAGTCAATGTGTGTGAGTGGATCAACTAAAAAAAAAGAGGAACTAGGAAAAAGTATGAGAAAAATGGAGATCTAAAATAAAAAAAGGTAGTTTTTTACTTATCATATCATTTCACTATTACTCTGTAGCAATCATAGTAGAAAATCTCTTAACGAACTAGACTTAACAGTCTTATTTGTAAATCCTTCTTAAGGTGAAATTTCTTTGAATTTTTCTATTCCCTCTTAAGAAGGCCACTCAATTGAGAAATGATAAGATCTAGATGATCTTTGGTGTAAATCTTCTAATAGGGTCACATTAAAAATTTGTATGTAACCTTTAACCAGGTTGGCTCCTAAGTGAGCTCACTTTAGAAGAGTGAAAATTATGGGTTATCACTTCCCAAGTGTTTTTTTCCATTAATAGGGATTCCACATAAAATATACTCGTGTAAAAATGTGTGAATGATTAGGTTGCACGTTTATTTGATGTTTAATGTTTCATATTGTAACTCAATATATGAGGTTAATGAATTTTACAATAATAGATAATTACTCTAATACTCGATATATAAGCTAAAAAATTTCTAGTAAAGGTTGGATTGGATATAATTGTGAAAATAAGATTTGTTACCAACCTTATTTATTGAAATCTTAAGTTGTTAAGTTGTTGAAAAGTGTGTTGAGGACCTGACAATAATTGATTCACCCCCCTCTCAGTTTTATAACATATCTCCACTCTTCATTTTCTCTATTTTATTTACCAATAAGACGTTAGTTTACCAATTAGATTTTTCCTTTACTTATTCATCTATTTAGTTTACCTATTCAACTTTTCTTATGTGCATCACTTCTAGCCAATCAAATCACCTTTACTTGTACTAATTATAAGGTATTTTCTTCACTGTGTCTTCTCAATATCTTCACGAATCATATTCAACAATCAAATTAACTACCTCCTTTATAGTTTTGACCTACCATTCAAATCATTCAAGTATCCATCATTATTTTTCCCAACTATTATCCAGCTAAATTTTTTTCTTCATAACTTACTCAAATAAATAGGTGCTATCACATAATTAACATCTATACCCATCAAATAAATTCTATGTATCATAGATGCACTTAAAGAATTTTGTATCTCACTCTTTCTTCTTATTTATATATGGTAAAAAGTTAAAAAATATGTCAAATAGTTTGAAATCAATGAAAATAGTATAACTAATTATGTTTCTATCAAATCATATTCTTGACTATATTATTTCATCAAGTTACCTTACTAATCAACACCAATTATGCCAGGATACATAACTTCAACTTGTTGATTAAACTTTTGCAAACCCTCACTAGTGTCCCACAACAAAATTTCACTAAAATTTACTAGTTAGTTCAAAACAATATGCATACCATTGCATTTATCCTTAATGTTTTTTCTTTTTCCTTCATGATCTTATTTCAAATCACTAATGCCTTTGGCCAGATTTCAAGTAATTTTGAGAATATCATCCAATTTATACAAGGTAGGGGAACCACTCCTAATATATTTTAGTTTAGAAAAAATCTAATTAAAGAGGTCCTCTTGGGGAATTAGCATTGTTAAATGGTCTTAGGGCTTCTCTACATAGAGGCTATCATAATCTCTAGGTTGAAGGGGACTCGACAATTATAGTTTATGCTACCAAAATTGGTGAATCCATTCACTAGAAAATTAGGTATATGCAACAAGTTTGGAAAGCATTGAAGAAGTTCAACAACCTATAAATTTCACATATATAGTGAGGACAATATATTATCTTATGGATTTTCTAATCTAGTGGTAGATGGTATCGAAGTATCAATTCAAGAATTCTCCCCACATCTAGGAAATTTCTCACAAATCAAGGATGTCTTGATATTTAATCCAGCTAATTTTGTGTAATTTATGATTGGTTTTAGTTGAAGTGGTCTTCTTTTTACCAATTACTTCAATTTTTATCAATTATTGTAAAGACTTTTTATATTATTGATAAAAATCTATATAGGCCTTGTTGCCTTTTGTTGTAAAAACAAGAGGTCCTCTTGGGAGAACAATATGTTATTGAGAATTTTTCCAATAGAGGTATCATCCTTACACGAGGATCCATTTTCAACAAGGATGTCATTTTTAGTCTCACTGACAATATTCTCTTCTAAGTGTCTGCAATCTATCAATTTTTATTTCCTTTTTATTATCTTAATGATGAGTCATATAGTATGCATTGAAGTTAAAAATTTGCACAATAATATCTAAAAATATTCATAGCTCAATAACATAGACTATTAAAAATTATATCTATAATTTTTTATTTCTAAAATATAAAATAAATAATATATAAAAAGCTAAAAAATAAGAATCATCTACACAATAATAACAATTAGTTTTTTTAATAAATAGGCCCTTCTCTATTAAGTATTAATATAAAACTACATATTCAAAGAAGAATTTGGGGGATACAAGATCACTCTACAAAATTCCACACTACCTTAATCTAGGAAAATATAACTATCCATTAAAAAATAATACAAGTCACCTCAAGTGGCCAGAGTAGTTCCAACAAAGGGAGGCAGATCCTAACAGTCATCACAATCCCATATATCTGTTGGGTTTGGTAAAGGGTCAGGTACAAACCAACTATCATATTCATTTTTTTGTTTTTTATTATCTTCTCCCTCCTCTCTCATTGGAGGTGATACAGCCAAGGCCAAGTGAGCAAACAATTTGTCATTGGTGGAAGAAGGCCACTCAAAAGTAGAAGTAGTAAGAAAAATTAGATAAATATGGGATCAAACATATCTCAAAGAGGAGAAGAGGAAATGTGACACTTCCACCCATTCCATCGTCTAGTAGAGGAGTGGCAAGGGGTTTGGGACCTTGGGGTTTCAGAGCAATGAACAAAAGAGCTACAACCATGGTGTCATCCACAAGGTGGTCTAGTGTAGTGAAATTAGCATAAATGTTAAAGGAATTCCTATGGGGGAGAACCCTAGAAATGTTGGAGACATGATTTAGTGGTTATATGTTGCATTTATGATAGAGTTTTTCATTAATGTTAGCATATTGGTTATTCTATGAGGACTAGAAGAGAAGAAGACAAAGATTGACTTTGTGGAGTTCAAGGATTGAAGATCATATTATACATAGTTGCAGAGATGTTCTAGAGTGTTTTTAGATGCTACAAATAACAGCACATAAAAAAATATGAAGACTAGAGAGAGTTATGAATAATTTGGTGAAGGTATTTTTCAGACAGAATTCTTGGGAAGTGAGTGTTATTGTTTGGATTTCATCTCCTAAAAAAGATGGAATATAGTTGAGTGAGTTGAGATAGAGGTTGAAGATATGTTGAATATGAATTGATTAAACTCACATAATTAGATGATCAGTGAGTGACAACTGTGAGGTGATAGATTACTTATAAGTGTGAAAAGATATAATATTGTGATGAAATGTGTAATATAATATCTTTAGTTGGTCCTCTATTATAATTGTAAATTGGGAAACCCTCAAGGCTGACTCAATAATTTATTGTAGGACTTGGTATAAAGGAAAGGTCATTTCCTTGTGGAAATGTATCTCATGCAGATAATGTGATATGTGATGTATTGTGCAAGCTTGAATGCAAATATCTTTTGGAACAATGAAGAGATTGGTTTTGTAGAGGCATAATGAGATTAAAAGGAACTTTATTTGGCAAGATAAGTTGTTGTTGAACAATTTTTTATGTACACTTGTATTACTTGGTGAGGATAGTACTAAAGCTATTTGGACAGTGGTTCCATCTGTCTTCCCTTTTTTTGGTGTTTTAAAACATCAGGTTTCAAGAACCCAATGATGAGAAAATAATACATCTAGGGGTAGCTAATTTACATCTACAACATACCCATTCAAACACCAGGGCCAACTATAACACTATAGTCCTTCTTCTTCTTCAGGCTCTGCAAGAGCTAGGTAGGTGAACCTCAAATTCTTCATATTGTATGAGTACTAAAGCATACAAATAAATCTTATAAGTAGATAATACCCCTGAATCTTCTATTCTTATGCAAACAACATAGTCATGAAATAGATAATACCATGGCCTATGAACCTAAAAAGGTTAAGTGAGGGCTACTTTTTTTAGCTCTTTAACAAAAAGGGAAAAGGGTTTTGACTATAAATTCATTTCAGCATTACCAAGCCATGAACAACAAACACATAGATCATGTAGCTAATCAATGCCTTATCTATTTGGAAAATTCCACAAATCACTAGCATACATCCTTAATAGTCATTTATACATTTCATATATCAAGACTTCCAGATCTATCCATTCACCTTGTGAATCAAACATCTACATCATTTCTCACTCTCATACTCAACCTATCCCTTCATGAAATTTGCAATGCTATGATGATAAACTAAGAATTTACATGACTTCTTGAATCACAAGCAAAATATATCAACACATACACCCCAAAACATGATACAACTAAGTTTCATGCTCTTTGTTCACAAAACACAAAAGATTATGAACTACATGAATATGACACAAGATTTAGACTAAAGATAATCTTGTTGTTGCATTTTATTCATTTCCTTGAAAAAAATACATTAGGATGCATGAAATTAACTTAGAAAAATGTTGAATAAAATAAGATGATCTATGTATATCATTAACTGTTGTTCATTACAAGAGAAGTGTTTGGCATGAATGGTGGGATCATAGCTAGAGCTCTGCTCAATAGTCTAGAAACAACCAACCATCAACAACTTGGTCGAATCATAGCAATGGAAAATAAATTCTAATAAACTAGAACCAAACCTTAAGAAAAAGAAGAGAAAAGAATATAAAGACAGGAATAATTCCTAGATTAGATCAAATATTGTCATTTGTCCACTTGGAAGACCCCCACCTATTAATGCAAAACTTGTCTCTATCCTCTTTTTGTTATTGGAAATCAGATCTTTTTCTTGTTATTGAGGAATGCATTGAAAATATCTTTAGAATTATGGAAGCATGCAACTAATTAAGATGCCAAATTTGATATTAAACAAGTGCCAAAACACCTGCCAAATGACTTTTGGAGGCAAAATGAAACTCTTAGGAACATTTTCCTCGAATTCTAGAGCCAAAAATCTCCCACGTCTGATCTCTAACCGAATTTGATACTTCATCATGAAAATTTCTCACTTTGTTGAGAATGACCCCATTTTACAAATCTACTTATATCTCTTACTGCCGAATACGTGTGCATTTTTTGACTGCATATCTAGAAAGCTCATCTTCTCCTTATTCCAATGGTATACTACATGTTGCATTTATGATAAAAAAAGGCCCCTCTAACATGCTTTTGAAAAATTAGGTCCGAGCTCATGAAAAACATTTAAAATTAAAAAATTCATATAGTTTTGACTATAGAATATCTTTAAATTCATTACTCAGAGCTATATAGATAATTTAACATAGAATTTTGTTGGTGACCATTTTTGGTGGAGATAAGGTTGCAATAAGCCTTATTTGATGGAAATAAATAAAATGCATCACCAAATTATCTTCATTTCATGCATCCTTTATGTATTTGTTTTAAAAAATGTGTGCTCTAGTATTTAAAAAATAAAATTACCCTTGCCG
The DNA here is from genome assembly GCA_028749045.1 of Cupressus sempervirens. NCBI lineage: Eukaryota > Viridiplantae > Streptophyta > Pinopsida > Cupressales > Cupressaceae > Cupressus > Cupressus sempervirens. The sequence continues at coordinate 461,952,883 of CM053792.1, forward strand.
GAGCAATGTGGGATTAAAGAAAATAATAGTCTTTGCAAAGAAAAATAACAAATGACCTACAAATCGATGACGTTTAGAGGTAAGGTGCTGGGAGCAAATTTTAGAAGATGTCTCCATGCAATCCTTCTCAATGCTATCCTTTTGATTTGCCCATAACAGTCTCCATATCTAGCATTATATAGCTAACCATTGCTTGAACATATCAGATGAAAATCTCTTATACTAAACATATACACACAGTAGCCTCACATAACTCATGATCTAGCATCTAAGTTTAAAAACATGAAAATACCCCTCTAGTCGGTTAGATCAAAGTCACTGGCTAAGTGATTAGCAACATCAATGGGGATAACTTGATCATCAGAAAAGACAAGGTCAAGGTTGTTGACATTAAAGGCTTGGTCACCATCTCCTTTAGCATGGAAGTAGAAAATAAAACATCTATGATCATCACTCATTATAGGGAATTTTAAAAACTTTTTGCCACAATTTCATTTCCTTAAATGCACCTACAATGGGCATATGATCTAGTCTCTAGTTCTATAGTTCTAGATAGCCTCTATAAAAGTTTTGATGCACTTATATTTTTTTTGAAACTTTCATATGCATATTTGTTGGATCTAGTTAAACTCAATACACATTGTGCCTCTAATATCTTTCCTTTGAACAACTCAAAACATTCAATCAAACAAGTCACTTTCTTGATCCATGGTGCCATTCAAAATGAATGTAGGAATGAGCTTGATGAGTACCAAATGGAGGGTGGGAGAAAGACATGGTGGAGTTGAGTGGGCACTTTGTAGGGAACTACATGAGTGCTACTACTCTCACATGGGCTTCTAGTCATGATGATGCCCTCTTTGACAAGATGACCTCCCTTGTTTCTACCCTTCCCTATAGACCTCAACATCTTCTTGTGAGAACTCAGTAGTTAAACTTTGAATTGAGCCATTTTCTAAATTACAACTTAGAACTGGGAGCCATGTGCTTAATTTCAAAAGTATCATTTTGTTCTTGTTCACAAGTCTAGAAAATAAAATAATAATGAGGATTCCCTTATGATTAGAGTTCATGTCAAAAGACATATGATGCCCTCTTTAAAATTAATCCATGGGTATCCTCATTTCTTATCAATCTGATGTAGTTGGTTGAGCCCCAAAGTGGATCTGGCTTAAAAAATAGCAAACTAAAACATCTGAACTATCAAACTAATACAATAAACTTACCTCATTGACTAAAATCAATTTAAGAGATTTATTTGACCTTTAAAACCCATATTTAATCCTTTCTTGCAAACTGCCAATTTCATACCAAGGGGTCTTCTAACTAGCCTTAAAAACTAACTAAAACAGATAACTAGGCTCTAGAAACTAACATGTTGATACTATGTTCCATATTCTTGCAACTTTTCAGATCTTGTGTCATGATGACATCTGGGTCAAAAGATATTGACCATCAAAATCACCTTCATGAAATTGCCTACAAGAAAACATGTTAGAAAATAATAAAATGTGTTTGATTTTGGCTTTGAAAATAGGTCAAATGGACATTTGGAGGCACAAAAAATGGGGAATTAGTTCATTATCATGGGGAGAGTATAAATCTATGATTTGGGCTCATGAAGAATAATTGGGCACATTTAGAAAGCAGTCAAAGTGAGGTACTTGGATTTGTAGAACTAGAAACACTAGCATAACTCCAATTTTCACAAATGGAATGGATTTGGGAAAGTGTGTAAACGGATTGGTCAAGACTTGAAAACTAACACACTTAAGGAAATTTTAGAGTAGAACACAATGGTATAATCCATTTGGTTCAAAAAATCACAGATTCAAAATTATGACATCTAGAATAAGGGTATTGATCAATCTACACTTCTTGGCACCAGTAAAACTTTATTAATTATATTTGGATTCACATTTGAAAACTAGTCAAAAGAGTTTTTCATAGGCTCAAATATGAAACATATCATCTATCTAACCCCTACAGTGCAATGTAAAAGGAAATTTCTCATTAGGGTTAACTGGATCAAATTTATAATTGGTCAAATAAGGCCTCCCATATTTTTGAGCAATTTACATCAACATGACAACAGTAAACAACCAAATTTGAGGGTTTCAAAATCTAGTCAAAACATGTCGAAATGACTTGAATATTAAACATAGGTTTTCATATATGCATACTAAATACTCCCAAAGTGGTGAGTCATGAACAATAACTGGGTGCAAGATATTCAAATGCAAAATAGAATTCTTGTCGTTGTTTGACACTTTAGCAAAAATGTAGATTTGAACATTACTTAAAATGAAACTTCACAGAATGACTCGGAATGGAAATTTATCAATATAAGATGCATGCATATACTAAATGCAAAGTGTTAGAAAAATTAAACACTTCATAGGTCTCAAAATTATAGTTGGGTACTCATGTATTAAATGCGCTTATAGGGGCTCAATTTGACTCAAAAGTCTAAAATGGTACTCAAAATGGGAATGCAATTTTTAGTTCCATGAGTCACCATTTATCTATTGTATACATTTTCCTTGTTGGTTTTTTAAAATATCAAGTTTCAAAAACCCAATGATGAGAACAAAATAGATCTAGGGGCAACTAATTCACATCTACAACATACCCATTCAAAAAATGAGAATGCAATTTTAATATTCCTTATCTATTGTATGTCTTTTCCTTGGTGTTTTAAAATGTGAGGTTTCAAAAATCCAATGATGAGAACATAATACATCTAGGGAAAACTAATTCTTATCTACAACATACCCATTTAGACACCAGAGCCAACTATAAGGCTATACTCCTTCTCTAGGCTTTGTAAGACCTAGGCGAGTGAACCTAAGATTATTCATATGGTACTAGTATCAAAGCATACAACTAAATCTTATAAAGAAGATAATACCCTTGAATCTTCTATACTTATGCAAATAACATAGACATGAAATAGCTAATGATATGATCTATGAACCTGATAAGTTAAGTGAGAGAATCTCTTTTCAAATCTTCAACAAAAAGGTAAAAGGATTTGATTATAAATTGATTTCAGCATTACCAAGACATGAAAAAAAAAATACATAGATCTTGTAGTTGATCAATGCCTTATCTATTGGGAAATTCCACAAATCATTAACACACATCCTTGAAAGTCATTGATACATCTCATATATCAGGACTTCCAAATCTATCCATTTGACTTGTGAATCAGATATCTACATCATTTTTGAATCTCATACTCGACCTATCCCGACATGAAATCTGCAACCCTGTGATGATATATGAAGCATTTACATGACTCCTTGAATTTTACAAGCAAACTATATCAACACATACAACCCAAAATAGTTGTTCACAAAACACAAAAGATTACAGACTACATGAATAGGAGACAACATTCAAATATAAGATAACTTGCTCCTACATTTTATTTATTTCCTTGAAATATATACATAAAGGATGCATGAAATTAACTATATCTTTCTATCAATTGAATATCTTTTAAATTATATATTACTTTCCTTATGTCTATCCCCAGCAGAGTCACCATTTCGTTGGTGTTTTCAAAAATCATGTTTCACCCCAATGATGAGAAAAAAATACATCTATGGCCAGTTAATTCCCATCTACAAAATACCATTTAGACATTAGGGCCAATTATAAGGCTATACTCCTTCTTCTTTAGGCTCTACAAGACATAGGTGGGTGAACCTCAGATTCTTCATATGGTACTAGTATTAAAGCATACAACTAAATCTTATAAAGAAGATAAAAACCCATGAATCTTCTATGATTATGCAAACAACATTGTCATGAAATATCTAGTAACATGACCTATGAAGCAGATAGGCTAACTGAGGGAAAATCTTTTCAGCTCTTAAACAAAAAAGGGAAAAGGATTTTGATTATAATATTGATTTCAGCATAAACAAGACATGAACAAAAAAACATATTGATCTTGTAGCTGATCAATGCCTTATCTATTAGGAAATTCCAAAAATTAGTAAAACACATCCTTGGAAATCATCAAGAGACATTTCATGTATTAGGACTTTCAAATCTATCCATTCACCTTTTGAATTAGACATCTGCCTCTTTTTAAATCTCATACTCAACCTATCCCTTCATGAAATCTGCAATCCCGTTATGGCAAATCAAGCATTTGCATGATTTGTTGAATCACAAGAAAAACATACCACAACATACAACCTAAAAAGGATTGCAAATGGACTTGTTCTCTCTATTCACAAATCATAAAAGATTACTAACAACATGAATAGGAGACAAGAAAATAGACTGAAGATAAACATGTTAGATTATTATTCACTTCCTTGAAAAAAATATATAAAGGATGTATGAAATTAACTCAAGAAAGGATGAATAGACTAAGACTATTTGTAAAACTTCATTAATTGTTGTTCATTACAAGAGAAATGTTGGAGAATGGTGGAATCATGACTTTGGAAAATTTCCAAAAGACTAGAATCAACTCTAAATAAAGTGAAGAGAAGAGAATATAAAGATAGGAAGAATTCCCAGATTAGATCAAATGCTACAATTTGTCCACTTGAAACTCTTCCACTTGTTGATACAAAACCTCTCTCTACCTTCTTACTATAACTAAAAATCAAATAGTTTCCTTGCTTCTAAAGAATGATTCGAAAATATCTTCAAAATAATGGAAACATGCATCGATTAAGATGCCAAATTTGATTTTAAAATACAGGAAAAAAACACATGCCAAATGACTTTTAGAGGCAAAATGAAATTCTCAAAAACATTTTCCTCCAAATGTAGAGCCAACAAACTTCCATGTCTACTCTCTAACCAAATCTGATGCTTCATCATGAAAGATGTTGATTTTGTAGAGAATGTCCCCATTTTACAAATATGCTTATAGCTCTTACTACTGAATACATGTACATTTTTTGATTGCATATTAGTAGAGCTTGTCTTCTCTTGATTTCAGCAATATACTGCACTATGCATTTTGGATAAATAACACCCCTTTGGCATGCATTTGAAAATTGAGTCCCAACTCATGAACACAGATTTATAGTTAAAAAATTTAAACTTTCGTATAATCAAAACTATAGAATATTTTCAAATCATTTAAATTTTCCATATTCAAGATGCACATGAAAATTTTGAAAGAAAATCAATAAAAATCATTTTTTCTTAATTTTATATTGTTTGCCCCTTTTTTATCCAGGTCAAACCTCTTGTTGACTGCCACATGAGTGTCATGTGTTAATCCTTGATTGGTCAACTCCTCTGCATAGTCATCACTACCTCGCTGCCCCTTTCCATGTGTCAACTCCTCACATTATCACACCTTTAACTCTTAACCACCTCTTAACCTTGGCGATCTGGTAATTAACTCCATTTTGTGACTTTGGAACTCTTTTTCCTTAACTATGGTTAAGTCACACTATCATGTAAAATAAGGCTTTTTGTACAATCAAGACCCTTTCTTTGGACCTAGCATTTAATGTCATGACCTTGTGAAGCAATTATCCTTTGAATGTATAGTTAACCTTGCGAATGCATGATTGATCACCACATGTATGATGATGTCATTAGCTTCCCTCGCTATAGTTTGTTTCAAAAAGTTTCCTTTAATTGCATCCAATTGGCAATCTGGGTTCCACGGGTGTGAGCTTTGCCTCAAAAAGATAGATATCTTTTGAGACACTTAAGCTTTGAGTGGTTTAGTATATAAACATATAAAAAGGGCCCTCATAGGACCAATGTGGGATAAAGCAACTTACATTTTCTTTCAAAATCTACACTTCTCTATCGAACTCACAACATCTCCTTTGTTGATTAAATTTGTACTAAAAAAACATTTATGCAAATCACATAACTGGGAGTCATGCCTTGTATTTCATCATCTTTCTTGCATTGTCTTGATCTACAATAGGGAAAAGCCTCACAAACAATGGAAACACCTTACTTTGGACGTTGTGTTCCTAATACATCCAAAAGTACCAGACCTAGAATGATTACAGGTATTTCGAGTGAGTTCTCCCCTTGCATGAGAAAGCAATTACGAAAGTCTCCTTTAGAACCCACTTTCTTCTCTCTCACACATTCATCAATCTCTAATCATTGGCTGCTTCAAAATTCAAGAACAGATTCCTTGCCCCTGAAAATCAATTCTGTAAGGAGGTAAAACACCAACACAAATAATTTCTCATATATATTTGGTATTAAATGGATGTGGGATGTTAATTATTATATTGGTCATAATGTGTAGGTTACAAACCATGAAGATTCAACAAAAACCAATATGAGATCAGTGATAGATCTGATGATGAATGGAGCATTCTTTACACCATCAGGAGTCAGAGTATCTTCAAGCTTGTAAGAACATTTTCCTTATGCACTGCCTAAATCAAGTTGGTGGTTTTCACTTCAAATTTCAATCTAAATTTATGCATTTAAGATTAGGAAAGGTGATTGGGCAACAACTATACTTGTTTCAAAACTTACACCAATTAGATTTAAAATCTAGTACTCTACATTACCAAGTCCTCACTTTACATCTCTATACATGTGTAAATCACAATTAATCATGAGACCGCTATTTTCATAGCTTCTAAGAAAAAACATCAACCCATTTGAAGTAAAAAAGGTCCTTATTTTACAAAATGTTACTTGCTCAAAGCGTGGTGGTTACTAAATTAATTATCCCCTTGTCCTCACAAATTATGCCTAGATCAATTGTCAAAAAATATATGAACAAGTGACACCATAACATCATAGTGATACGTTGTTTCCTTTAGAGCCAGGCTACATCCCACTAATGAAGATCAAAACAAGCTATCCCTTAAGGAATAACTTTAGTATCAACTCATTATGATAATCCAATTTTATATCTTAACAACTAAGATCATGAAAACATATCTTTCAAGCAACCTTCAATCACTAATGTCTCATTAGTCTATTGAATTCAATTGGATCCGGCTATAAAAAAATTCAAATTGAAACATCTAACATCTCAAACTAGCCTACTAAACCTATCACACTAATTGAAATCAAATTTGACTGCTCAAACATCATTTTTAACTCAACTTTCGACCTTTTGCAAACTACCAATTTCGTGCCAAGAGGTCCTCTAATTGGCTTTAAAAATTGATAGAAACACCTGATTGGGCTTTAATATCTAAAATTTTGATCCTTTTTTCTACATTCTCTTACCCTATCAGATCTCATGTCTTGACAACACTTGGGTCGAGAGATATTGACTGTCAAAGTTGCCTTCATGAAATTACCTGCAAGCAAACATGTCAAAAAATAATAAAACATGTTTGGTTTTGGCTTCAAAAATAGGTCAAACTAAAACTTGTGGGAATGAAAACATGTAAATTGGTTCATTTTCATGAAGAGATTATAAATATGTAATTTGTGCTCATGAAGAATAACTGGACACGTTTGGCAAGCAGGCAAAGTTAGGTACTTAGAATTATAGAATTGGGAACATTAGTAGGATAGTGATTTTCACATATGAAATGGACTTGGGAAAGTGTGTAGATGGATTCATCAAGACTTGAAAACTAGAACACTTGAATTATTTTCATATTAGAATATAGTGGATCAATCCATTTGGTCTCATCAATCACAAATTCAGAGTTATGAGATCCCAAATAGGGGTACTGATAAATCTGCACTTTAAGAAACAAGTAAAATTTTACAAACTGCATTTGAAAACTAGTCAAATGAACTTGTCATAGGCTCAAATATGGAACATAACAAATTTTTGAACCCTTGAATGCAATAAAAAAGGAATTTTCCCATTTTTGTCAACTTGGTCAAATAGGGCCTCCCTAACAATGGTAAACAAGCAACTTTGAGGGATTAAAAACCTAGTCAAAACATATTGAAATGACTTGAAAATTGAAACTTAGGTTCTTTGATATTCTTCCAAAGTGGTGAGTTATGAAACATAATTGGGTTCAAAATATTCAAATGCAAACTAGGCTTCATGTCACTGTTTGACGCTTAGGAAAAATACATATATGAACATTGCTCAAAATGAAACTTTATGGAATGACTTGAAATGGAAATTTATCATCATGGGACACAAGGATATGTTGAATACAAGGTGTTAGAAACATAAAACACCTCATAGGCCTCAGAATGATAGTTGGGTAAACATGCATAAAATGCACTTATAGGGGCTCAATTTTCTCAAAAGTTTAAAATGGTACTCAAAATGGGAATGCAATTTTGAGTCCCATCACCTTCAACTCCTAACAAGTTTGGAATCTCCTAATAGGGATTCAAAGTCTCCTAACAAGGACTCACAGGTATTGATTTTATTTCATTGACACCTAACAGGGTCCATCCTTTCACAAGAAAAATATATTATTAGTACATCATCTCGTCAGAATCATTCCCAATAGGTTTTCCCTTTGATCAAGGGTTTCCCTAGTTAACAAATCTTTTGTTATTGTATATGGTTATCTTTCTATTGTTGTGTAATGTATTATTTACATATTTCAAAATTGCAAAAGATATTGAGAGTTATTTTAATTGCATAACTGATTTACTCCCCCCCCCCCCCCCCCCCAGCCCACCCCTACCTGCCTCAATTATCTTGGTGAACTTTACTTTCTAACAATTGGTATCAAAGCATTAGGTCCTTGAAGGAAAATATTAATAGCTTAAAGAGACCTATTGTGAGTCATTTAAGGAAAAATGGCCCAAATTTTGATGGAGTTAACTAAGATAGTTGGAAAGAAAAGATGAAGACGCACTTGCTATACATGGGTCTAGAATATTGGTTGATTACAAAAAATATAAAGGATGTGATTGAAGAAAAAGATATTGAGGGTTTTGAAAAAAAAAAAAAAGATACATTCATGTTCAACATGCTTGCTAGAGAATCATTATTATTATCTCCTCTTGAAATTCAATTTGGTCAAGTAAAATATTTAAGACTTTCTCATGAAATTTAGAATGTTTTTCAATGTACATTTGAAGGCAACAAAAGTGCTCAAAAAATTAAATTATAGAGTTGGATACATTTATTTCAAGATGCTAAGATGATGGAATATGAATATATAAGAAGTTATTTTGGTAGACTATCAGAGATTTTTACAGGAATTAAGACTCATGGAGGAGAGAAATTAGAAGATGAAGATGTATGGAAAATATTAAAGACTTTGACACCTGCATACAAATAGACAAAATAGACGATTGAACAAGTTATTCCATACACATCTTAATTTACAAGAGAGACTCTTCTTGGGAGATTACATTCAACAGCGTGGAGAATTACCTAGAGTAGAAATTACTTTCATAATACTAAGAGATAAACCTATGTTGATAAGAAGTGCAAGTATAAGTGGAGATTATGCTAGTAGCAGTAAAACAAGAGAAGATGAAGAAAATAATATTGAGGAAGGAATTTCCATACCTATGAAAAGAGAACCTATAGGTAACAAAAAATTTAAGTGTTGGACTTGTAATTAACTTGGTCATTATTCTTCTAAATTTCCTAATGGAGTAAATAAGTTTAATCCTAGAAAGTATTATAAATCAAGAGTACCTAAAGATTTCTTTTATGTTGATGAGGATGGTGAACTTATTTTCAAAATAGTATAATTATTGACTTAAAGTGATGATGATGATGATGATGATGATGATGAAATAGGATTAATTGTTATTAAGGAAGAAAGCCCTAAAAATGAAGAAACTGGAGAAGAAAAATCATTAGTATCACAAGTTGAAAAGAAGAAATCTGATTGGATTATAGATAGTGGTTGTCTCATCACATGATGAGATATTAATAAGTTTTTTGAGTTCAATAGCTATGATGTAGGAGTAGTTAGGATTGGAAATAATGCAGCCTATCATATAAAAGGGAAATGGTCTATTGCACTTGATGGAAATACTAACACTGATGATGTTCACTTTGTGGATGGTTTGAAACATAATCTTTTGAGTGTTGGAAAAATAGTTGGCAAGGGATATCAGTTGTAGTTTACATATAAAAATTGCATTATAAAAGATAAAGATGGTAAGCTAATTAGTATTGGTACAAGGACAATAGGTAATTTATTTTAGTTAAATCCGATCAAGATGACATGTTTAGTTGCAAAGGTGGATGATAGTTGGTTATGGCATAAGAGATTTTTTCATATGAACATTGATAAGATTATGAAGGTTAGTACTACATTTACAGTTAGAGATTTACTAAGATTGTGAAACCTACTAACATGGTGTGTAAAGAATGTGTAATGGAAAGATAGAAGAAAATTTCATTTCCAAGCAAGAAACTTATAACTTTAGTGAAATTGGAGTCTCACTAGAATGACATGGGTTGCATTTCTTTAAAAAAATATGAAGATTTTGAGAAATTCAAGATATTTAAGATTAGAGTTGAGAATGGATCTGGTTTCAAGATTAGATTCTTGAGATCTGATAGGGGAGGAGAGTTTACTTCAAATGAGTTTAACAATTTTTGTAAAAAGATAATAGTATAAAGAGACAACTTTCAACCCCTAAGACACTTGAGAAGAATGGGATAGCAAAAAGGAGAAACATATTAGAGACTGAAGCAATTAGAGAAATGATGCTTGAAAATAATGTATCAAAAATATTTTGTAGAGAAGCAGTAAATACAATAGTATACACTATGAATAGAGTGCAGATAAGACAAGCCATTGGAAAGACACCTTATGAACTTTGGTTTGAAAATGTACCTTCTATGAAGTAGTTTTGAATCTTTGGAAGTAAATGCTACATTAAAAGAGATGATGATATTTGTAAGTTTGGTTCAATAACTAATGAAGGTGTGTTTCTTGGATATTCATTGTAAAGAAAAGCCTACATATGTTTTAATCAAATATTAGAGACTATTGATGAAAGTACTAATGTGAGAATTAATGAAAAGTTTAGAATTTAGGGTACTTGATTACAATTCTAATAAAGAGATTAATCCAAGAACTAACAAGAAGAATGTTGAGAAAGAATTATTTTATGAGACTAAAACTAACTTGCAAAGTAAAATTTAGAGAGAAGAACTTAGAGCTAAACTAAGAACATAAGTCAGAATTGAAGCAATGACACATAAAAATTTTTTGGTAAAGAATCGCATTGTTGAAAAAATCATTGGAAGCAAGGATAAAAGAGTTATGAAAAGAAACAAGGTACAAGAAGAACTATTTTTAATTTCTCAAGTTGAACCTAAGAATGCTAATGAATCTTGTAAGGATGATTATTGGATGAGATCTATGAAAGAGGAACTAGAGAAAATTGAGAAGAACAAGCCATGGGAAATGGTTCCTAGATGTAAGGATAAGAATTTTGTTTGAACTAAATGAGAATTTAGACAAAAATGGAATGAACAAGGTGAGGTTATAAGAAACAAAGCAAGATTGGTATGTAAAAGGTTATTCACAGCAAGAAGGAATTGAATTTGAAGAAACTTTTGCACATGTTGCAAGAATAGAAGCAGTAAGAATGTTTTTTACATATGCAACCAACAAGAACTTTAATGTTTATTAGATGGATTTAAATTTGGCTTTTCTAAATGGTGAACTTGAAGAAGGGGTATAAATTGAGAAACTTGATGGTTTTCCTTTGATGAAGAAAGAGGATATGGTTTATAGATTGAAAAAGGAATTATATGGATTGAAACAAGCACCTAGAGACTAGTATGCAAGATTGGATAATTATTTGACAAGTTTGGGATTTGTGAAAGGTAATGATGATAATAATTTGTATCTGAGAAAAAATGATAGTGGTTTTCTAATTGTTGAAATATTTGTGGATGACATAATTTTTGGAGGAAATGGTGAAGGAAGTGAAGCATTTTCAAAGGAGATGAAAAAGGAATTTAAAATGAGTATGATTGGTGAGATGAATTAATTCTTGGGATTTTAGATTGTACAAAACAAAGATGGTATCTTCATATCACAAGATAAGTATCTTAAAGATCTATTGAAGATATTAGGATTTGAAATTTGTAAACCTGTTGGAACACATATGGTAACTGGATGCAAATTGTATAGTAAATATGAATCCCCTTTTGTTGAATAGAAAAAGTATAGATCTATAATGGTGGATCATAATATTTGACACATAATCGACCTAATATAGCTAGTGCAGTTTTATTTGTGGAAATATTTTAGGTGAATCCTAAAGAACCACATTATGCCATAGTAAAAAGAATTTTTATATGTTTGAAAGGTGCACTTGATTATGGATTATGGTATGATAGATCACATTATTTTCTCTATATGAGTACACTGATGAAAATTGGTCAAGAAGTGTAGATGATAGGAAGAGCACTAGTGGTGGAGCATTCTTCTTGGGAGGAGTAGTGGTTTCTTGGCTAAGCAAGAAATATAATTAAAATTCATAAAGTATGATAGAAGTAGAGTATATAGAAATAGTATATTTGTAACCAAATTATTTGGATGAATCAAATGTTTAAATACATTGGGATTGATTTGATCATGTCATCATACATTGTGATAACACAAGTATAATGAGTATGTCAAAGAATCCATTTTTTGGTTAGAAAATAAAGTAGTTGTCTATTAAGTATAATTTTTGAAAGAAAAAGTTGTAGAGAAAGAGACCATATTAAAGTATGTTAGCACAAAGGAGCAGCTAGTAGACATATTTACAAAACATTTGGAAACTAACACATTTGTGTACTTGAGAGGTATGCTTGGGGTTATTCCCCAATCCTACTTTTGAATAGTTGATGCAATGATTGCATTAATCTAGTGGTAGTAGAGCACTCTTTCTTTTGTCTTGGACTAAATTCTTGATGCTTCTCCTATGAGGGAGTGTCTATGTTTGAGTTGAGTCACGAAGAACTCTTAGTATTGGTATTTAATAGTGTATTTGGACACTTGAGCTTATTACAGATCATACTTAGACAATTGACATAATGATCTATTTGACATTAATTTCAATCGGGGAGAGAGCCATATCATATAAAACATATTTTGGGAGAGAGATATGTACATGGAAAACATCCTATGAAAGACTATCCTTTTTGGGAGAGATGAGTATGTTATACCTAATACATTCTATGGGAGATGTGTTCTTGAAGGAGAGATTCATATTGATTGATGAAGAGGATTTGAAATATGGTGATGTATGGAGGAAATTAACACCTTCCTTGTGCATGACTACATTCATGGGAAGCATGAATGGGGGAGAAGATGTAGAAGAGATGTAGGAAATAACAATGGGAAAGTAAGTGCCAGGGGGGGGTGGGGGTGGGTAGTGGGTGAATCAATACTTAAAACTTTTGCCTCTAAAACATATCACCAACATCCATCTCATAACTTAACATGTAATCTAAAATAACATAACATGTATCAAATCTGTAGCATAAAGTACATAATACATAATGTAGTAAATTGGTTACCTAGAAACCCTCCAATGAGAACATAAAATTGGGGTGGGGATGACACCCACAAATATTCACTACTACATTTGTAAAGTGTGTCCTATTATGGCTACAATGTGTTTGATCATAACCTATGATCTACCCTATGAAAGGTTTTCCCTATTAAAGACTTACAAAGACTATTAGGTCTCACCTTATTAGAGGATTTAAACTTACAATAAATAAAGCACTTGGTTAAGAGATTTACAAAATCCTGTTAGGGCTACTCGATTAAGAGATTTTCTCTATATCACTTGTTAGAATGTTTCAGTACCATGATCATTTGGTTAGCACCTATCTTCTTGATGTTAGCTCTTCTCTTGAGTGATTAAACCTTAATCCTCCTAATTAGAAATGTCTTATCTATCCTTTCACTTTTATACTCCATTCTACTCAAACTAATTCTTAATTTCTTAGCTCTATCATAGCCATCTCAGCCACAATGAATGCTCTATCTATACTCAACATTCTTCTTCTCACACACCCACAAATTCTTTAGGGTTTTCCTTGTTAAATAAGCATTGGTGGAGATGGATTAGGTAAGAATCAATGAATGTGGTGATCCAAATTTTTTCCTTAAGCTTCCCTTTTTCTGATTGGTTGCATGTACTACATAAGGATTCACAATATACCTTCATATTCATCTCTCATAATGAAAAATAAGATTATGTCAGCCCAAAAATGGTTTATATAGAAGTTTGTGCCATTTAAAATAATTATGCCAAAAATTACTCACTCAACATCCAAAGACTCTGATGCTCGGCATTCACTATGCTCCTAATGCTATAGGTTAGCCTCTGAATAGTTCAACATTCTCCATTTACGTGGCATGTATAGTCTACTTGGCACTTAAGTAAGTTGACACTAACTATCCATATTTCTTAGGATGTATTGGCTGACAACTTATGCTCAACATGCCTTGATCACTCGGCTCACACTAATTTCTTGGATCACTTTGATCTCTCTGAGATTAACAAGAGATATATTTGGTATTCATGGAACTTAGATTTTTTTAATCTATGTTGCCATCAATGAGAAAGGGGGAGATTTTTAGTATGAATATTGATGGTATTCCTATGGGTGAGTATCCTCGCAATTTTTCATTCATGATAGAGTTTGTCATTGATGTCAACATATTGGTTATTCTATGAAAACTAGAAGAGTAGCAGATAGAGATTGGCTTCACATAGTTTGAGGATTGAAGATAAACTTATGTGCACTTGCATACATGTTTTAGAGTGTGTCTAGATGGTACATCTAAGAGTGTGTATAGAAATATGAAGACTAGACAATATTATGAAGAATTTGGTAAAGACAACTTTCAAATAGAATTTTTAGAAAGTAGGTACTATTTTTTTTTTTTATCTGCTAATAGAGATAGAATCTAGTTTAGCAATATAAGATAGAGGTTGAACACATTTTGAAGATGGCTTGGTTGAAAAAGTATTATTAGATGATCAATGAATGAAAAGTTATGAAGACTGTGAGATGATATATTTTGTGTAATTGTGAAAAGATATGATATATCTAGTCAAGAGCCTTTCTTTTTTTATGAACCAATGAGGAAGCAAGATTTTATTTCTAGTGCTTTCCCCATGGAGTTATCGAACTAGTTGTTATAGTTAATGAAATAGTTAATGGCTTTGTCCATTTTTTCTTTATATATATATATCTTAAGTTGGTCCTATATTCTTATTATAAATTAGGAAAGCCTGAAGGTTGACTCAAAAATTTATTCTAGGACTAGGTATAAAGAAAAAGGTTATTTCCTTATGGATAGGTATCTAGTGTAGATAATATGAAATGTGATGTATTGTGTGAGCTTGAATGTGAATATCTTTTGGATCAAAGAAGAGATTAGTGTAGTAGAGGCATGGTGAACGAACTATATTTGGCAAGAACATTTTTTATTGAAAAGTTGTTAATGTAAACTTGTATTATTCAGTGATGATAGTACTAAAGTTGTTTGGAGAGTGATTCCATCTATCTTCCCGTCTATCTTACTTAATAGATTGCAGATGCCTTACATAATAGGAGTTTTCCCTCCCATCAAAGGTTTCCCTAGTTAACAAATATTATGTTATTGTACATTGTTTTCTTTCTTTTTTTGTTGCATCTAATTTTTACATGTTTCATAATTAAAGAAGGTTTTGAGGTTTATTTTAATTGCATTATTGGTTCATCAGCCCCCAATTATATTGGTAGACTTTACTTTCTAATAGGTTAGTAGAAGCAAATTTTGGTGGCATTTTGGCCACCATACACGGTGCATTACGCCAATTTTGTGAGAGCTCCTACATGTGGGCCACCTCAAGATCCATCTTGTTTTCTTGTATGTGTATCTCCATTAGAACATTATTATAAATAAAATATTTGGTTTATAGAGAAATATTGGTATCAAGAAAATTGTGAGTGAAAAAGAACAAGTTTTATGTCTTTCAATAGCATAAAAAGGATTTACATCCTAAAAGAATGCCAATTTTGAAAATATTCATGAGGAATCCTAGGAGAAACCTCAAAAAAAGCCATATGCCAATAGAAAGGCTCTAGTCTAAAAGGACCAAAAGTCACTAATCTAGCTCCAACAATGTCACACTCTTCAAAAAAATTAGAAAAGGCACAAAAAAGTCAAAGGTTGGTCATAAAAGGGGTATTTGAGTTTAGGAACCCTAAATATTTGAGTATCTATCTGAAGTCCAAGCCATCACAAAAAAAACACAAGGTAAAATGAGGAATTTTAGGTTTTGTATAGGTAGTAAACCACACAGAGAGGAACTATGAATGTCATGTCTTTTAAGACTTCAAGTGCCCATGATAGTTAAGAATATTGACCATTGGCAAGTGAGAAACCACCCAGTCATAACCCATCTTTGGATTATAGGTGGAAAGAATATTTAAAGGATATCATTTCTAGTCCATCAACCATGGCTTAATAAAAGAGATTCTCATCTTGTGAATCAAGTGAGGAGGCAAATAAGAAACTAGAAAGTCAAAAGTCTATCCATATGGGTGAGACAAATGAAATTTGTCTTGCAAATCCTCCCAAGATCAAAGTTTTACAGTGACTCTTGAGAGAAAATACTTGAAAGTCCAATTGTCATAATTGTGAAAATGAAGAGCATTTGCACCTTTATTTTTGTCAAGAGGAAAATCCTAAGTATGGAAAGAGGGGACAACCAAAGATTTGGTTGGTTCATAGAAATCCCATTACAAAATCCATTACTAACCTAGCAATTCCAAGTCTTGATAACATCTTAGGATCTCTATATGCTTTTAACAACAAAATTTCCATGGATTTGAATAGGATCTTTTATAATGAGAAGGGTTTAAAGTTAGTCCCCTTCTAGGTAGAGGTATTGAAAGAGAAACCTTAAGGAATATAATGGAGTAGCATAATTTTTCAAGCCTAATTACCAATTAAATCTGAATGGTCCTCTTAGGACATAAGGCCAACCCTTTCTTTTGGGTAGAAAAGAGGGCAATGCCTTCTAAATCCTTCGAAATCTAGTACAGCTCCCAAGAAACTCTATGAATTTGTGATGGTCAACCCTAGAAGCCTAGAGAAAGTATTTGAGAATACACTTCATCTTCATATAAGAAGCTTTAGAAGGGTCCCAACATGAGGAATAGTACACATGAGTAGAAAAAATAATTTTGGAACAAATCTAAAAGAAACCTACTAGAGAAAGAGGCTTGGTAATCTAGTATTTTAAGTTTTTTTCATTTTTTTCCATGAAAACATTACAAAGCTCCACCAAAAAATCCTAAAAGGCAACAGGAATACCCAAAAAAAAAAGGTTGCCCATACTCAATCCACTTCCATCGAAACTAAAGTAACCACAAAGGAGTTGGGAGAAAATACTATACATAGCATTGAGTTTTATGCCACTAGATAGATGAATTAGAAGCAACAAAAAAAGTATTTAGATGCCATAAATAAGCTTTAGCATTAGATTCATCCTCAATGGAAGTGAGAAAAGAGTCAAAAAATGTCCATTGATGAGTTGTGTAGATGAACTAGGTAGGAAAATTCCTCTAAAAAATGTTGTAAGAGATTGCATTAGCAAGTAAGTACCCAAACCCTTCAGCTACAAGAACATACAAGGATGGAACCAAGGGATAGGACCTAGAAAATTTAGAACCTTGAGACTAGTGACCATTAACTATAATTCATGTTGAGGCATCTCCAAAGAGCATTTATATTGACTAAATGAAATTGAGACCAAAGTCAAGGTTTTAAAGCATGGATAAAATGAAAGGCCACTTTATGAAATCATAAGCTTTAGAAAATTCAATATTTAAAAATAGTAGAATGCATGGATTATTGATAATAATTATTCAATTGTATATTGTCATTAATGTTACACAAATGTTATACTCTTACTAAGCACTACCTGTTGAAACTAAGTTTAGAAGACTCTAGTATTCACCAAGAATTTTTTTTGAAGAACTTGAGTTTAGGAATTCCTATGTAAACCAAGTTATGTCAGTTACCAAAGGAGTTTAATGTAAATCGAATCAAGTCAATTACCAAGGAATTTAGTGGTAATCGAATGACCTAGCTTAAGCTAACCTTCTGTAGATTAGCTTTATTCATTAGTTTTTTATGCAAGCTAACTAATTGGATGTTTTTTTTTTATTTGTAAGGGTATTTGAGCCGACTTGACATTGGATTTCATAGATATGAAAGTTCAAGATTTGGATTGAATAGTGTTTACAATAAGAAAAGAAGATAAGATGTGAAAAGAGAAGGATATCTGATTAAGAGGAGAGTATCCAAGGAGCTACAATGAATATTATGATCAAGGAGGATTCAAAAGATAAGAGAGAAGAGGGACCTGAATCTGCAATTCAATTGCTTCATAAATCAAGTCAATCATTGTTACTCTCTAACAGTTGTAGCAGTGAGGAAATATCTTAACAGAGTTGACTTAACAGCCATTTTGCAAATTCTCTAGCCATGTGGAATTACTAGATTCAAGTGTTTTAAGACCTCTAACAAGGCCACTCCTAATAGGGTGATTTAAATCCTTTGATAGGGGCACATCTAACAATGTGTTTTATAATGTTTAGCAGGGTTGGCTCCTAATAGGGCTCACTTCATAAAAGTGAAAAGTTGTAATTGTTACCCATTTTTATCACCATGCACAAATGGCTAGGTTGACCAACCATATTTCCTAAGGTGGTCACAATAATTCTTGTAACTCATTAAATACCCATGCAATCAAAGGATATATAAAATGTTGACCATTCTTTGTCATTATATCCCTTGAATTTAATCTTCTAAGTCTACATGATCTATGGTTACAAAAAAAAATGTATTAATGCCTGTGGACCGCTTTTTGCCACAAAATCAGACGGATCACAAGGGTCCTCGATCTTCATCAAATCAATGGTGGTCACTTTCTCACTTTGGAGAGTTGTAAGATCTTTATCTAAAGTGACATAGTGAGCGCTTTCCATGTGGATATGTGGGAAAAAAATTTAGAAGGTGGGCCACAATACGTAAAATTTAATGTTAGGAGAGGCCAACATATGGATACATTCCTATTGGTTGGAGTTTCTGGGAGGTACAGAGAAGATTCAATGACATTTTTTTCCATAGATCTTTAGTAGATCTATGATGATCACTTTGTCAGCAATGGAAGCTGCAAGGTTCTTATTAATAGTGACAAAATGAGGAGGTGACATGTGTCTAGGTTCCCATGTTATAGTTACAGTTTATGGTAAGAGCATGAATGCCAAAACGAGGAGGCCCGATGGCATAACAAAGCATGGTTTTAAGATTGTAAGTGATAGAGCAAGATGGGCCCAGTGATATTAGGTGAAAGAGGGTTGCACATGTTATTTTGAAGCTCCAATTCTATGATATATAGTGTTTCATAAGATCTTAGGCACCATTCATGTGGGTTACGATCTTATGATGCATAGTTTGTTATAAGATCGTGATGATCAAGTATCAAGCCACTAAAGCTATGTTAGTAAAGGAAAGGAGTTGTCATAAGTTTGTAAGGGGTCAAAAGGCATGTTTTGATGATACAACACATGATTTATCATATGGTCATAGATCTATTTTCATGGGCTTGCAACACTGCGATACAAAGGGGATTTCCAATGGTCATAAGATTGTAAAAGCTATGATTTTTGTGATAAGATGTTATGAGAGGTTTTCCTCCTAGCATGTCATAAGGTCATAATATCGAGAGATCAAGATTCAAAGTTATGGGAAAATTTTCAATTATGTATATGACCTTGCTAGATCAACCAAAGGTGGTACACCTAGCCTATCATGTTGTAACATGTGGACATATCTTGGTAGACAGTTAAGATTTTTCCCCAAGGTGGCATAGTAACATTGTAGAAGTGAAGTGGTATAGGTTGGCATCAATTGAGGGGATGAGTTAGTAATCCAAGTGGCCCAGTTTAATGAATGTCTAATTTGCATTTGAGTATAGGGATGGTGGAAATCAAATCAGATTGCTTCCATGGGATGACCACCAAGATATATGATCTTTTCTTAAATATAGTTGTGACTGTTAATGCTATGTCAGTGGGGGTGGTTGTGGATTTGATCTTTAAATGCCACAAGGAGAAAGGGGTAGTTAAGGTACTCCTACAACATGTAGCACTGACTTTTCATAATTATTCTCCTAGTGTTACCCATTACGGGAGAATAAACTTAATGGTGAATGTAATTCTCTAAGATATCTATAATCTTCCATTCATTTTTTGATAGGTACCCCTCTCATCTAAAGCTTGTTGCAATCTTGGTATATTTAAGGATTCCCAAGATGTGGAGAAAGGGTTGGCATTTTTGAAGTCTTATGCAAGATAACATTGTCAAGATCTCTTAGGAGTCCTTTATGTCTTTCTCAGCACATCACTTTATTTTTACAGTCAATCCAGATGAATGTTGTCAGGGACCCTTTGAAATATAAATGAAATAATAGTCTTAGAACCCTTATTATATATGCTCTTGGCTTAAGTTCTTTTGATTTGATAGAATTTCTTGATATTTTCTTTTGAATCCCTAGATTCAATCTCAATTTTAACTATAAGTGGAAATTGATTATTCATGTAGGTTACAAGTCAAGATACTCTATTCTCATTCAATTTTGTGACATTGTGAATGTTAGCATTCCCTTTAATATCTTGTCTAAATTGAATCCTTCTTGTGAAATATTTATGTGAATGATTCTTTATAATATTGAGTTCTTGCCAGCTGCCTAAAAGTGTTTCATTGAGTCAAACCAACAATATCTTCATCCTACCATTCAGTGTATCACCCCCTTTTACTATTTCATTATTTACCTTCCAAGCAATCCTTCTATCCCTTTTCCTCCTCAATTTTATTCTCCTACACAAAGAATTAAATTAGTGAAACATAAGGAGGAGCTAGCCTATAACCTAGAGATTCACTCCTAATTTATGTATTTCCCACTATCTAGGAGTGTTTCCATGTTACTCAAAGTTTATTGAGTTAGAATCTAGTCATAGGTGCAACTTTTAGAGATAAAAATTCAGGCATGCCAGTGGGACTAGAAAATAATTTCAAATATTTTCTTCATATTTTCTTGTTGTTGTTGGTGTGTACAATAGGAAATCAACTTGTGTAGAGGCATAGAATATACACATCTAGTGACTCAAACTATGGAAAGAGATAAGTGCATATAATTTATCAGAAGAGTGTAGACAAGAAGCAGCTCTGCAAGTTTTGAATATAAAGAACTATCCTCACATAGGAGGAAAGGTAGAACAGTCAAAAGAATTTAGGATACCTTCATTCAAACAAGAAGTGCCCAATCTAACCCTCCACCATCAAGTTCTAATGTTGTGTGAGACAAGTTGATGTCTCAAGAAGAAGGATCTTTTAAATACCAATGACAAGATAGTTTACTTTTGTTCCTTTCAACCAAGGGAGTCAATTAGTCTTTGCTCAACATCATGATATTCCCCTAGCTACCCTGAAAAGCTTACCAAACTTCACTAGAGAAGGACAAACAACAACATCTGAGCATATCAGGGTTGTTGCTACACTATGTAATGTGCATCATGTTATAGAAGAAGATGTTTTTGTGAAACTGCTTGCAGCCTCATTCAAAGGGAAAGCTCTACAATGGTTTCAAATCTTTTTGTGGGCTCAATCACTTCATGGGATGCATTGGGAGATGTCCTAATGAAACATTTTGAAGACAAGTCAGACTTTCTGTCTCTATTTGAGCAACTCATGACCATCAAAAGGGATCCTCATGATCAAATGATGGACTTTAATTATAGATTTCAAAGAACATGGAGCAGAATATGAAACATTTTGAAGACAAGTCAGACTTTCTGTCTCTATTTGAGCAACTCATGACCATCAAAAGGGATCCTCATGATCAAATGATGGACTTTAATTATAGATTTCAAAGAACATGGAGCAGAATTATAGATTTCAAAGAACATGATCCTATATTACTTAAGAAGCTTGAATAGTGATATTTTTGTCATGATACAATCTATGGGAGGTTACTCATTACCACAAGGTTATGACATAGCCATCAGAGATAAGAATATTCTTATCAAAGTGGTTAAAATTACTCCCAAGCCTCCAATGCCTATATATCTAGACATCCAACCTAGTACACCCCTAGTTGTAGCACCTCTAAATTTGATACTAGCTACTCCATGTAAGGAAGTAGCAACTATAGGTCCTTCATCGGAACTATAGGAGTTAAGAGATATCTAGAAAAGGATGGAGAGTCTCATGCAAAGCCTTGCAAATGAGATAGTAAATATTAAAAAGGGAGGTTACCAACCTAGCCAGCCACCCCAACCTCAAAATAAAACTTCAAACCAACCTACTCATCAACAATTTTAGAGTCAATATCAACCTAATAGGAAAAAGTATAATCAAAGACCTTTTAGGCCTTATAATCCAAGCACTCTGAATATTTCCCCTCATCCAAATGCTACCAAAGATATGGTCCCTTCTCAAAATAACTTAGCATCAAAATATGAGTGGTGTTACCCTTGCAATCAGTAACATAATCAGGCTACATGCTCCAATGGGATGATGAATTAGGCCTTAATGGTTCAAAATGCTTCTAGTTCACAATCCACAGTTGATACTGAGGTTGAGAGGCAATTAGAGGTTCCTCCTATAGATACTACATTCATGAATTGGCAGGTGGAGGAACACTCTGGTATGAATAGAGATAATATCACAAGTGGTGTCTGCACAAGAGAAAAGAAGAAAACTCTAGAAAGTGATGTAAAAGCAAGTAAAAGTGTACCAACTATAGGGACATCCTCAGATCAAGTAAGTAAAGAACAAAAAATATGTATTAATGTTGTCACTCAAGAACATTAACAACAACTAGTACATCTAGTTGCTTCTAAGACCAAAACAAGGGTGCATGCCACTGTACCATTTAACATTGTGAAAAAAATGAAAAGAATGAGTATCACCATATCCATGTGGGATTCCCTATCCATTCTAGTACAAGCCAACTTTTTGAGATAAGCTTTGGCAATAGCTATTCTGAGCTAGGTTGTTGATGACCCTTCAAAGGCTATATTAAAAATCAAGGAGTTGATACCCAAGATGACAACCAAAAAATGGGTCAAATCTAAGGTAAGGATGTTAAGCCTCCACCATTTTATGTTACACTAAATATAGGAAACAATTTGGTACATAATTGGATGGTGGATAGTGGGGCTACAAGCTCTGTCATGACTAAAAGAATACCAGATCAACTAGATTTAAAATATGAACCCTTAGAAAAGGGTGTGGTCCAATTATATAGTTCATGTGTCAACACCTTAGGTATCATAAATAATTCAAGCCTAACACTCCATGCATGTCCTACTTTTTCCATTCCCCGAGATATCTTTGTGATAGATTTTCCCCCATGTTTTTCCTTTTTCTTGTCAAGAGAATTCATAGCCAATATAGGAGGCTATTTATCAACAAATTGATCACATATGCTATTTAGGACCAAGTATGGAACCAAAGTAACAATTAGGTCTAAGTTACTTGCTAAAGACCACATTGAACCTTACACACCCAATGTGATGAATGCTAATTACATTACACTTGATCAAAGGGAAGATCTTGTTGCCCAAGATACAAATACTCAAGTTGATGGTATACCTAATGTTTTACTAGATGAGTGGGTGACTGAGAAATCCTCAAGAAATAAGACCAAGGAGATTAGCATTGAAAATATTATAGATGTTGGTCCGTGGAATTATGTCTTCCAAGAAGCTAGGCTAACAATGCCAAACCTTGTCAAGGATACTATTGATCTTGATGAGCAACATAATAAAGTATGGGAGTTATATTTTGATGGCTCTAGAAGGAAGAACGATTTAGGTGGGGAAGCAATGTTGATCTCTCCTCTGGGGGCTAATTATTATATAGCCTTTCATTTCAACTTTACATGCACCAAAAATATAGTTGAATATGAAGAGCTAATCCAAGGATTAGAATGAGCTAGGATGAGAGGTGTCAAAAGCATAAAAGTATCTGGTGATAGTGAGTTAGTTGTCAACCAAGTGAGAGGACTGCACATGACCAAAAATGATAAGCTAAAAGGCTAGAAACAGAGAGTTTGGGATTCAATTAAGGACTTTGATGCTTTTAACATAGTTTATATCCCTAGAAAATTGAATCATCATGCTATTAGGTTAGCTATTGTAGGGGCACAATTTGATATAGATGATAACATTAGCAAAGAAGATGTACAAAATCATATCAAAGTTGTGATCACAACCTCCATACCTAATAATGATGTTAATTGGAAAGCCTTTGATAGTGATGAACAAATCTTGAACTTTCTACTTGAGGAAGACACTCAACATTTAATCAATTAAAGGTGCAAGAGCAATATGGTGATCAAGTTATACAACTTATCTCTAATAAGTTTCCCAAAGGGTTGGTCACCATAGAGTTTATCTTTAACACCGATGACCAATTTAAGAAGAGTAAGACTAGCTTAGTAGTCTAGCAAGATCATTATGAGGATTTGAGATTGCAAAGGGAAAGAAATTAAATTTTGGCAAACTAATTCCTATTGAAGAAAGGTAATCCTATGTCTAGTTCTTCCAAGAATATAATCACATTTTTTCTTTGGGATATGCTAATCTTAATGGATTTGATCCATGCCTCACCTAACATACAATTGAGTTCTAACCCAATTCCAAACCCATAAGGAAAAAGAAAAGGCATGTTAATTCAAAGCTAGAACCCCTAATGCAAAAGGAGGTTTTTAGGCTTATTGAAAGTGAAATAATATTTCCTATCAAACAGACCAGCTAGGTATCAAATCTAGTCCCTATTAGAAAAAAGAATGGAGTGCTAAGGTTATGTGTTGACTTTAGAGATTTCAACAAAGTGTCATTGAAGGAATGTCATTCTTTTCCATCTATGGAATAGATGCTCCAATATGTTTCAAGTTCAAAAAGGTTTTTACTCCTCGATGGATATTCTGGATATAATTAGGTTCTAGTTAAAAGGGAAGACCAATTCAAGACTGCATTTACCACAAAGTGGGGTACCATGGCTTATAAGTGTAGTGCCTACCCTCATTCACATCTTTTCTGGACATATTGTTTCTATTATTATCAGACTATGATGGACTAGTTTTATGGTGATGGATTAGTGATATTGTTTTGACACTATCAGACATTATGTTATGGATTCAAAGGTTATGTGATGAGATCATTTAGACTTTACATTTCATGCATACATGATGATCATTATATTTTTTTCAGCTATTGTTGATGATTAGTTGATGGTTATTATCTCATGTGTTTTATTATGGATACTTACCCCATACTTGCATGTGTATGGTGTGTGTGTTTTCTTATTGTATGGCATTTCTGATGTGGTTAACGAAGGGAGTTGTAGTCACCTGCTTAGTCGGGATCTACAAGATGCACCACTTTCTGCCATTGTCTGTTTATCTTAGCATTATATATTTTATGTACATGCATGGTTTTTCTGCAGGTTGCAAGTATCGGGTATCAATTTCCCTGAATTGCCAAGATGAGCATACCCTATTATACTATCTCAATGATAAGACAAGGGAGATAAATTCTCAAGTCCAAATCCCAAACCTTTAAGCCAATTGTCCTAGTGAGGTAGGACAAGTATTTGGATATTTTACCCACCGAATGTGTCGGATGACATAATTCGTGATTTTAACCCTTTAGACTGATTTTGAGTGATTTTCTCTATGATGGGTTTTCATATTTTATCTTGGAGGTCTATGGTGAATTTTCTATTAATTAAGTCTTAATAAATAGTTATAATTAATAAATTAATTATTTGAGAAAATTAATATAAAATATCATGGTCTTTGATATTTAGATAATTAATTAAATGTGAATTAATTGAGGGAAAAAGGAATTAAATAAAAGAAAATTATAAATTAAAATTAATAATAATTATAAAATAACAATAAGGTAATAAATAAATAATAATAATAAAAGTTATAAATATTTAAATAGAAATTATATAAAAAGTGAATTGGAGTTATAAGCTTGCATGAGAGTTAAGACACTTTTCTATTTCTTATGTGTCAACAACACGGAGGTTAGTGCATCAATTAAGCACATGGTGTCTACAACCCTATGGCTCATCTTGAAGGTTGGAAAAGAACCATGCTTAGTTGGTGACACCTTCTAGCTGTTTCTAGAAGCATTCTAGGTGTTTCCTGAGAGCTCTTTATATTCAGGCATTCCTAGAAGCTTAGACATAGCGTTTGGAGTGCAATTGGAGCATTGGAGGACTTGAGAACTCTGAAGAAGGGAGGAGCTTGCTCTGCGGGTTTTCTGAGGAAGAGCGATTTAGCATCAGAATTCGGGTAGATTCTTGTGATTTTACTTATGCTATTTCTGCATCATGCATTCCCTATCTTCTTCGTGTCTTCCATATGTCTTCTGAGGAATTTCATATTTCTATTGTATGCAATCTCAATATGAGTAGTGAATTTATTTGAGAAAAACTTTGTATGCATAGATCTGAAAAGAACACGGGGCTAGGGTTGAGATTCATAGTCAAACCCATTAGATTAATTATTGGAAATTTTGAGACCAAATAGTTATAGGAAAATTCTAAAAATTGAGATCTTTAAATAAATTGTGTATATGCTCATTGTTAAATATACATGTTTATAGTTTTGTTTATAGTTTTCACATCTGCATATATATATATATATATATATATATATATATATATGCTATGATATTTGTTTAAATTCTGCGAGTACATATATATAAATACATACATATATATATATATATATATATATATATATATATATACATATATATATATACATATATATATATACATATATATATATACATATATATATATACATATATATATATATACATATATATATATATGATATTTGTTTAAATTCTGCGAGTACATATATATAAATACATACATATATATATATATACATATATATATATATATATACATATATATATATACATATATATATACATATATGTATATACATATATATATATATATACATATATATATATATACATATATATATATATATACATATATATATATATACATATATATATATATACATATATATATATATATATGTATATATATACATATATATATGCATATATATATACATTGGATAATCGTACTTTATAATCGCAGTAAAAATTATATAAAATCGCATTGCGATTTGTATGGGATCAACATTTGAAAAAACGTTATTGACATCATTTTTTTTTAAAGAAATATATATATATATATATATAGGGGTAGACAGATTCTTTCCCCCACCCCTGTTAACATTAATATGACCGTTGCGGTATCGCAGGGTACTGCGAGATCGCAGTGTACCTACGATCGGTAGAGTACCTGCAACCCACAACGTACCTACGATCCGCAGGTCATACATGCACCGGCAGTATTTACATTTCATGTGGTTTGAGTTTATAAAATGTGCATTGTTAAATCATATTCCATATGTTATTTGAATATGAATTTCAACATTTCAATGTTGCATTGTTGCATTGTTATTAAATTATTAAATGTTATTATATATATATATATATATATATATATATATATATATGTATTTATTTATGTATATATATATATGTATATAAGTATATATATATATATATATATGTATATATATTATTAATAATAAATAATTGTAATACTAATTGATGTTTGGAATTTAAAGAGAAATTCTTTAATAACAAGATATTTTATAATGGTGAGCAATATAGATTCAATATAATCTTTAATTTAGAAAGATGAACATGGAAGGATTTTCAAATATTGTTTTTTTAAATGATGGGGGTCTAAATGGAAATATAAGAGACATTTAGAACAATTAGAAAATTGAGTTTAATGGTAGAAACTTTTACAAAAACATGGGTTAGGTTAAACGTGAATTTTCTCCACTTGACAATTAAATTGAGAAACGTAAACCGAGACTTTTGCATTTAAATTTAAGTTGTAAACTTGGCAAAATCAAAAAAACATGTGTTTGCATTATGTATTCTTTATGCTATTGTCTTGGATTTTGGGTTGACTAGTGTTGACCAATTATAGGACGTCTACTAGAGGCATGGGAGTTATGTGATTGTGATGTCATGATGATGTTTTAATCTCGATCTTAATAAACCCAACCATGGTTATGTGATGGAATGCTCTATGTATTGGATGTGATTATTGATTGTTATAGTTGAGATTCTTATGTATGAGACACTTGACTTAACCATTATTTTTGGTCATCGATCAGTTATCCTTGGTTATTTTCTAGTCGCCATGATGAGACTGTGATGTGGATTTATTCTTGATGATGTCATGATGTGATATGTTTGACTCAACCATTTTTGGAGTCTTCGATCAGTATGATTGAGATATATTTTGGTTATTGAGAACCATTGGATACTTGATTATCAGTGATACTTCAGTTGCCAATAGAGAGCTGTTGTGTTCATGATTTTCTATGGATGTTTGCTCATGGAGATTTGAAGCTTTTATGCATATTTGATGATATTATTATGGATTATCTTTGGTGATTTTTAGATTTATGATTCCATGAGCATTAGGGTAGGATATCTACATGTAGTGACGGGAAGTGGCTTGCAATGGGGGTCGGGGCCCTAAGAGGCTGCCAGGGTAACTCATTGTAAGTTGGATTAATAAGTGATAACATTCACACCTAATACTAACTGAATGAATATAAAAAGATAAGTTTTTTGTTCTCACCCATGCCTTGAGTTCTTGTACAGGCTAGGATGGGAGTAGTGAGATGCATGGTTGTGACCTTGCATTCCGTAGTATGCCTCATAAGTATGAGGGGATACTAGTGGCCACATGAGATCAGTATGGACCTGTGGAGTTTAGCTAACTGCCAGGGTAACTTTTATGTGATAAATGCGATGACACTTTCCCGCTTGCATAGTAGGTTCCTACATGTCATTGTGTGCCTTTGGGATTACATGTCAGATTTTGTGTTTGGAACCTTTGAGTTAGTTTACTTTTAGGATTCCAGGACTTATAGAGATTTATGCTATGTGATTTTGGATAGCCTATTTCAGACTTGAGATTATCTCCTCAGCACGGTGGGAGTGGTCCACTTAGGTACCACGCAGTCGGGTGGTAGTGTTTTTCCACTCTTATCATTTGAGATTCATTGAGACATCATGGCTGATGCATCCTTCATGATGGTGGATATGTATCCTTTTCATTGATGTTTTAGTATATGTTAGATGATGTATCTAATGCTTATATTTGCATGATAGATTACTTTCTACATATGATGTTGTATATGTTAGGAGTGACATTCCTACTATGTTAATACCAATGTTCTCTTTGGTGACTTGGAATGTTACGCACGGAGGGATGGCTAGGATCCACGATGGTCTAATGATGCTATTAACGGTTGGGAGGAACCGTGCACTTAGTTTGCTATGTTTGATCTTCTATGAGTATGTGTCATGTAAATCATGTGATTATCTTTACTTTGATGTATCATGGATTAGAATAGGATGATGTATCTTATTTCACGTATGTATATTATTTGAGCTTGTCATACCCTCTGACATGTACAGTGGATGATTGAGCATTTGAAATGTGATGTATAAACATTGGACTTATCATTATTATTTCATGTGGATGATGTACTAGATGGATTCATTAATGTTAGTTGTTTAGACGTAATTCAACGTTAAGGGATCTTAAAGAATGTAATTTATTATGTATGTCATGTTTACTTTTAGATGGACATTGCTATTACTTCAATTATTATGCATAAGTTATATGTGGTATTTACTTTCATGTTTAAAAAAAGAAAAAATGCTACCAAACTTAATGGAATTCTAGGTTAATTCTTTGGATCCCTTGGTGGGGCATTACATTTGGTATCAGAGCTCGAGTTTCTACATTGGGAGCTCTAGGTATTTTGAAACAACTAGAACTTTGAACTATTAAGTGTATCTTTTTGAACTTGAAACTAGTTGAACTGTAATAGAACCTGAATTGTTACTTGCATATTTTTCATACTTCAACACTTAGTTTCAAAACTGGAAATTTTACTTAAACCTAAACATAGAACTGAACTTATTCTATTACAATATGTGATTGTAATTTTACCTTGCACTGTTGTAGGATGGTATCTGGGACTAGGTCTTCTGTTAGAGGTCATGGTAGAGGCCGTGGTAAAGGTTATGGTCATGGTAGAGCTATCAGTTTCCATGAGTTTTCCCATGAGGGATCGGCTCATGTAGAGAGCAGGGAAGAGCACTCTAGTAGGCAACAGGAAGAGATGCATAGAGATGATCAAGCTGAGTCTAAAGAGGTTGGTTTGAGATATATGATGCAGACTATTCTAGAATGTCTACCTCCTATTCAAGAACAACCCAAAGTGCACTAGACAGAACAAGAACATAGACCCAGATCTAGAAGTCCTCGAAAGGATCGTCAGAGGTCCATTGTGTCCACTCAAATGAAGGATCTTTCAAGATCCAAGGTAAAGCCTTTCAATGGGCAAGGTTTTGGTTATGTGGCCGAGTAGTGGCTTATTTTCCTTGACAAGATTTTTTCCATGCAGGAGTTCGATAGCAATGTTAAGGCAAGATTTGCAATCACTAATTTAGAAAATTTTGGGGCCACTTGGTCGACGATAGAGGAGAAGAAGTTGGGAATCGATATGAGCAGTGTCATGTGGGAACTATTCTTGGAAAGTTTTCGTGAATGATTTTGACTAGAGGAATGGAGATAGCAAAGGGCTGATGAATTTCATAATCTCAGACAGTACACTTTGTTAGTGACCGAGTATGAGCATAAGTTTAATGAGCTCATGTCCTTTTCAGGGTTCAGTGAAAATTCAGCTCAATTGACACAACACTTTATTAGGGGGTTGAATAACCGTATTATTGGGGGAGTTAAGGTATTTGAGCCAAAAACCCTCAAGGATGCGGTACATTGAGCTATCCTTGTTGAGAAAAGTGTCAACCTTGGTCAAGGTGGTTTTTTAGGAGCGCCAGCAGCATCGAGATCTAAAAGAAACTACAATTCAGGTGGTAACAAGAAGTTTTCTTTCTCTAAGGGAAAATAGTATCAGCAGCAGTCTCAGCAAACACAGCAGCAGAAGGGATAAAATTCTCAAGCTCAAGGTAGTGGCAAAGGTTCTAACACCAAGAACAACCGTAATGCTCAATGCAATAAATAGAATTAGTCCAATCAGCCAACTCAGAGTAGCCAGTCTTTTGTTAGCAAGAACAGTCGTCAGCAATCAAATGTACCACCTTTGGGAAGAGGTTCTAGAAGAAATATGGAATGTTTTTCATGTGGTCAAATTGGACATTATATAGCTCAGTGCCCTCAGTGACCACCTCAGTTTTCAAGACCTAGACCTACAGTTTCAGAGCCTGCAGTTGGTGATGCAGGTAGAGCTCATAGAGTTTTTGCAGTAGTTGATCAGCATCAGGCAGATCTTCAGGGAACAGTGCTTGAGACCACAGGTGCTATTAGAGATATATCTCTTTCAGTATTGTTTGATTCAGGAGCTACAGATTCATTTATTTCACCATCTATAGTTTCTAAGTGTAAGCTAGATGCAATGAAGCAAGATTTTGGTTGGCAAGTGGAACTAGCCACAGGCATTAAGGTCTCCATAGATTCTATAGTTCATAAGTGTGGGCTTAGCTTAGGAAGCTTTGATACTATAGTGGATCTTCGAGTCATACCCCTTGGTTCCTATGATGTGGTTTAAGGCATGGACTGGCTTGGATCTCATAGAGCTAGTATAGATTGCAGGAAGAAGATTATTTTGTGCCAAGATGACCAAGGGAATGATGTATAGATAGTTGGGATACCAAGGCCTATATCTCTGCAGATGATTTTTGCTATGCAATTGAAGAAAAGTTTCCATAAGGGATGTTAGATATTTGTTGTTATGGTAAATGATCTTGATGAGGAAGATCCAATGAGGAAGACTTTAGATCACCTGATTTTGCATGAGTAGATGTCTTTCCAAGTGAGATCCCAGGCATGCCTCCAAAGAGGGACATTGATTTTAGTATTGATTTGATTCTTGGAGTGGAGCCTATCTCTAAAGCTCCTTATTGAATGACTACATAGGAATTGGGTGAGCTACGTCTTCAGCTAGAGGAACTTCTGGCCAAAGGGAGCATTCAACCTAGTGTATCACCATGGGGAGCTCTAGTGCTCTTTGTGAAGAAGAAAGATGGTTCTTTGCGCATTTGTATTGACTACAAATAGTTGAATAAGGTGACTATTAAGAATAGGTATCCTCTTCCTAGGATTGATGACTTATTTGATCAAATCAAGGGAGCTACAGTATTCTCCAAGATTGATCTTAAGTCAGGATACCACCAGCTTCGCATTAAGGAAGCAGATATTCACAAGACCACTTTTCTAACTCGTTATGGGCATTATGAATTCACAATGGTACCTTTTGGGTTGACTAATGCTCCATCAGTTTTCATGAGTTTGATGAATGGTGTGTTTCGATCTTATCAGGATAGGTTTGTACTCATGTTTCTTGATGACATCTTGATATATTCTAAGACTCAGAAGGAGCATGAAGAACACCTGTGGTTGGTATTGCAATGTTTGAGAGACAATCAGCTTTATGCCAATGCAGCTAAGTGTGAATTCTTCAAGCTAGAGATTCAGTATTTAGGGCATGTTATTTCAAGTGATGGTATTTCAATGGATCTTGCAAAGATTTAGGCGATAATAGATTGGCCGACACCGACTAATGTGTCAGAGATTCATAGTTTCATGGGTTTAGCCAGTTATTATCATAGATTTGTCCAGAACTTCTCTAGGATAGCACATCCTATCACTTCTCTTCGTAGGAAAGGAAAGAAGTTCGTATGGACAGAGAAATGTGAGGAATTTTTTCAGAAGCTCAAGGAGCTTTTGACTAGTGCACCAATTCTAGCCCTACCTGATCTAGAAGGTGATTTTATGGTGTGTATAGATGCTTCTCTTGAAGGGAATGGGGCAGTGTTGATGCAGAATGGACGGGTGATTGTGTATGAATCACGCAAGCTCAAGGATCATGAGTTAAATTATCCTACACATGATCTTGAGTTAGCAGCACTAGTTCATGCTTTGACTAGATGGAAACATTTCTTGTTGGGGCATAGATTTGAGCTACACAGCGATCATCATAGTCTTCAGTACATTTTTACTCAACCTAATTTGAATGCTCACCAGAGGCGATGGATGGAGTTTCTATGCGAGTATGATTTTGAGGTTAAGTACATTCAAGGTAAGGAGAATGTGGTGGCAGATGCTTTGAGTCGCAGGAGACATGTGGTATCATCTATGACCTTTAGTGTGGATTTGAGGAGTCAGATTCTTCAAGCACTTCCTACAGATTCATGGTATTAGGAAGTGTGCAGAGAGATAGATTCAAGCAGATCTTTGGAAGGTAAGTTTGCAAGTTACATTTGAGAATCAGATGGTCTTTTAAGACATTTGGGGAGGATTTATCTGCCATTACTGGATGAGCTTTGCACCTTGATTCTAGCAGAAGCCCATCGTACACCTTACTCAGCACATCTAGGTGTCAAGAAGATGCATGCTGATTTGAGACATTTGTTCTTTTGGTCGGGGATGAAGCGAGATATTGTTGATTTTGTGGCTAGGTGCCTTGAGTGTTAGAGAGTTAAGGCAGAACATTAGCATCTAGCTGGACTTTTGCAGCCTAATCTCATTCCTTCTTGGAAATGGGATATCATCTCCATGGATTTCATTGTAGGATTACCTATGACATTTCGACGTCATGATGCTATCATGGTCACCGTTGATTGGTTGACTAAGGTGGTGCATTTCTCATTGATTAGGTCATCCTACACAGTAGCTTCTGTAGCTAATGTCTTCATGCGTGACATTGTGAGATTACATGGTATTCCTAGAAAGATCATTTCTGACAAGGATCCTGTATTCACATCTACATTCTAGACATCACTGTAGCATGAGCTTGGAGTGCAGTTAAACTTCAATTTGACATATCATCCAGAGACTGATGGTCAGACAAAGAGGGTGAATCAAGTTTTGGAGGATATATTACGGATGTATGTGATGGATAGGCAGACACATTGGGAGGACTATCTCTACCTGGTGGAGTTTTCTTACAACAATGGGTATCATAGTTCTATTAGCATGGCACCTTTTCAGGCATTATATGGACATCCTTGTTATACACCATTGAGTTGGGACAGTCTTGAGGATCACATCCTATTGGGTCCTGAGATGCTTCGTGATATTGAGCAATAGGTAGTGCGTATCCATGAGCACTTGACTATGGCATAGGATAGGCAGAAGAAGTATGCTGATGCTCATAGGACTGATAAGCAGTTTGCTATGGGTGATAAGGTTTTCTTGAGAGTGTGTCCACGAAAGAGTCTGATCTGATATGGAAAGAGTTCTAAGCTAGCACCTCTCTTTGTGGGACCATTCGAGATTCTAGAGAGGATTGGCCTGGTTGCTTACCGCCTTCCTCTACCGCCTAGCCTAGCTCGCATTCATGATATTTTCCATGTTTCAATGCTTCGACAGTATATTCCTGATATTGTACATGTTCTTGATTGGAATGCGTTGCAGGTAGAGGATGGGAAGCTGGCTTTGGAGCCGGTTCGTATTCTGGAGTAGCAGGAGTTAACCCTCAGGGGCTGAACCATCAAGCAGGTAAGGGTCCAATGGGACCCTACTGATGATTCTTCAGCTACTTGGGAGGATGCAGCTAGATTGAGGGAGTTATATCCCTACTTATTTGTAG